>CM077176.1:26193175-26545675 GCA_039654105.1 Coreius guichenoti | reverse complement strand
TGTTTGTGGTGATTTTGGACACGTCAGGCAAACTTGCCCTAGGCGAGACAGGCCGGCGGGCCTTCTTGCGGCTCCGGCTGCAGATGCGGAGAACAGCGAGAGGGCGGCCGGCGCAGATATTACTGCTAGATATTGAGGCGTCAGAACCCCAGCCGAGCGGAGCGCTTTCGGCGTCAGGTGACTTGCCCGAAGGGAGACTGGTGCTGGAGGCCTCTGGAGGTGGCCTGGCGGGGGCTGCTGAGGAAGCGGCCGGCCCGAGTCATATCCCCACTGTACCGCAGGCAGAGACGAGCCCGGGTCAGGTGTGTCTGCAGTCCGTGTCTGAAACGGAATTGATTTTTGATGACTCGTATAATCAGAGTCAAGATGACATTTTATCTCAAGAACCTGTGGATTTAATGGATGACTCTGACATTCAACACGAAGTTAAAAAATGAGCATGGCTTGGTTACTTAATAACTTGTGTGGATTAGCTTTATTTTGTGTTAATCTTTTAATTTTTTTCATGGCACTTTTGAGACTTAGTTCATTGAACGTTAATGGGTGTCGTGATGCTGTGAAAAGGGCTAGTCTTTTTGATGATATAATGAGGAAGAGTGCTGGTGTGGTTTTTCTAACGGAAACGCACACAGATGAGAACAATCAAATACAGTGGTTGAGTGAATGGAAGGGCCAGGCTATATTGAGTCATGGCTCTAATGTCAGTGCAGGGGTGGCTATACTGCTGACACCTGAATATAAAGAGCAACCTGTCAGTGTCGTTGAAGTGATTTCTGGTCGTTTGCTGAGAGTTGATGTAACTGTTCAGGGTAATAATTTTTCTTTTTTCAATGTGTATGCACCCAATATTGGGTTAGATCGTGTTGGTTTTTTTGAAAAACTTAAAATTGCTCTGAGTGATGTTTCTTATGATAGGACCATTGTTCTGGCCGGGAATTTTAACTGTACTTTAAGTCATACTTTGGACAGAAATCATGAAGAGCCCCATAGTCAATCTGCAGACGTGCTTAGGTCTTTAGTTGTTTACCACAATCTTGTAGATGTTTGGAAAGAATCATTTTCTCAGGTCAGACAATATACCTGGGTGAAAATGAACTCCAATATGGTATCTGGGGCTAGGCTGGACAGGATCTATGTACAAAAAAAGCAAAAGAGATCATTTCTATAATAGCTGTATATTTCCTACTGCTTTGTCTGATCACCATTTTCTATCTATTGATGTCACTACTACAGAGAGCACATTCAAAAATTCTTTTTGGAAATTTAATAATAGATTATTATTATTAGATCAAAATTTTGTGCACTCTTTCACTCATTTCTGGGAGATCTGGAGAGAGAGGAAAACACAGTATAAGTCCTTGAGCCAGTGGTGGGACATCGGCAAAACTGTTTTGCCAGAGTTACTCGGCTTACAATAAAAGTTTTTTGGACAAAAAGATGGCACAGCTTGAACAGGAAATACTTCTACTTGACATTGAAGGGGACATTGTCGGTACCACTGAGTCTTTGAAACGCAGTAAATTTATTATGCGGAATCTACTGGAGGAAAGAGCCCAGGAGACGCTGATTTGTGCAAGATTTTCCTCCTTCAATAGCATGGACGCTCCTACAACCTTCTTTTTTAACCTGGAGAAGAAGACTGTGGATAAGAAGATTTTAGGCTGTTTGAGGCTTCCAGAGGGGAGGAAAGTTACAGAATGTCATGGGATTATTTCTTACGCACTGTCTTTTTATGAGGATCTTTACAGAGCTGAAACTTGTGATGAGGAGATGGCTGAACTTCTCTTTCAGGATTTACCTCAGCTTTCGGAAGGGGAGAAATCTAAGCTTGACAAACTATTGACTTTTGATGAACTATCTGTTGCTCTTAAAGAACTGTCTTCTGGCAAAGCTCCGGGATTGGATGGACTTAATGCAGAATTTTATAAACATTTATGGCCAGTCATTGGAAAGGATTTGTTTGCCGTTTTCATGGAGAGTTTTGAAAGAGGTACACTTCCACTGAGTCTAAGAAGAGCTGTGGTCACCCTATTACCTAAAAAGGGTGATCTTGAAGACATTAGGTGTTGGCGTCCGGTCTCTTTACTCGGAGTTGACTATAAGATACTTTCAAAATCTTTAACTAACAGAGTCAAACTCTACATTTCCTCTGTGATTCATCCAGATCAGTCATACTGCATTCCAGGAAGGACTATTTTTGATAACCTTTTTTTGATTTGAGACCTGATTTCTTTTTCTAAGGTACATAATTTTAACATTGGTTTTGTTTCTTTGGATCAGGAGAAAGCCTTTGATTGGGTTGATCATGGCTTCCTGGTTAAGTGCCTTGAGGCTTTTGGTTTTGGTCCATCTATTATTGCTTATATTAAACTGTTGTATACTGACATATACAGTATGTTGAAAATGAATGGTACTCTTACAAGACCTTTCAGTGTAAGCAGAGGCATAAGGCAGGGGTGTGGTCTCTCAGGAATCCTGTATGCCATTGCAATTGAGCCACTTTTGCACTGAGAAACAAGCTGGGTGGTATATCAACAGTGTGTCCGTCGACCTCAGAAAAGATGACTGCTAGGCTTAGTGCCTATGCTGATGATGTCACTGTTTTTATTAGATCTGCTCAGGATATCATGAATTTGAGAGAATCTTTGGAGGTTTATCAGAAAGCATCCTCATCTCGAATCAATTGGCAAAAGTGTGCTTCCCTTCTACTGGGTGAATGGGAGAATGTAGGCCCTCCAGTACTTCCTCAGAACTGTTCCTGGAGTCGAGAGGGGTTCAAAGTGCTGGGTGTTTTCCTTGGGACTGACCAGTTTATTCAGAAAAACTGGGATGGTATTTTTGAAAAAGTTTCTGGACGTTTACAAAGATGGCGATGGATACTGCCTCAACTGTCATATAGGGCAAGAGTGCTCATTATTAACAACTTGGCAGCTTCCATGATGTGGCATCGTTTAAATGTGCTTGATCCACCAAAAGATTTGTTACAACGTTTGCAGAAGACTTTCATTGAGTTTTTCTGGGGTGGTTACCATTGGCTTCCCCCTGCAATTCTCTATTTGCCAGTCAATGAAGGGGGTCAAGGGTTGATTGATTTGGCAGCTAAGGTTAAGGCTATGAGGTTAAAAACGGTTCAAAACCTACTCTACCCTGTGGATTTTAAGCCATGGGTATCGTTTGGTCTGGCGTTGCTCAGAACTTTTGGGGGGTTTTGTCTTGATAGGCAATTGTTTTTAATGTTTTCTTATGAGGGAAAGTTTTCATCTGATGTAAAATTTTATGCTTCTGTGTTAAACTCCTGGACAGGTTTTAAATTGATTAGACATGAAAATAATCATTTTGGCCTTGAAGAACCACTGTTTTACAACTCATTTTTAGGTGATAATAGTGGTACATCTAATACTTTTGTTAAAACATTTTTGAAAAAAGTTATATACGTGTCTAGAAAGATTACTTGGGAATTTGGGTTTTGTTTTCAACAAGACACTGTTTATCTATGGTTGCAAGTATTCTGGAGCGCACAGACAGCAGTGTACTGTAGCAAATGTCATAATTGGACAAGCCAAATTAGCCATTTGGAAGTCTTGTAGACTGGCTGCTGAAGGGCGAAATATAAATGTGTTTCTGCTTTTTACTGCTTTGGTGGAATCCAGAATAAGAGTGGAGCATAGATTTTTTTTAAATGACAAAAAACATGCTTGAGTTTGAGTTTAAATGGTGTGCAAATTGGAGCCTTACTGTCACTTTGTGAGGATGGAGAAGTAATGTTTAATTGGTGATGTAGTTATAGTGGTCATTCTGAGTGAATATGTTTGTTAATTTACTAATTAATTTATTATTATTATTATTATTATTATTTTATATATATATATATATATATATATATACACTCACCTAAAGGATTATTAGGAACACCATACTAATACTGTGTTTGACCACCTTTCGCCTTCAGAACTGCCTTAATTCTACGTGGCATTGATTCAACAAGGTGCTGAAAGCATTCTTTAGAAATGTTGGCCCATATTGATAGGATAGCATCTTGCAGTTGATGGAGATTTGTGGGATGCACATCCAGGGCACGAAGCTCCCGTTCCACCACATCCCAAAGATGCTCTATTGGGTTGAGATCTGGTGACTGTGGGGGCCATTTTAGTACAGTGAACTCATTGTCATGTTCAAGAAACCAATTTGAAATGATTCGAGCTTTGTGACATGGTGCATTATCCTGCTGGAAGTAGCCATCAGAGGATGGGTACATGGTGGTCATAAAGGGATGGACATGGTCAGAAACAATGCTCAGGTAGGCCGTGGCATTTAAACGATGCCCAATTGGCACTAAGGGGCCTAAAGTGTGCCAAGAAAACATCCCCCACACCATTACACCACCACCACCAGCCTGCACAGTGGTAACAAGGCATGATGGATCCATGTTCTCATTCTGTTTACGCCAAATTCTGACTCTACCATCTGAATGTCTCAACAGAAATCGAGACTCATCAGACCAGGCAACATTTTTCCAGTCTTCAACTGTCCAATTTTGGTGAGCTCGTGCAAATTGTAGCCTCTTTTTCCTATTTGTAGTGGAGATGAGTGGTACCCGGTGGGGTCTTCTGCTGTTGTAGCCCATCCGCCTCAAGGTTGTGCGTGTTGTGGCTTTACAAATGCTTTGCTGCATACCTCGGTTGTAACGAGTGGTTATTTCAGTCAAAGTTGCTCTTCTATCAGCTTGAATCAGTCGGCCCATTCTCCTCTGACCTCTAGCATCAACAAGGCATTTTCGCCCACAGGACTGCCGCATACTGGATGTTTTTCCCTTTTCCACACCATTCTTTGTAAACTCTAGAAATGGTTGTGCGTGAAAATCCCAGTAACTGAGCAGATTGTGAAATACTCAGACCGGCCCGTCTGGCACCAACAACCATGCCACGCTCAAAATTGCTTAAATCACCTTTCTTTCCCATTCTGACATTCAGTTTGGAGTTCAGGAGATTGTCTTGACCAGGACCACACCCCTAAATGCATTGAAGCAACTGTCATGTGATTGGTTGATTAGATAATTGCATTAATGAGAAATTGAACAGGTGTTCCTAATAATCCTTTAGGTGAGTGTGTATATATATATATATATATATATATATATATATATATATATATATTTATATTTATATTTATTTATTTATTTATTTTTATTATTATCCATTGAACATCTTGCAATGTGATTGTGTGAGGTATAATGAAATGTTAATTTTTAGACCGTTTTAATAAAGTGTGTTAAAAGTCTCTCGCGCTCTCTCTCTCGCACACTCTCTCGCGCTCTCTCTCTCGCACACTCTCTCGCGCTCTCTCTCTCTCGCTCTCTCTCTCGCGCTCTCTCTCTCGCTCTCTCTCGCGCTCTCTCTCTCTCTCTCTCATCTGCCACTCTTATTATAATCTCTCTATCTGTCTTTTGTTTAGGATGTGATGACCCTCTCTGACAGTGATGATGTGCAAACTATCAGCTCAGGATCAGATGACAACAAGGAGAGAGCGAAAAAAACCCAGGGTAAGATGGAAGAAAAGGGCAAATTGCTTGCTGTCATCCGTGGACTTCCTTATATCAGTGTAACCGTTGCCACCCTTCAGTCAGCTGACTGAATCTGCATGTTCTAGTGGTGGATAAGCAGAAAACATTTTTAACCCTTTAAATCTTACATCTTTATTATGAGATGAGATGCTCATCTTGTTGTGCAGGTGTTGTAATAGCAACAGGCTGTGAAACCCAAATTACCTAAATTAGAAGGTCTTACATTCATCAAGTCCCTGTAACAAGCCATTACATTGAACATTGTTCGATCTCTCTCTGTCTCTGTCACTCAGCTGTGGTGAAGAGGCAGGTGGCGGTGAAGTCCACACGTGGCATTGCTTTGAAGTCCCACGGTCTGATGGTGAAAACGGGGGGAGGGGGTGCAGGAGGAGGTGTGTCAGGCCCATCTCATGGACAGGGAGGTGGCGGGGGTGAGGGTGGCCCTAAAAACACCCGCCTGTTCTTTGACGGGGAGGAATCCTGTTACATCATTGATGCCAAACTGGAAGGCAACCTCGGACGCTACCTCAATGTGAGTACAATTCCAGATACAAGCCCAGATATGAGTGACTTATATTTGACATTTGCATTTTATTTATTGGAATCATAAGTATAAGGATTCTTTACTTGATTTTTAATTTGATGATAGTTCGTAACTACCGTGTTTACATCCTCTCTTCTGCTGTCTTTATCCCACAGCATAGCTGCAGCCCCAATCTGTTCGTCCAGAATGTGTTTGTGGACACTCATGATCTGCGCTTCCCCTGGGTGGCCTTCTTTGCTAGCAAGTGAGCATGACATCACAGTGTTTTTTGCGCATTTAAATTAGGAATTATTTAATATATACGTTATATCAGCTGTTTTTTTTTTTTGTTTTTTTTTTAACCGATTATAGGCTAATATTGGATATTAATTGTGCATTTAATCTATTCTCACATTTATATTACTGTTGTCATCATCTAACTCACTTAAAGGGCACATAACACACGCAGTTTCTGCCTATCTCATGTTAATCTTGAGTACCTATAGAGTAGTACTGCATCCTTCATATCTCAGTCTTTAGTTTTATCGTATTTATAAAAGACAGATACTCTGTACCGATTCTTTCAGAAAGCAGCCGGGCTCGTGGAGGCTTGCAGTGGGCGGAGCTAAAGAGTCACGAGCACACACAAGTGCCCATACAAGGAATTATGCCCTTTATGTCGTCATACAGGGCCATACTCGGAAAAAAAACTTTCCGAAACTTGTTCAAAGTGTATTTGGCACAGAAATACTCGTTTTTTGACATTTTAGCATGAGAATCCAACTCTTTAACAGTGTAAATAAGTCAGAATGCATGAAATAGCATTAGACTCCCCCTTTAAAGTTAATCTTTAAAAACACTAATAATTTAAATGCACATTACAATGAATATCCATTTTTCATACTGTACATTATAATGTTGTGATGCCTAATTTCACGTTTAGCATTTAAAATGATGAAATTTTAGTTTTTATTTTTTTAATTAAAATAATTCAGAATTTTAATACAGGTCATTTGTGTTATCAGACATAAAATAATTTTGCTTGCTTTTTATGTTTCTTACATACTGTATATGTGGTTCGTCATCAAACTATTCATGTTAATATTCTAAATCAATAAAAGTTGTCAGATTCATTTAGGTGAGGTATTCTTATTTCCAGATCATTTTCAGATTTACACCCTTTCTTTTTTTTTTTTTTCTGATTTTACATGAAGGTGTTTCATTCTGCTTGAGCTATTAGTCGGAATCTTAACAGATTATTTGGCTGTATCTAAACATATCTACAGTTTGTTTTTTGTTTTTTTTATTATTATTATTAACCTGTGTATTTCTACAGGCGAATCCGAGCAGGGACGGAGCTGACATGGGATTATAATTATGAAGTTGGCAGTGTTGAGGGCAAGGAGCTTCTGTGCTGCTGTGGATCTACAGAATGCAGAGGACGACTGCTGTAACACGCACACATGCACTAAAGGTCCCTCCTATTGTAGACGTGCAGGTGAACACGTACTTGGAGCTCCTGGAAGTTGGATTTGTCCAGTAATGTCTGTGCTACTGATAAGAACTGAGCAGACACTGAACAAAGATGAATTTGATCAGGAATTTACTGAAGTAATAAAGTGTATGTATGCATGTTTTCAACTGTCCTGCTTCACAGAGTTCAGCCTTAAACCCCAAATGGGGCCCATGGCATCTATCACTATGGTATACACAGTCTTTACTGCAAACAGCCGTTTCTTTTTTACATACATGTCAATCTCAAGATTGTAATGTTTTGCTCAGTCAATCTTTTGCTCTTCTTTTATATATATATGTAGTTTTGATAATGAAAATCCAAGTGGTTTTTTTTTTTTCATTTTACTCATGGTTTTGTGATTGTCATTGTATGCTACTGTGTAAATGTGCATTTGTTGGTCAACAAGTTTATGAAAACAGACAAAATTGTACTTTTGTCGCAATTTGAATAAAAGTTCTCCAAAGACCAAACATGTCATCCTGTGTTGTTATACTTGCTATTCACATGGCTAAAAATAGTACTTATTGTGAGCTCATGGGAAAATTGTGTGTATAACAAACAGCCAGCAGTTTATGACAGAATTTAAATGGAGTCAGAGATTAGCTCAATGAATCTTATTTTTACTAATATGAAAAAAATATGTGAATCATGTCATTGACAGAAAAATATCTGTAAGCATCAACAACAGTTGTCTTGGAAGTCTTCAGTAAAATATAAGTTATTTTGTGCTTGGGAAACTCTTTCAAGTGCTTTAAACAGCACACCCTTGTCAACACCGGTTGGCAACATTACCTTAAAGGGATAGTTCACCCAAAAATTAAAATTCTGTCATTTACTCACCCTGAAGTTGTTCCAAACCTGTATGGATTTCTTTGTTCTGCTGAACACAAAAGAAGATATTTTGAAGAATGCCAGTAACCAGTTGATGGACCCCATTGACTTCCATAGTATTTTTCTTCCCCCTACTATGGAAGTCAATGGGGTCAATCAACTGTTTAGTTCCCTGTGTTCTTCAAAATAAAATCTTTTGCGTTCAGCAATGCATACAGGTTTGGAGCAACTTGAGGGTAAGTACTGTAAATGATGACAGAATTTTCATTTTTGGGTGAACTATCCCTTTAACACCACACATATCCAACTGACCGAGCATTATCACCTGCCTGAGTGGCTTGTGCCACTATGTTCTTCACAGGGTATATATAATAAATTTTTTTGTAGTGTTAATTTAGGACCCTGGATCTGATATATTTCCCCAGGGCTGGATAGAGCAAAGCACATTATAATCTATGTATAAACATGTAGAAGAAAAGGTTCTACACAGAACCTTAAATGGTTCTGTCAGGCACTTCATATGTAGACAGTGTCACCGCCAAGATCGATTTTTCAAGTTGTTTATTCATTTTGGTTTTATTGTATTTCCATTTGGCAAATTAGAACAAAGTGTGATGAAATTAAAATTAAAAATATGAAAAAACAACATGAGATTATTCATGTTCATGCGAAGGGTCAGATATGTGATTAAATGAATGGTTTCTTCGTTTCCTCGTTTTGAAGACAAAAACGGAAAAACAAATTGTCTGAAGCTAAACGGACCCCGGGACACAACCCCTAACTTTGCGCTCTGGCGCCGACCCTGTATATAGAACCTTTAGGGGTTCCTATCATCGGATCATTTTATGGATTTAAATGTATTGAATTAATTTAAATTAAAATAAAGCTGGATTCAATGCTCATAATTTAAAAACTAAAAAAAAAAATCAAAAGAGCCATGGATAGTGAGCACCTTTTCAATCACTATGTGCACTAATAATTAAATAGAATTTAATAATGTGGAAACTGCTAAAAGAAATAAGTAAAAGTCTACACTGAGTTCAGAGATAACCACATTTGGGTTAGCCAGATTCAAGGTTCTCACACTGAAGAACACATTTCACAATCAACAACAGCCTGCACTCAGTTCTTTATAGAGGAGGTGTGACATATTGAAGTTGTAACAGAAAAACTGTAGGCTGAAACTCCCTGAGCACAACAAGTTCCTCTGAGTGACTGTTCCTCCAGAATGTGTACTGTAAATTACTTGTAAGCATGAGCGAAAAGGCAAATTAGTATTAAAATCTACTTGAATTTGAGTGAATATTTACAAGAGGATTATGAAGCAACACTTCTCCATTATGTACTGTCATAGCGTCACTGATAAGCAACTGTAGCAGGTTTTAAACACTCATGGTTGGATTAGAGGAAGTTAATGAAGGGAGGAGCTGATGATGTTGAAGGAAAGAGAGGTGACCACATAATGGACTGACAGTAAAGGATGATAAAATGGCTAACTATCATTTGTGTCTGCTGGGACTGATTATTCTCTGTCCATTTTTAAAAGGTAAAGAAATCTGTATTTAACACATGCAATTACAAATCCTTTAGTGAAATTAGTCCGGAAAAGAGTTTGAACATCAGCTTAGTTTTACGATATAGTCTCTAAGTTGCTTAGTGTTAGTACATACTTATTCCTGAAAGCATATTTCTGAATACTGGGCTTAGTGGCACACAGAAATATGATGCACATTTCTTTTCATATTAGGAGTTTGTTGGTGATTTTAACAACTCTACAAACGTTTTTTCTGATATTAACAAGTTTATTCTGGATAGCATGCAGTTTGCCTTAAACAAAGGGGAAAAAATAATATTTTAAATGTTTTGCTTTGTATGCCAGGATGTTTATGTAGTTTTGTTATAACAATATATAACATAATGAGCACTTAAATATACTTTTGTTTCAGGCTCTAGTGGAACAGAAATGACTCGTGTGTTCAGCACTTCTGGTGAAAATGTCCGTCTGCCCTGTAATAATGCTCTTTCTGACTGCACGTCAACTACATGGACCTATAATAAATACAAAGATTCACAGACCTATGAACTGATTACTGAAGGGAAAACGAAGAATGAGACAGAGAGACATGAGAGACTGAGTTTGGGGTCTGACTGCTCTCTGAACATCAAGAAAGTCACACAAGAAGATTATGGGCTTTACATCTGCCAACAATATGTGAATGAACAAAAACAAGAAACTGATGCAACCGTTTATCTGCATGTTCTTCATGGTAATTTTAGGTTTACATTGTCAATTTAAAAATGGTAAATTATTCCTTTAAACTTGCATGTGTAATGAAAAGAGTGAAGTCTGTAGTCTGATTTCTGTATTATTTTCTGTTTCAGTCTCTTCATCATCCTCACAGGCTGAGATCAGACCAGGCAGATCTGTGACTCTCTCCTGTCAGTTGCATTCATATAATGAATTCCCTTGTGATACTTTGGTCTGTTCTGAGGAACTTCAGCTGATCTGGGTGAATCAGGCTGGTGTTAGTGTGATGACAGACTCCAGATATCAGATATTATTCTCCTCAACACGCTGTATCAGCACTCTGAAAACAACACTCCTGAATGAAGATCACAACAGAGAGTGGAGATGTCAGGTTACTCAGAGAAATCAACTGAACACCTCAGCCACATTTACTGTCAAGTATTCAGGTGAGAAAACAATCTTATAAATCAGTTTTAAAAGACACTCATAATGTCAAGCACTATTAATATCATCAGAACAAATCAAGGTTACAAAAGCTTCTTTCACTCTGACAGAAGTCAAATGTTGCTGTACATAATAAAGTAATTGAAACTTAACAGCAAGTATTTGTGACTTATGTTATGATGAATATGATCATATATTAAACAGCATAATGCATCTGAACTAACACTCATCCTACAGCTCAAAATGATACAGTGACACCAGTGCACAACTCTGAGGATCCCTCAACTACAAACACACCAGCCTCTTATACACAAGGTACATGACATTTGATGGTGTTGTTTACAGATCATCTTTGCCTAACATAATTCTACGAAAAAACAGAAAAATATGATGGTTGGCATACTCTACCACAATACAGATGGATATCCAAAACATGCAAAATTACGGATGGTACCCATACACTACGTCAAAAGTCTGGACACACTTTCCCATTTTCTTTCCCACTTTTGACTGGTAGTGTATGTCCTCTCTCCTTTAGAGATAGTGATGTCTGCTGTGGCTGCTGCATTAGCTGTTTTGTCCTTGTTGCCGTTTTCTGGGTGATCTATAAAAAAAGATCTAGTGAGTTTTCTTATTTCCTCCTTTGTATAACAGTAATTCAATCATAGTTCAGATCTCACTTTGTATAAAACAACCATCATTTTCAGATTGTATCAGAAGCACGTGGATTAGGTGGATGTTGAATTATGAATTCCTGTAATATGAATCACAAAGTGCCATTAAGTAAAAAAAAAAAAAAAAAAGAAATTAAAAAAAAGAATTTCATCACCAATTTTAATGGTGCAACAAAATCCTTGCCTTTTTATTTCATTGTTATTAACGTTGGAGCATTTAACATTTTGTGTTTTATGTGTTTTATGTTAAATACTCATATTACGAGTCATTTTCATCACATTTTTTCTTCAGATAATAAAAGAGGGACTCACAGCTCTGTGGTGAGTCCAGTAATGACAATAATTTGATTTGATTACTGTAATTCATGTGTAATTCATGCAGTTGCTTATAACTATATGTTATCTAAAGGTCAAAGATGTGAATGAACATAAAGGGACCTATGAAACAATCAACATGTCCGTTCCTTCTATTCCAAACACCAATGTGAGTGAACAAAATGACTTCATTAATTTTATGTCTATTTGTCTAATCTATAATGAAGTTTATTAAAACTTTAAGTAGTGTTTAGTGACAGATGTCTTTTTTTCTGTATTCAACTGGATTTTCAATGTTTCCATTGATGTTTAGGAACAGACAGATGATGTGACCTATTCCGAGGTTACTTCTTCCAGTAAAAAGCAAGTACAAATGGACAATGTGAGTACATATCACCACATTCCCTTGTTCTTCCATCAGTGTCCAGTGACAGTCCTGTTCAGAGGAAATGACACCCTCCTTCTCTCATCTATATGCTGTTGATATGTAGCTCTGAATTTGATAAATGAAGTATGTGAAGTAATAGTAGATGTGGGTTCCACATTGATTGACAAAATCTGTGATGCTCTTTCAGGATCATTCTAATGACACAGTGACTTACGCTGCCATCAGAGGAACAGAATATACACCTGATGGACTTTACGCCTCTGTGAAAAAATAGAAAAAATACCCCTCACAAATAAACTTTAATGCAAACATTCTTTTATTCAAATCACTGCATGACATAGTATGAACAGATAAGCACCTTGGAATTTGGAAGAATTATATATTTGTATGTGAAGGAACAGAACTTATATTAGTTTATATTATTAATATTTGTTGAATGTACTGTGAAAGGGTACAAAGAAATGTCAGATGTACCCTGGTAGTTTCTTGTGTAAAGTAACCAAAAGTGTGTGGGCAATACTTACTGAACCCTTTTTCTGTTTGCTTTTGTTAATGGCTTGTAATAATTTTCTCAGAACGTAATAAATCTTGAGCTCATAATGTAATAACAATTTTTACATTATGAGAAATGTATTACATTATAAACTCACCAAGAACATAAAAAAAATTAGTATTCCCTTAGTATTCCCTTACAGTCAATTTTTAAAAATCTAAATTGTCTTAAACTACCTGTGAAATGCAACAGATTTAAATATTCATGCAATTATTATTATTATTAAAAATTATTCCTTTATAGTACATTTTAAAAGTCTTAGTCTTAACCTACATACAAATTCCACCAGATTACTGCTACTACTACTAGTACTAGGGGTGTCGTACTACCAGTATTACTACTACTACTACTACTGCTACTAGTAGTAGTAGTATAAAGGTGTAAAAGTTATTCATCTTTCTTTTTTTCTTTTTTACATCACAAAACCCTACAGTTTTAGCAGGGGTGTGTTGTACTGTATTTTTCAACTCACACACACACACACACACACATTCTTGAATATGCGGTTCACGGGGACTCTCCATAGGTGTAATAATTTTTATACTGTACAAACCGTATCTTCTATCCCCCTACCCTACCCCTAAACCTACCCATCACACAAAAATTCTGCATTTTTTTGTTCTGTTGTTTTAAGCCATTTGGTTTACAAGGACACAGGAAGTGTCCTCATAAACCATGTTTACGTTGTAATACCCATGTCATTATACACATTTGTGTCCTCATAAACCACATATACCTGTACATACACCTCATTGGTATATTGATACTGGGTTTTTTTTTTTTTTTTTTTTTTACAACATTTTAGCACAGTATTGGTATTTAACACTGTTTGTCATTTAACAGTAAGTATACCATATGTATATTAGAAGTACAAACCCGATTCCAAAAAAGTTGGGACACTGTACAAATTGTGAATAAAAACAGAATGCAATGATGTGGAAGTTTCAAATTTCAATATTTTATTCAGAATACAACATAGATGACATATCAAATGTTTAAACTGAGAAAATGTATCATTTTAAGGGAAAAATAAGTTGATTTTAAATTTCATGGCATCAACACATCTCAAAAAAGTTGGGACAAGGCCATGTTTCCCACTGTGTGGCATCCCCTCTTCTTTTTATAACAGTCTGCAAACGTCTGGGGACTGAGGAGACAAGTTGCTCAAGTTTAGGAATAGGAATGTTGTCCCATTCTTGTCTAATACAGGTTTCTAGTTGCTCAACTGTCTTAGGTCTTCTTTGTCGCATCTTCCTCTTTATGATGTTCCAAATGTTTTCTATGGGTGAAAGATCTGGACTGCAGGCTGGCCATTTCAGTACCCGGATCCTTCTACGCAGCCATGATGTTGTAATTGATGCAGTATGTGGTCTGGCATTGTCATGTTGGAAAATGCAAGGTCTTCCCTGAAAGAGATGATGTCTGGATGGGAGCATATGTTGTTCTAGAACTTGGATATACCTTTCAGCATTTATGGTGCCTTTCCAGATGTGTAAGCTGCCCATGCCACACACACTCATGCAACCCCATACCATCAGAAATGCAGGCTTCTGAACTGAGCGCTGATAACAACTTGGGTTGTCCTTGTCCTCTTTAGTCCGGATGACATGGCGTCCCAGTTTTCCAAAAAGAACTTCAAATTTTGATTCGTCTGACCACAGAACAGTTTTCCACTTTGCCACAGTCCATTTTAAATGAGCCTTGGCCCAGAGAAAACGCCTGCACTTCTGGATCATGTTTAGATATGGCTTCTTTTTTGACCTATAGAGTTTTAGCCGGCAACAGCAAATGGCACGGTGGATTGTGTTCACCGACAATGTTTTCTGGAAGTATTCCTGAGCCCATGTTGTGATTTCCATTACAGTAGCATTCCTGTATGTGATGCAGTGCCGTCTAAGGGCCCGAAGATCACAGGCATCCAGTATGGTTTTCCGGCCTTGACCCTTACGCACAGAGATTGTTCCAGATTCTCTGAATCTTTGGATGATATTATGCACTGTAGATGATGATAACTTCAAACTCTTTGCAATTTTTCTCTGAGAAACTCCTTTCTGATATTGCTCCACTATTTTTCGCCGCAGCATTGGGGGAATTGGTGATCCTCTGCCCATCTTGACTTCTGAGAGACACTGCCACTCTGAGGCTCTTTTTATACCCAATCATGTTGCCAATTGACCTAATAAGTTGCAAATTGGTCCTCCAGCTGTTCCTTATATGTACATTTAACTTTTCCGGCCTCTTATTGCTACCTGTCCCAACTTTTTTGGAATGTGTAGCTCTCATGAAATCCAAAATGAGCCAATATTTGGCATGACATTTCAAAATGTCTCACTTTCAACATTTGATATGTTATCTATATTCTATTGTGAATATAATATAAGTTTATGAGATTTGTAAATTATTGCATTCCTTTTTTATTCACAATTTGTACAGTGTCCCAACTTTTTTGGAATCGGGTTTGTAGAAGTAGAAATAGTAGCAGTAGTAGTAGTAGGAGTAGTAGTAATAATAATAGTAGTAGCAGTATCAGTAATCTGGTGGATTTTGTAGGCAGGTTAAGACTTAGATTTTTAAAATGTACTCTAAAGGAATACCAATGCTTTATGTTTAATAAACATATAATAATACTAATAATAATAATAATAATAATAATAATAATAATAATAATAATTGCATGAATATTTAAATGCTGCATTTCACAGGTAGTTTAAGACTGGCTTTAGATTTAAAAAAAAAAAAAAAAGTACTGTAAGGAAATACTAATATTTTTATGTTTTAAAAGCATTACAATAATGAAAATATGACATGTTGAGCTCAACATTTTGAGAAAATTATTACATTATGAACAATAATACAATAATAATGTAATACTTATTACATTATGTGGAGTTTTTACATTGTGCAGTTATTACATTATGAGTTGCTACAACATGTTTAATTGTCTTTCATTTCTTTTTGTTTTTTAATTTCTTGGTTGCAACTTTATTTCTCATTTGTTCTCTTACTGTATTCATTAATGTATTTATATATGTACCATATAAAGAACTTTGGGAATCCTTGTTTTAAATGTGCTATTTATTTATTCATGGCGCCAGCAAGTCTACAGCTCTAATTTTTAAGGTTGTATGTCAAGCTACATGTTGCTTACTGTGTACTGTGTATTTTTTCACTCACTGTTTCAAAACATGTGACTGCTCAACATGGAAGTTTGGCCTCACTGGTTCACCCCACATGGAGCAATGATCATCTCTAAATCCAGTTTAGACTGTTGGTAGTTCCTCTTCTTTCTTTTAGCAAGCTACTTCATGCTATATAATTCTATATTGGTCTCAACTAGAAGCTGGTGAGAATCTGGACACTCTAGTCTTTATGGGTCTGTATGGGTCCAAAAATATATGTATACCAGATATCTTTTTTAATGATAACTGAATAAAAGTGTCTGTCTGAACCTGGGAAATTACAAGCAGAGGAGGAGATGATGATGTTAAATGGAAGAGAATACTTACAAAAACTAAAAATGGCTGATAATTGTTGTGTGTTTCTGCTGGGTCTGATAAGTCTCTGCTCATTTCTCACAGGTAAACACATTTATATATATATACACTCACCTAAAGGATTATTAGGAACACCTGTTCAATTTCTCATTAATGCAATTATCTAATCAACCAATCACATGGCAGTTGCTTCAATGCATTTAGGGGTGTGGTCCTGGTCAAGACAATCTCCTGAACTCCAAACTGAATGTCAGAATGGGAAAGAAAGGTGATTTAAGCAATTTTGAGCGTGGCATGGTTGTTGGTGCCAGACGGGCCGGTCTGAGTATTTCACAATCTGCTCAGTTACTGGGATTTTCACGCACAACCATTTCTAGAGTTTACAAAGAATGGTGTGAAAAGGGAAAAACATCCAGTATGCGGCAGTCCTGTGGGCGAAAATGCCTTGTTGATGCTAGAGGTCAGAGGAGAATGGGCCGACTGATTCAAGCTGATAGAAGAGCAACTTTGACTGAAATAACCACTCGTTACAACCGAGGTATGCAGCAAAGCATTTGTGAAGCCACAACACGCACAACCTTGAGGCGGATGGGCTACAACAGCAGAAGACCCCACCGGGTACCACTCATCTCCATTACAAATAGGAAAAAGAGGCTACAATTTGCACGAGCTCACCAAAATTGGACAGTTGAAGACTGGAAAAATGTTGCCTGGTCTGATGAGTCTCGATTTCTGTTGAGACATTCAGATGGTAGAGTCAGAATTTGGCGTAAACAGAATGAGAACATGGATCCATCATGCCTTGTTACCACTGTGCAGGCTGGTGGTGGTGGTGTAATGGTGTGGGGGATGTTTTCTTGGCACAATTTAGGCCCCTTAGTGCCAATTGGGCATCGTTTAAATGCCACGGCCTACCTGAGCATTGTTTCTGACCATGTCCATCCCTTTATGACCACCATGTACCCATCCTCTGATGGCTACTTCCAGCAGGATAATGCACCATGTCACAAAGCTCGAATCATTTCAAATTGGTTTCTTGAACATGACAATGAGTTCACTGTACTAAAATGGCCCACACAGTCACCAGATCTCAACCCAATAGAGCATCTTTGGGATGTGGTGGAACGGGAGCTTCGTGCCCTGGATGTGCATCCCACAAATCTCCATCAACTGCAAGATGCTAGACATTTCTAAAGAATGCTTTCAGTACCTTGTTGAATCAATGCCACGTAGAATTAAGGCAGTTCTGAAGGCGAAAGGGGGTCAAACACAGTATTAGTATGGTGTTCCTAATAATCCTTTAGGTGAGTGTATATATATATATATATATATATATATATATATACACTACCAGTCAAAAGTTTGGAAACTGTACTATTTTGATTGTTTTTGAAAGAAGTCTCTTCTGCTCACCAAGGCTGCATTTATGTTATTAAAAATACAAAAAAAGCTGTAATATTGTGAAATATTATTAAAATGTAAAATAACTGTTTTCTATTTGAATATATTTTAAAATGTAATTTATTCCTGTGATGCAAAGCTGAATTTTCAGCATCATTACTCCAGTCTTCAGTGTCACATGATCCTTCAGAAATCATTCTAATATGATGATTTGCTGCTCAAGAAACATTTATGATTATTATCAATGTTGAAAGCAGTTGTGTAAAACATTTTTAGGATTCTTTGATGAATAGAAAGTTCAAAAGAACAGCATTTATCTGAAATAGAAAGCTTTTGTAACATTGTACTACCATTCAAAAGTTTTGAGTCGGTAAGAATTATTTTTTTTTTTTTGGGGGGGGGGGGGGGGGGGGACTTAAAGAAATTAATACATTTATTCAGCAAGGATGCATTAAATTGATCAAGTGACAGTATAGACATTTATAATGTTGCAAAAGCTTTATATTTCAGATAAATGCTGTTCTTTTGAACTTTCTATTTATTAAATAATCCTGAAAAAAAATTGTACACAACTGTTTTCAACATTTTTAAATTGTAAAAATATTTATATATATATATATATATATATTTTTATTATTATTATTATTATTATTATTGATATATAGCATAATGATCTCCCAAATCTACTGTGTTTCAGGTACCAGTGGAGTGGATGAGACTCATGTATTCTGCACTTCTGGTAAAAATGTCCATCTGCCCTGTAATAATGCTCTTTCTGACTGCACATCAACTACATGGAACTATGGCAGGTTAACACATTCACAGACAGTTGAACTGGTTGGCAAAGGGAAAATCAAGAATAACATAGAGAGACACGAGAGACTGAGTCTGGGGTCTGACTGCTCTCTAAACAGTCACACAAGAAGATTATGGGCTTTACACCTGCCGACAACATGGCGGACAACAAAGAACTGATGCACGTGTTTATCTGCATGTTCATCACAGTAATTGTAGGTTAATGTAAACTATATTTAAAAACTGCCAAATTCTCCATGCATTTAAACTCAGATTACCGAAAAAAAATGAAGTCATGTGATTTCTGTCTTATTTTCTTTTTCAGTCTCTTCATCATCCTCACAGACTGAGATCAGACCAGGCAGATCTGTGACTCTCTCCTGTCAGTTGCATTCACATAATAATTTCCCTTGTGATACTTTGGTCCGTTCTGAGGAACTTCAGCTGATCTGGGTGAATCAGGCTGGTGTTAGTGTGATGACAGACTCCAGATATCAGATATTATTCTACTCAACACACTGTACCAGCACTCTGAAAACAACACTCCTGAATGAAGATCACAACAGAGAGTGGAGATGTCAGGTTACTCAGAGAAATCAACTGAAGACCTCAGCCTCATTTACTGTCAAGTATTCAGGTGGGAATAATACTGTATCTCATCATCTATCCATTTTAGTAGGCTCTAAAGTTTATAGGCCTTTAGTAATGTCAGAAATTCTATTAATATTTTTTAGCCAGGATAAACAGAGTGTACAAGAACTGCAAAAATAAAAACCGCATAATATAGCTTATTGTGCTTTAATTGTTAAATTTGAGGTAATACTTTAAAATTACACTTCATTGACATTAATGCAATGACTGACAATGCACAGCAATACTTTTACACCATTTATTAAAGGCACAATATGTAAGATTTTAAAATATCCAAAAACCACTAGAACAATGTTATATATTTTGTTGACTTGTGTACTTGCATTATCCCAAATGTTTCCAAGAATGTTTAAATCCAGAGCAATAACCAATTTTAACTAGGACACGGATCGTGTCCGTGTGTCACTTATCAATGACATCATACCTGCGTTACCCTCAATTTCCTTTCCGTTTTATTTAGTAGAAACCATGGAAACACCAAAGACGCTTTAATATATTATGTGTTTTATTAGACAGGTGAGCAACTGTTTGGATACATTTATCAACAGAAAACTAATCATTGTTATATTGCTCAACACAGTCTTATTGTTTAAATCTCGTTTTCATGATTTACCACGAGTGTTTTTTCCATGCCTAATATGGATCTAGCTTATGGTGCGTTCAAGTCATGTTGTAAAGATCATATATACGAGTTGGATGCAGATGAATGCCACCATAAAGTCGTAAATACCAGTAGGAAGCTCTGGATTTTCTTCAAGCCCCGATCTTTACGAGTTGGGGGGCATGTCAGTGAGAAACATGGCGGAATACCACAATACTTAAAGGTATTTAGCAGTGATATTGTCAGGCTTTTCTGTTTACAGCAATAGCATATGATAGCATTATAATAATATATAACGATAAAGTTTACAGTACGTGGCTTCATAAATTTATTAAAAATATAAAAAAGCAAAACACACCTGATGCACATTCTTTGCTCTTCATTTTCTGGAAGTAGATTTTAAGAACCTTGCTGTAGCCTATTTTTGTGTAAATAATTAAGAGAAAGTACTCCGCCATCTTACTCAGACGAGAGTGAATTGAACGCACATGACGTCGTAAACACGACTTCCTACCTCGTAAATACGAACTTCCCAGGAGGACTTGAACGCACCATCACTGCAGTGTGCGTCTCATAGGAGCCGCCGAGCGAACGCACAGAGAAGCATTATAACATAACTTTCAACACACTCAAATAATGTGTTTAATAGGCTATGATAAAACAGCGCTGCATACACATGACCGGAAAAGGCGGAAGCGGTCGTCTGCGGCATAATAAAAAGGTGTATTCGACATCGGCTGCGGGTGGATGCAACCGATCGGCGAGAGTAGCCGCGTGAAGTCAGACACTTTCTGCTTCCCGTAGTGACGCTCGCGCTGTTTGCCTACTTCATCACAGCTGAAGTGAAATAAATGTAATATTTGTCAAATACACGTTTCAGAGATATTTTCATTCAATACTCTATGTACTGCTACATCGTCTGTTTGTACAAGAATATAAGCCCACTATCAATGAAGTGGGGTCTACGTTTTAGTAGAGTTTTAGTTTGATAAACATGACAATATCGCGACTACATGAAAAGAGCTTTTACCGTTTAAACTTATTTGTGAGCAGTGAGCATTAGTAGAACTGAAGGTTTTAGAAGAATAAACATGAAACACACGTGATCGGCTGCATGAGCTCTGATGACGACACAGCTGTTCCACGATTGGCCGGATTCACCGCATGACAACGAGCACGTGTGTTTCGTGTTTATTCGGACACATTCAGTTCCATTAATGCTCACAAATCTGTATTTTATAACAGTAAAACCTCTTTTCATGTAGTCGCAATGTTATATTGTGTCATGTTTATCAAAATAAAACTGATAAAAAAACATAGACTTCATTGATATTTCACTTATGTTGAACTTTATTCTTGAACAAACACACGCTGTATTAAGCAGTACATAAAGTATTACATGGCAATGTCTCTGAAACATATGTGCATTATATTGCATTTATTTCACTTCAGCCTATGCAAACACATCGCGAGCGTCACTACGGGAAGCAGAAAGTGTCCGACTTCACATCTCCGTTTTCAGCTCCTCCAAGGCCTGCACGCGGCTACTCTCGCCGATCGGTTACCCAGCCGCAGCCGATGTCGAACACACCTATCTCCACGAAATCCAGGCATCCTCAAGCTACCCCTTTGTTTTGAATAAGCGACCTCTAGTGGTGAAAAATGACATATTGTGGCTTTAATGTTAATGTTAACATACACTAATACATTTTTAACATTTCACATTGTATAAAGTAGCATTAATGTATTATGAAAAAATAAATTAACAATGAGCAATAGTATATTATAAATCAAAATCAACCTATATAAAAATAGTAAAATATGGATAATAATAATAATAACTTTTTTTTAACAAACTAAAAAAATATAAAAAATAAATGCCATAAAAATTGTTGTTCATTGTATGTTCATGATAACAAGGTTAACACATTTCATTTTTTTTATGATTGTCATATTTTGCAGCATGATGTATCTAAACTAACACTCTCCTTCCATACAGCTCAAGCTGATACAGTGACACCAGTGATTCCTGTTCACACCACAAACCTTGAGGAGCCCTCAGCTACAAACACACCAAACGTCCCTAAAGGTAATCACTGTCTTTCTCACCTCAGTGTTTCTCAGATACTCTTTTTTTTTCTCAAATCAGCCAATATGAATATAACTGATTTCTCTCTGGGGAGAAGGAGTACAGTGGATTACAAACTAACTCTAACTCCAAACAAGTCAGTGAGCTTGAGACTTTAAATCTTTTAATTTTGCTTAAGAATATTAAAATAATTCCTCAAGACACAATATGTCAATTTGTATACAGTCTGTGTTCTAATGAAAACTTAAATAATCATGTCTGCGGAGCTGTAACTGTTTAAAAATAAGATTAAATACAATTTGTAAAAAGAATGTTTCTAGCTTAATGTTGTGCTGAGACTAATAATTCAAAGGATTGTCAGTTCAGCTCATACACCAAAATAGATTCGACACTCTGAAAGTACCTCAATTCCAAATGTACTAGTAATATAAGGTACAAAATAACAAGGTGGATTAAAACTGACCATGAATGTGTCTTTAGTCTCTCCCTTAGTGATGGTTGTTATATTTCCTGCATAAGCGTTCTCCTTCCTGCTGCTATGCTTTGGGTGATTTATACAAAAAAGGACGGTAGGTTGTTTTAATTCTTAATATTTTATAACAAACAGTTCAACAATATAACTTTAAATATGTGCACATCCCTTTTAGGTTGTAGAGTTGCTGTAAAGGTATATCAGTGATTTAAAAAGTTAGAAATCTTCTTTTATCTGATTTTAAATACACTACCAGTCAAAAGATTTATTTAATTAAGTACATTTTATAATATATTAAAATAGAAAAAGCTCTTTTAAATTCTTAAAATAGTTCACAGTGTTACTGTTTATTGTATCTTTGATCAAATAAATGCAGCCTTGGTGAGCCCAAGAGACTTAAAAAAAAATCTTAATTATTACAAACTTTTGAACAAAAGTGTATACGATGACGGCTAAATTAATCGTTTAATCGAAAATACAGTTCCAATTAAAAAGTCACTTCATGACAACATGAGCAAAGGTGACCTCAACTTAACAGTTTCAAGATATTGAATTGATCTAGATATGTGGATGTGCTATTTCTTGCCCAATATTTTTATTGTGACATTTTACAGATAACAAAGAGGAGGCTGTTAATTCTGATGTAAATATTATTTTTTATTTGTTGTCTATTTGGTAAGACCAATTTATGAAGGCAATTAATTATCTATATACTCTAGCACTTGTATACAATAAAAAAAATGACAAGATGATAGACGTCTTTCACATGTACCATATTTGTTTATTTGTCCGTTGATGTTTAGGTGCTGACATATGTGTCATATTCTGGAATGCCACATCCATTCATCAGTGTCCACTGACGCTCCGAATCAGAGAAATTTCGACCTGATTCACGAAAATAAAATAAAATAAATAGACACGAAGAGATTTCATCGCAATAAGATTTATTTTATTTTATAGAACAAAGACTTGTCAATATCCCAATGTCACCTCAGCTGTTTATTATTATTCTGTTTTTTCTTTTGTTGTATCTGATTATATGGATTATTGCATTTGTATCTTATTCTCAGAAGTGTTTGTCCTTGTCATATTTAGTTATGTCCATATTTGGAGACATCTCCTTGATGAATCACAGGAACCCAGCAACCTCTGCACCAAACACTGCATGATTTTACAGAGAACAGGAAGTTTTAAGTCAATGAAATCACAATGTGCAAAATAGTAAGAGCCCTTTTAACCTTGTCATGACAAGAGAAAAACTTGCAATCGTCATCCAATACTATTTTTGCAATAGAGTGGTGCAGATATGACGTTTGTAGGCAGTTAGCATCACACTGGTTCCCTCGATAAAAACCCAAACCAAAAAAGGATTTTTCCATAGGCTTTTGGATTAAAAAAAAAAAACTAAAGCTATAAACAAACTACACCACGGTCCCATGACTTCAACATCACCACCAAGCTTCCGACAACTCTTTCAGTTTTTATCTAAAAAAATTTAGCTGAAAGTTTGAGTTAGAATAGTTTATAAGAGCACAATTCTAAGCATAACGAGGCTGTAAAAGCGGACTGAGATGACCTGTTACGCGTGATGACGTTTAATGTCTCCGACAGCCTTTGTAGTTCCATTTAGCCACTTGTTAGCAACCGCCTCTTTCAAGACATGTAACAGCTTTAAAGAAAATCATGGGTGGGGTAATACTAATGTATTTTATGTTGTGGAATAAAACATGAAAGTATCTTGTGCTTGTGTTAACCAAAGATCTTATTTCAGCCATTTAACCAAAAACCACTGATCTGTATAATCAGTGCCAAAAACCCATTGACTTCAGGACGATGGAACCAGAAGTGCTAAAATGCTAACTAGTTTCCGGATTTTGGCCTTCAAAAATACGTCATAGTTTGTTCATCCTGGGCTGAAATAATCAGATGTAATCATCAGAATTGAACTAATACAAATATTTATCTCAGAAATGTCAGGTGTACCCTGGTAGTTTCTTGTGTCAAGTAACCAAAAGTGTGTGGCAATACTCAGTGAACCCCTTTTCTTTGTTAGTGGTTTGTTTGCATTTTTAATTATCTTTCATTTCTTGGTTGCAACTTTATTTCTCATCTGTTCTCTTACTGTATTTATAGGTACCATATAAAGTATTTTGGAATCATTGTTTTAAAGGTGCTATTTATTTATGGCAGCAGCAAGTCTACAGTACTAATTTAAGCTACATGTTACTTACTGTGTACTGTTACATGTTTTCCAGAGTGTTTTCAGAGCTGTGCAATCACTCTTTCAAAACATGTGACTGCTCAACATGGAAGTTTGACCTCACTGGTTTAACCCACATGGAGCAATGATCATCTCTAAATCTAGATTGATGGGTGTGAATTCTGTTGGTAGTTCCTCTTCTTTCTTTTAGCAAGTTGCTTCATGCTTCAAGTTCTAAAATGCTATCTAGTTTCCGGATTTTGACCTACAAAAATACGTCATACCTACACCCAGTTTCAGGATTGCAGTTCTAGAACCGCATTTCTAGGAACCTATTTTTTGTGACAGCAGCAATTCTACTCCAACATTCAATCTTTAAACAGATGCAAAGACTAGACATAAAATGACTAATTTTTTTAATTCTTTCTATCCTATTTTTAACAGCAGAGCAGAGCAGAGCATATTTTAAACTTGAATGTGCAGTCTCCAGTTATTATTTAGCAGTGCAAAAACAGTTCATTGTGCTGCTGGATGTTGTAAACTGGTTTTTGTTTTTCAATGTAATAAACACTAGTTTGTAGAGCAATTATTTTATCATTTACTGCCCTTTGTCAAAAATCAGACGTGAAGCACCACGCTGCGGCTAATGAATTGAAAATGCACATACACAGAAAATAGCCTTTCTTTCCAAGAAAACTGAATTTAAAATCATAATATAGTTACTTATATATTGAAACAAATTAGGTTAAATATTTCAAGAGGGTTACCAACTGGTATGTTTATGGTTAGGGGTTGTTTAGGACAATTAAATGTAAAATTAAAGCACTAAATCATTCCTGAAAAATAAATACAAAATTTAATAGTAAGTGCTACAAAATAGTATAAACTACTAATACATGCAAAAAAAAAAAAAAAGGGGGGGGTCCTGAAACTGTAGGCGCTGATAAAACAGTCTGAAAAATACTATGGTAGTCAGTGGCTGCCGAGATGTGCTTGGTTACAAACATTCTTCCAAATATCTTCCTTTGTGTTCAGCAGAACAAAGAAATTCATACAGATTTGGAACTTGAGGGTGAGTAAATGACAGAATTTTCATTTTTGGATGAACTATCCCTTTAATCTGTTCAAAAAAATAGCAGTGTCGACATTTTTCTCTTCAAACTCATTTAAACCACTTTAAATTACTAAACTAATATTTAGTTGCATAACCATTCTTTTTTATAACTGCTGCGCATCTGCGTTGCATCGAGTCAACCAACTTCTGGCACCTAGAAATGGCTATTTCAGCCCAGGATGAACAAACTTCCACAGTTCCTGTGAATTTTTGGGTTGATGTCACCCCACAAGTTTTCAATGGGGTTGAGGTCAGGGGATTGGGCAGGCCACTCCATTACCTCAATCCTTTTCGTCTGGAACCAAGATGTTGCTCGCTTATTCGTGTGCTTAGGTTTGCTGTCTTGTTGAAAGACCCATTTCAGGGGCATTTTCTCTTCGGCATAGGGCAAAATCTCTTCAAGCATTTTTATATATTCAAACTGATCCATGATCCCTGGTATACAATAACACCATAGTATGAAAAACATCGCCATACCATCATTTTTGCGCCACCATGCTTCACTGTCTTCACAGTGTGTTGTGGCTTGAATTCAGTACCTGGGTGTCGCCTGACATACTGTCGATGACCACTAGACCCGAAAAGAACCATTTTACTTTCATCAGTCCACAGAATGTTATGCCATTTCTCTTTGGGCCAATCGATGTGTTCCTTGGCAAATTTTAACCGATGCACAAGCTGTTTTTTCAACAATGGTGCTTTACTGACATATTTTTGCTGTTAGCTTCGATCAAACGTCTTCTGACTGTAACTGTACTTACAGGTAATTTTAGATCATCTTTGATCTTTCTGGAGGTGATGATTGGCTGAATCTTTGCCATTCTGACTATTCTTTGATCTGTTTTAACAGTAGTTGCTCGTTTTCTTCTGCGTTTTTCAGGTTTTAGCTGCCATTTTAAATTTATCTGAGCGTCCTATAATTTGCTGAACTTCTTTATACATTTTCCCCCTTTCCAATCAACTTTTTTTTTTTTTTTATCAAATTACATTGTTCCTCTGAACAGTGTTTGGAGCGGCCATTTCTTCTTCTTAATTTATTGGCGGTTGGCAGACCAGCTTTCGGTGCATTACTGCCACCAACTGAACTGGAGTGTGGAGCATCGATGGGAAATGAGAGAAAAAAAACACCTATATTCTTAAATCAATTCCTGTTTCCTTTAAAAACCTCAATATTGCATATTGCATAGGAATTCGTCCACTTTTTTAGCCAGAATATTTTCTAATGACATTGTATTATGCTCCATTTCCTTCATCTTATCCTTTAACTCATGTCTTATATGCTATGCAATTTATGAGAACATGTTCAACTGTTTCTGGTTCATTACACTTATTGCACTTCCCTGTAGGATGTTTATTGATTTTATGTCAATTATAATTTAACCCTGTGTGTCCTATGCAAAATCTAAAAATTAATGATGATTCTTTCCTTCTTAATATTGAATTCCAATCTCCTTTTCCCACTTTTTTCTGAATCTGATACAGGTGTCTCCCCTTCATCTCTCTTTCCCAACGCTTCTGCCAGATGTCATGCGCCACCTTACGAATACATGTTTTTGCTTCTGATTTACTCATATCAATATGAATCTCTACATTACTGCCTTTAGGTGAGTTCTTTGCCAGATTATCTACCACCTCATTGCCCTCCACCCCTACATGTGCAGGAACCCAAAGAAATCTAATGTCATTTCCTTTGTTATTTGGAACGGACATTTGCTTCCCTTCTTACTTAATAAAGGTTTAATTAATGACACCTGTTTTTTCACAGAATGAGTGATTTATCTGATTAAACTCCACACTGCTATTATTTTGAACATGGCCCTTTCAATGAATAAGTCAGTTACTCAGAACAAGTAGCGTGCACATCATGACAGTTGGGTCTGTTGTTTTTATATTACACTACAACTTCTACAAGTAAATTATCTGTAATGCAGAAATATCACCACTACTAATAACAGTGGTTCATCAGGTTACTGATGTTGTACTGTTATTTATTTGAACACAACTGTAAAAGTATAGTATTCGGGCCTGCTGTTGGGCTAAAGGTAATGAATAGCTGGCTGACTTTTCCATTTGTTGACATGACATGGTTAGATTCAGAGGGTAAATATCATATATTAAGTTGGGTGTCCACCATATAGAGATAATCACCATATTTATAATGAAACCATTATGTTTATTATAATTCATATCATATAATAAAATATCATATTTATTGTTACTACTGCTATATTAAATTATTATGGGATCTCATTCAATGCTTTCAGAATCTTTACTTTTTAAAATAATTTAGTTCCGATAAAATTAACATATTTTAATCACAGTTTATTTATTGAACAAAAATAAATGATTTTATTTATCGAAATAAACAGAAAATAGTACAAACTCTGATGAAGGGATTGTTTTGAACTTAGTATTAACTTAGATATTATTCAAAACATATTACTTTATCTAAAGTATTTGTATAAATACTTTTTGCCTTTTGCCCCACGCTGGTGAGCCTTTTACCCCGTGTGTGGGACAAAAAGCCTACCCATCTCATATATTTGTACGATTTTTAAACAAACCTCGTTTATGATTTAATTTCACACAAAATCTGTTGCGTCATCAATGTTCAATAAAAACATTAAAAAAAAATTCTGCAATCATACACTAGAAGTAGGCTAGTGAAAAGCACATTTTTCTTAAGTGCCTTGTACCTTTAGCCCCGTTGTATCTGATCCCTTCGAGTTTGTTTGTTAATGTGAAAAGACAGACAGTATTTACCATGTTAACAGGTCAACAAAGTCAATTACAGGCATTTCTCTGCTCATGATATTATGAGGTATTTGCATAATTAATAACTGATTCATTTATTTGTGGCGGTTCTTGTTCACAGAGGCATAAATTTGACTGCAGTCGTCCTGAGGTCCAGCTGGTGCTCCTCTGATGGAAGCGTAAGTCACTTTATCATCACCATGAACCTGAATGAACATCACAGATATTGTCAATTTTGAGAGAAAATAATGGAAGTACAAGTAAGTGTTTACCCACCTTGTTCTTTTTGCCTTGGTTTTTACTGTATGTGGCAATCTCAGTATAAGTCACATCATCTTTCTGCTCCTAAACATCAGTGGAAACATGGTGAACTAAAGCACAAAAACCTATCCATTAGGCCTACTACTTTGTAAAGTAGGCTAATTATTATGCAGGTTCTGCAAATGTTTAAATATGTGCTGCAAATATTTTAAAATATGTTGTGTCATGTGGCATTTTCATCATTTGTGAAAGCCGAATATTCGTAACAGGACTTTCACTGTTTGTGTTACTTCGCTAGTCTGTGTTTAGTGGTGGGGATTTTCAGTGACTCTTTCTGTCCATTAAATCGTTTTGCAGGTGGCGACAAGTCCGGCACAGGGATAGCTGCTGGTCGGAGTAATGGGCATGCCGAAAAAGATACACGATGCTACAATAGAAACTAAACCCTAACCCTACCCCACACCCTAGTAGCTTTCACAACCAATTGTAAAGACTTTTCAGCACCCCACCCCCCACCTTTCGGCAGGCTCATTACTCCAACCTGCAGATATCCACACTTGTCATTTTGAGTGAGACATTGAGTCATTTATTCAAGCGATTCATTCAAAATGCTGATTTATTGAGGAATGAAACACCTCTGCTGCTCAGTGTGTTATGTTGTGACTTTGCGAAAAACAAATATTGTGGCTAAAATGTAAGTTACTCTTATTTTATATCATTAACATATTTGTTATTGAAAAGGGGATATCACGAAATAGTGCTGCCTTCTTATTAATAACTTTGTTGCTATTTCAAATGTGACGTATTCAAATTAGAATTGAACACATCTTTTAAATTAGGCTAGCAACTGCATATCCTGAATCTGTGGTGTATTAAAGTAGTTCCACACATTCCACTGGGACAGTCCAGGTTTTTCTTAATTATTTACACATTTGTTGTGTCCAATTGTTGTGTAAAATCAATATCGCTTTTTCATTTTATACAAATGCAACTGCCACCATCTTGCCTCAGTTAATGATGGTAGTGCCTCAGAGGATTTGAGATTAAAGGGGTCATGACATGAGAAATCAAATTTGCCTTGATCTTTTGACATATACAAGTTTTTTATATAATTAAAACATCCTGCAAGTTTTATAGTTTATAGTTTAAAACGTCCTCCTCATTTTAAACAAAGCATTTATTTATTCAAGCTCCAAAAACAGCTCATCTGGATATTGTGGGATTTGTGAAGTCACACTGACAAACGCATTTGCATATGACTTCCCCCAGAGCAAGACTTCGACGAATAGTTATGCATCATTGCACCATAGGCCCCGCCCACTGGCATTCAGTCACTTAACGGCTGACATTGACATTTGCCTATACACTGGATGTGAGCGTTGCGTCAAAAGCAAATAGAATCCATTATAATCATTGACACTCTACACTAAATACAGTATACAGATGCACGTTCAGTTTCCACACGCTTGAGTCTGTCGACAATAGGACAAATGGAAGAGTGAAAGAACTTTCGCTTGGACGCTTCCTGTTTAAACAGCTGGTTTGCATCTCTGTACAGACTTCAGAAGGATCCTAGCATCGGAAACAAATAGATGGTTTATTTCAATGGCATCCCAGATCATGCCGGAAGATTGTATGTTTGTTCGGAGCATTTTGTTTTGTAAACGAGGCACATTGTAATGGAGGGTTTGCATAGAAACTTTTGTTGAAAGATGAAGCAGACAACTGTATTAGATCTGACAGCAGCTGCTTCACAAACAGTAGGTAAATGATTTCATAATGCTTTGCTTTGTTTGATGGTTTTATATGAATAATTTTTTCAAAACACTTACTCACATGCAATAGTGAGAGGGCCTTGATACTGTTTCATATGCAATCATAACAGTGGCCGTTTACTGGCGAGCCTTAGAGGAGCCACCCTGAAAAAAACTGATAATTTCAGACAGGGTCAAAATGAGGAATGAAAATAATAATTTTTATGCATTTGTTTTTTTGTTTTTTTTGCAAAAACTTTATTAACATTATAAGTGAACATCAAGGAACATTAAAATAGTAATTAAAAAATCCATGTCATGAGCCCTTTAATCGTTGCAGTGTTCATCTTGTTGTTAGTCTGATTTTGTAGGCCTACATTGCAGTGTTGGTGAGTAGCCGTGTAACAATTTAATGTACATTATAGTATACTTTTACAGAGGATAATATGGGCTACAGAAACTGTCAAATATACACAAATATGAATCGCTTATTGAAGATGAATCATATGGTTCACTTACATTAACGCTGACAGTAGGATGAATGGAAATGTTGATTGCATCATTGGTTCCATTATATTTATTAATATCTGTGACCTTTAGACAAGAAACAGTACAAATATACCAACTTGACATTTAGCTGTTGCGTTTATCTAGTGTGAATAAAAACAGTACACATATTATAGGGACAGTCCGTCCAAGCTTATAGACACAAAAAATAGCTCATGGATCAACCTCATGGGTCTTTGCCATTCTGATACTTACCACAGAGTCATTAGTCCCTCTTCTATTATCTGAGGAATATTTGTCACAAAAACAGAAGAATAAAATACGGCATGTCATTAATTAATGCAGTCTAATTTATTTTGAAAATTTTCTAGAAAAATTCTAATGCTGTAGAATAAAAACATTATATTTGTCTTTTTAAAGGGTTCGTTCACCTCAAAATGAAAATTCTGTCATCATTAACTAACCCTAATGTCACATTGAACACAAAGGAATAAGACATTTTGGAGAATGTTTTGGTTACCTTTGACTTCCATTGTATGGACAAACACTCACAGACACACACACACACACACATTTCTCAAAATATCTCCTTTTACATTCCACAGAAGAACGAAAATCATACAGGTTTAGAACAACATCAGGGTTAGTAAATGATGACCAAATTTTCAGAAATTAGCAAAATGTCACAAAGTTCAAGCCAACCACTTCAACATTTTTATCATCACATCTTTCTAAATTAATATTTATACGATAAAACTGATGTGCTTGTCTGTAAATTCTTTGGATGTTTTGGACTTTGTCTGTTGTCACAAAATATGAGCTAAAATTGAAAACTCACCACCTCTTTTTTTACAAAGCACCCAAAAAATAACAGCAGGAAGGAGAATAGCCAATGCAGCAGCAACAACAACAATCACAATCACTAAAGGAGAGACAATATAAAGGGACACATTCAGATCCAGATGAAAACAACAGCAGAACGTTAAACAAAGATATGAAAAAACACAAGTACTGACAGACAAATAAAATAAATAGCACTTTAAATAGCATAATAATACATTTTTATCAAGAAGAAAATTCGGTAGCGCTTTAGATTACAGCCCGGAAAGTACTGTGTAAGTAAAATTTATTTACAGCGTAACTTTCTGTAATTAGTGTAACTATAAAGTATGTACATGCAGGTATAAGGGAACAATATATAATGTTTGGGGAATAAAGGGGTAAATAAAGGAATTTTAGAGGGGGAATAAAGTATTTTAGAATTAAGGGGTAATTATTCTACTGTTATGATAGGCAACAATCTTACGTTTGGGAGCAATTTAGCGAGAACATACACTGCGTACATTTATGTAATAATAGCATACCAATACATACAGGCTTTTTTTTTAATTACGGGGTACATATCAGTGCATTTATACAGTAATTTGTATTGATAGCAAAAGTGCATCTGTTTTAGTTTGGGCTTCTGTATTTCAAGTCAAGTAAAACTTTTTTTTTTTTAAATACTGGGGAAATATACTCTTGTTCCATGTAGTTACAGGGTAAGTGATGCTTGCTATTCCATGAAGTTACAGGGTAAGTGTGACATCTGCGGGCTGTAAATTAAAGTGGTGCTTGTTACCCTCTTGTTTCATGAAGTTACAGGGCAAGTGTGACATCTTCAAGCTGTAAATTAAAGTGGTGTTTGTTCTCCTCTTGTTTCATGTAGTTACAGGGTAAGTATGAATCTGCGGGCTGTAAATTAAAGTGGTGCTTGTTACCCTCTTGTTTCATGAAGTTACAGGGCAAGTGTGACATCTTCAAGCTGTAAATTAAAGTGGTGTTTGTTCTCCTCTTGTTTCATGTAGTTACAGGGTAAGTATGAATCTGCGGGCTGTAAATTAAAGTGGTGCTTGTTACCCTCTTGTTTCATGAAGTTACAGGGTAAGTACAATAAAAACACGTACACAATCTGATATCACTCGGAAACCTTTATTTAAAAAACAACTTATTTCAAACCAGATTTACAACACTTCTTATTCGTTTCTCTTGCTTGGCTTCATCCTCCTCATGTTCCTCTTCTTTTTCGTTGATGAATCAGATGAATCTTAAGAAGGAATCCCATGTCTCTATTCTGTATTAGGCTATGTTTTAAAAGAAAATACAGTACACCCAGAAATGTCCTCACCATTTACTCGTCTTTTACCCTCATGTCATCTGAGATGTATATGACTTTCTTTCTTCAAATGAACATAGAAAAAGAAATAATCTCTGCTAATGAAAGCTCATTTGGGTTCCTAAAAGTTGAAGCATCAAACAGCACATACAGCAATAACTACAGTAATCCACATGACCCCAATGGATGAATCAATGTCTTCTGAAGTGAAACGATAAGTGTTTGTAAGAAAAATACCAATATTTTACACTTTATATGCTTCCGACCAACTGTCACCAGCTAGTGCATGAGAGGGTTGAGTTCACGCTTGACGTAACTTGAAACGTGATGTAAGCTCACCGAGAAACTCACGCGAAAAGTCACATGGATGTCGTCAGTTTTTATTATATATATATATATATATATATTTTTTTTTTTTTTTTTTTTAATTAATGCTCACAACAAAATACAAACAATAACAGATAATAGCCATGAGAAACAAACAAGACAGGAAGACAGGCACCAGTTCTCGCATGAGTTGCACATGAAACTTGCGCAAGAACGTCACGAAAGCTTGAAGCTTCACGTTGCTTTTTACTCATGCATGCGCTGGTGACAGTTGGTTGGAAGCGAAAAGTTGAGTAAATTATGAGAGCATTTCTGGCAGTACCTTTTTCTTTTAAAACATAATACAGAATAGCAAAAGACATGGGATTTCCTTCTTAAGATATATCAGTGGAAAGAATGAAAAAGAAGAAGAGGAACAAGAGGAGGAGGAAGACAAGCAAGAGAAACAAAAAAGGGACAAAGCGTGCTTCTTTCTGTCAGGACTTTAGTATTTGAAATTAAAAGTTGATTTAAATAAATGATTGATTTTTTTAAATAAAGGTTTCAGAGTCAGTGAAATCAGATTGTGTGTATTTATTTTTTATTGTACTTACCCTGTAACTACATGAAACAAGAGGGGAACAAACACCACTTTAATTTACAGCTCGCAGATGTCACACTTACACTCTGACTGCAGTCTGTATGCGGTGCGTGTTGCAGTCTCCTTGTTTATCGCTGTCACTTTAATTCAGCGTGTGCAGCACAGCTAAAAATAGACTCAGTGAGGAAACGATCGCTGCACTGCTGCAGACGCACAGTTCTTGGAACGCACTGCCGGACCACATCCGTGTGCAGTGTGAAAGCTCTAACCGTTAACATGGGTAAGGAAAAAAATACGCACCACACATGCACTGCAAACGGAGTATTTGTGAAACAGGCGTTAGCCTACCCTGTAACTACATGGAACAAGAGGGTAACAAACACCACTTTAATTTACAGCCCGCAGATTCATACTTACCCTGTAACTACATGGAACAAGAGTATATTTCCCCAGTATTTAAAAAAAAAGTTGCAATAGTTTTATTAGTTTTTATTACATACTTAATCAGCGCACTTTTGCTATCAAAAAATTACTGTATAAATGCACTGAAAAAAAACTTTATGTATTGGTGCACTATTATTACGCGGTATAGGCTATGTTCTCGCTAAATTGCTCCCAAACGTAAGATTATTGCCTATCATAATATTAGAATAATTACCCCGTATTTCTAAAATACTTACAGTATAAGTAATTTGTTAATTTTCCTGGTTGTTACCACTTTATTCCCCAAACTTTACATATTGTTCCCTTATACCTACACGTACGTACTTTATGGGTACACTATAATTACCAAAAGTTATGCTGTAAATTAATTTTACTTACACAGTACTTTCCGGGCTGTAATCTAAAGCATTACCGAAAATTCTTATTTGTCGACATTCATTTTTGCAAACAGTTCACTAAGTTTATCACAGCTGGAAGGAGTCCGATCCTCTGAGCTGCTGTTGTATTTTATGTGTTGGTTTATACAGTATGTATGTGCTAGAAGCCATCTGCACACTTGCTAACAGAGTGTACCTTATGTTTACTAAATGCTTTTTTAGTAAACACAGACATGATTGTTTTGGATTGACATGATTAAAGAGTTACTTTTTACATAACAGCAGTTTCATGTTGTTGTTTTTTATTGTCAGTAACATGAGTGACATAGAGAAAGTCTATTAAACATGGTCAATGTTTGTGATCAACTGTACTCTAATATCTCCAAAGCAAAATGAGTTGTATATTTACATACTAAAAAAGTCACTGAAATGAGAATGACATACCTAATTCTTCTGGAGATGTTGGTGCTGTAGGTCTTGTTGTCTTCTCAGAGATGGTAGCTAGGATCAGTGCTGTTGATGTAGCTGACACTGGGTTTTGGTTTAGATGTGACATATTGTGGAAATACAAAAAAATTATTTAAATCAATGAACAACATCAAGTTATTGACATTCCTTTTCCAAAAGCTACTGTGGAATCCATTCAAATGAGAAAGACATACTAAAAACATTTAAATTCAAGTACAGTATATTAATAAACATTCAACAGCTTATTACGTAGGCTACCTGATTGTGTATAAGTTTCTGGTTTATTTACAGTTGTCTTTGAGCTGGTGACTGGAGTCAGTGTCTTTGTCTCCGTTGGAGCTGTAAAAGATTAATTTTCAGATGCATAATACTGTAGAATATAATTTTTTTATTCTTGATTATCAAAAATAAGTGACATTATAAAAAAAGAATAATTCACCTGAATACTTGACAGTAAATGTGGCTGAGGTCTTCATTTGATTTCTCTGAGTAACCTGACATCTCCACTCTCTGTTGTGATCTTCATTCAGGAGTGTTGTAGTCAGAGTGCTGGTACAGTGTGTTAAGTAGAATAATATCTGATATCTGGAGTCTGTCATCACACTAACACCAGCCTGATTCACCCAGATCAGCTGAAGTTCCTCAGAACGGACCAAAGTATCACAAGGGAATTCATTATATGAATGCAACTGACAGGAGAGAGTCACAGATCTGCCTGGTCTGATCTCAGCCTGTGAGGATGATGAAGAGACTGAAACAGAAAATAATACAGAAATCATACAGACATTACTCTTTTCATTACACGTGAGTTTTAAGGTATTATTAAAAAAATTTACTGAAACACGGACCATGAAGAAAATGCAGATAAACACGTGCATCAATTCCTTGATGTAGTCCATTCACATATTGTCGGCAGGTGTAAAGCCCATAATCTTCTTGTGTGACTTTCTTGATGTTCAGAGAGCAGTCAGACCCCACACTCAGTCTCTCGCGTCTCTTTATGCCATTCTTCGTTTTCCCTTCAGCAATCAGTTCAACTGTCTGTGAATGTCTGTTATAGTTCCATGTAGTTGATGTGCAGTCAGAAAGAGCATTATTACAGGGCAGATGGACATTTTCATCAGAAGTGCTGAACACGTGAGTTACTTCAGCTACAGTCATACCTGAAACATAGTACATTTGAGTGATCATATTTTACTTGTTAATATATTAAAACAGGAAATTAAAATAATTTGGGTTAATTATTTAATCTTTAATGACATAGCAGATACAAATAGTCTGTAAATACAAAGTATGTCTTGAATGAGACACGAATGAGAATGTTTTTATCCTGTTTTAGGCAGAAAATCAACTACTAGTGAATACCACTGAAATATAATCTTCACTTTATCACACTTAATTACTTAATTAAACACTTAATTACTCATGTGGTTTCAAACCTGTATGCATTCCATGCAAAACAGGGGTCCCAAAAAAAAAACACATTTTCAACAAAAAATATCTATTTTATGTTTCACTGACGAAAGAAAGTCTGAGTAAAGGATGACAGAAATTTCATTTTCTAAGTGAACTATTCCCTCAACATAAACCCGACTTCTGAAACATGCTTCAGACTTCTGAAAGTGAGAATAGGACATAATGGCATTTGTCAGAGCATTCTATAATAAAACTGTATGTACCAAACAGAATATGAGATCATAACATGAATAATTCAATCTAAATCATATCCAGACTATATGCCATGAAATTAAAAATTCATTTTTAATATTTTTTAATAAATGTTTGTTCCAGTTATACAGGTTTAAAACATATTTTACAGATTTCTTTACCTGTTAGAAGTGAACAGCTAATTATCATTCCCAGCAGACCCATATGACACATTTTCTCTTTTTAACAATCTTCTGACAAACCTTCCTCTTATCTGACCAACTGAGTGTTTAGTCATGCATCTCCCGATACAGCTGCATTTCACTGACACTGTTGAAGTGTGGAATAGAGAAGTGTGTCACATGTTCATGTATTTAAATTCTTCAGTTGTCTGACCCTCATACCGTTCTATATTTGTTCTGAATTTCAACGTAGTGCTCAACCGATATATTGGCAGATATTTGCCATTTTTAAATATTGTATCGGCCGATACATTTTCTGTTTGGCCGATATGTTGACAGAAGTCGACAGATTTTTATTTTGACGCCACTGAGAATGGCATCACCACAGAGCTGAGAAGGGTATAGGCCTCCTTTGGAGATCTCCAAATCCCGGTGGGAACTCCAAAATAGGGTGTGATTTCCTCCTATTAACAGACAGACACGACATGCGTGTTTTTCCCCCCAAACCAGGGCTGCGTTCAGCCCCGACAAAACGTTGCAAAACGTTTTTTAAACGGAAACGGTGGTGCGTTGAACCCTGTTCTGATGATGCAAGAGTTGCAACTATGGCAGCTGAGAAGGCCATTCTTTGTGTTCTTTTTGAATAATTTTCAGAGCCTTATGAAATCGGTATAAATACGTGTTTAATACTGCAAAATACGCTATGTTACAGTCACTGTCCTTGCCGTCCAGAATAGAAGAGAACATCCCAATCGAGTGAAGGGATTTGTGGAAACTGGGGTTCCTAATTGTTGTGATCCAACATTTGCCTCGCATTTCAGGATGAAAAGACAAACATGTCTTATATTATCTTCAATAGTTGCGTATACCGAGCTGCAGCGGACACATTTGTAAACGACTTTACTTGGACCCATTGTGCGAGCTGTCTCTTTAATATCACGTGGTTTATATACATGTTGCTGCTGATTGGGCTGACATTTTTGACACACCCACCAAACAAGAGAAAACATATCTCAAACCCAGTTGCACACCATTGCACACCGTTTCCAGGAAACATGTCGTTTAACCTGGAAACCGTAGCAAAACGTTGCACACCGGTTTGAGCTTGAACGTGCCCCAGTTCAGTGCAAACTCTGCCCCGCAGCCGATTCTAAAGTTTTCATTGGTCATGTCAATCACTGCTCAGTGCTGTTCCCTTTCAGTCGTTCACGTTCGACGTACGTCGGAACTGACCGACAAATCGGGGATCGTTTTCAGAGACCAATCTACTTCGAGTGTTTTAAAACGAGCCAATGAACATTGGCATGCAGTTCTCGTTCCACGCTCCTCCCTGCAGCGCGGGTATAAATAAGGAAGTGGAAGCACCGCATCTTTGCTTTCTGCTTCGGAGCCGAACAATTGCTGTGGTTTCCAGTGTTGTTTCCTACGAAGAGTGTTACTACGAGTCTGCCTTTGGAGTTGACGTCTCTGGATCTGGTGCGGGTGATATAGCACGGTCAGCAGTGGTCGCGTCACTTTTGACGAACAAACACCTGTTTTCACAGCTCAGAGCTGGGCGTCTTCAATGACACTGAGTGCTCACAGCAGGCTTGCATTTTCGAACTGCTGTGAGCCGCGGCCATTCCCCTGTGTGCTTCAGCACTGTCAGAGCGTTTCCTCTAAAAGAGCTTACAGGGTTTGACCCTGCGTCTTTTTTAAGATGTCATTCAAACCGTGTGTTTCTGGATGCGTCGAGTCTGACGGCCACGCTCACTGTCTCACATGCCTGCTGGTAGTTTATAAAAAAGGGACCTAGCATTTCATTTGGGGCTCGGGCAGAGGACAGATGTCAATTGCTGCATCGGAGAGAGGGCTGTTATGCGCTGGAAATGTAGATGATGTTGAGATTCCCACTATAATAGTGTGTGCTCATGCTGAATCAGATTCAGAGTTGACAGCCATGCTTTCCCGGGTGGCTGAGGCGTAGTGCAACGCGTAAATCGCCTTGCCTGCCCCCATGCCTTTTTTCCCAGATGTGCATTGGAAAACTTAGCAGTATGGAACTATTTGGTGCCAAAATATGGAACACCAAGTGGGCCATAATCTGTATAAGTTTTCCCCTCTCTCACTACCCTCGATGGTGGGGTGGCAGTGCCACTGGCAGGCCACCTCTGTCCTGCACTCTTAATGCACGAGGGTAGTTCCGACCCAGGGGTTATGCAGGAACTGTGTGCGGCGACGGACCTCGCTCTCCGGGCGACAAAAGTCACCGCACGCTCCCTGGGTCGGGCGACGTCCACACTAGTGGTCCAGGAATGCCACCTGTGGCTAAACCTGGCAGATATGTGTGAGCCCGACAAAGTTCGGTTCCTCAACGCCCCTATCTGTCAGGCTGGCCTCTTCGGCGGCACCATTGAGAACTTCGCCCAGCAGTTCTCGGTGGCCCAGAAGCAGACGGAGGAGGTTTAAAAAACATCCTGCCCCGACGACCTCCACCCAGGCAGCAGGTGGCCGGGCGTAAGGGAGGCGCCCAACCCGTCCAGGGTCCCGAGAAGTCCGCTGGCAAGCGCAAGGGCAAGCGGCCTTGAGACAGGCAGCCCAGGGAGAAGAGGAGCTGCTCTCTGGGAGATGGTGTCCGCACCCCTCCCTCCCCCGGAGGAGGTCCGGGGGGAGAATATTTTTTGGTTCGGTTTCAGTTCTGCCGCTGGCTCTCCGGAGTCCAGCGGTACCCACATTCTCAAGAGCAGGTTTCCTCCCTCCCTGAGCCCCAAGAGGGCGAGGTCGGCAGTGTGTGATGCTTCAATGCCTTGCCACTCCCTTCCTCCTCCCCCTTCGCCAGGAGGCAGCAGTGTGCGGCCCGAGGACGCCACCAGGCCTTCTCACCCCCACTCTCCTTCTCACCCCCACTCTGCCCCACCCTGAAACACTCGGACAACACTCCGTGCCTCCGGGCCTCCCGAGTCGGGTCCGTGTGTTCCACCTCGCTGCCCCACCCCGGGTACGTCTGTGGTCCCGTTGGTCCCACTTGTTCGGTCTCTGGGGGCCTGGCTAGCGCTCCCCAGGCCGTCTCGCTGGCTCATCCGTACCATCAGACTCGGCTATGCGATTCAGTTCACCCGGCACCCTCCCAAGTACAGGGGCATCCACTTCACCTCAGTGTGAGGCAGAGATCGTTGTCCTACTGGCGAAGGACACGATCGAGCCGGTTCTTCCAGCCGATATGAGGTCGGGGTTCTACAGCCCCTACTTCATTGTACCCAAGAAAGGCGGTGGGTTACGGGCAATCTTGGATCTGCATGTCCTGAATCGGGCCCTGCACAAGCTCCCGTTCAAGATGTTAATGCAGAAATGCATTTTCGAATGCATCCGTCCCCGAGATTGGTTTGCAGCGATTGACCTGAAGGGTGAAAGTCATCCCATTCGGGCTGTCCCTGTCGCCTCACGTCTTCATGAAAGTTGCGGAGGCAGCCATTGTTCCGCTCAGAGAACGTGGCGTTCACATCCTCAACTATCTCGACTACTGGCTCAGTCTCGGGATCAGTTGTGCGAACACAAGGACATGGTGCTCAGTCACCTCAGCCTGTTGGAACTTCGGATCAACCGAGAAAAGAGCAAACTCTGCCCCACGCAGGGGATCTCTTGTCTCGGTATGGAGCTGGATTCGGTCAACCGGACTGCGCGCCTCACAGAGGAGCGAGTCTGGTCAGTGTTGAACTGCTTGAATACGTTCAATGGCAGGACAACGGTCCCACTGAAACCTTTTCAGAGGCTCCTGGGACATATGGCATCTGCAGCCATGGTAACGCCGCTCGGATTGCTTCATATGAGACTGCTTCAGCACTGGCTTCACGGCCGAGTCCCGAGATGGGCGTCGCACACCGGCAAGTACCAGGTCCCAGTTACTCCGTACTGCCGCCAAACCTTCAGCCCGTGGTTGGACCCTTCGTTTCTACGGGCGGGAGTGCCCTTAGAACAAGTGTCCAGGTATGCTGTGGTCTTCATGGATGCCTCATCCACCGGCTGGGGGGCCACGTACAACGGGCATGCAGTTTTGAGTCTGTGGACGGGGCCCCAACTGCCTCGGCACATCAACTGCCTCAAGTTGCTAGCAGTACGTCTTGCGCTGGGGCGCCTCAAAAAGCCACTACATGGCAAGCACGTTCTGGTCCATACAGACAGCACTGTGACCGTTGCATACATCAACCAACAGGGTGGTCTACGCTCCCGCGGCATGCTGCAACTCGCCCGCCATCTCCTCCTTTGGAGTCAGAAGCATCTGAGGTCGCTTCGGGCCATTCACATCCCTGGTGCGCTCAATCGGACAGCCGACGAGCTCCCAAGACAGTCGACACCTCCGGGAGAGTGGCGACTCCATCCCCAGGTGGCCCAGCTGATATGGGACCTTCGGAGCCGCACAGGTAGACCTGTTTGCCTCTCCGGACTCGACCCATTGCCAGTTGTACTATTCCCTGACCAGGGGAACCCTCGGCACGGATGCACTGGCGCACAGCTGGCCCCGGAACCTGCGCAAGTATGCGTTTCCCCCAGTGAGCCTTCTTGCACAGACACTGTGCAAAGTCAGGGAGGACGAGGAGCAGGTCTTGTTAGTTGCGCCCTATTGGCCCAACCGGACCTGGTTCCCCGAACTCATACTCCTCGCGACAGCCCCTCCCTGGCCCATTCCTCTGAGGAAGGACCTACTTTCTCAGGGACGGGGCACTCTATGGCACCCACGTCCAGACCTCTGGACGGGACGCGGAGGTTCTAGGTGGCCTGCCACAGGCTGTGGTAGACACCATCACTTCTGCTAGAGCTCCCTCTACGAGGCGCCTCTATGCATCGAAGTGGAACCTGTTCGCTGAATGGTGCTCTTCCCGCCAGGAAGACCCCCGAAAGTGTTCGGATAGAGTCGTGCTTTCTTTCCTGCAAGACGGGCTGGAGCGAAGGCTGTCTCCCTCCACCCTTAAAGTGCAGCAATTGCGGCGTATCATGACGCAGTCAAAGGTAAGTCCGTAGGGAAGCACGACCTAATCGTCAGGTTCCTCAGAGGTGCGAGGAGGCTAAATCCTCCTCGTCCTAACTCGTTACCCTCTTGGGACCTAACTCTGGTGCTCATGGCACTTCAGAGTCCTCCCTTTGAGCCTTTGCAGTCCATAGAGTTAAAAATCCTGTCCATGAAGACAGTGCTCTTGACTGCATTGGTCTCTATCAAGAGGGTAGAGGACCTGCACGCATTTTCGGTCAGCGAATCGTGTCTAGAATTCGGGCCGGCCAACTCTCAAATCATCCTGAGACCCCGGCCTGAATATGTCCCCAAGGTTCCCACCACTCCCTTCAGGGACCAGGTAGTGAACCTGCAAGCGTTGCCTTCGGAGGAGGCAGACCCAGCCCTGGCTTTGCTCTGTCCCGTCCGCGCTCTTCGCGCCTACGTGGACCGAACTCAAAGCTTTAGGACCTCAGAGCAGCTCTTCGTCTGTTACGGAGTACAGCAGAAGGGAAAGGCTGTCTCCAAGCAGAGGTTAGCCCACTGGATAGTGGATGCTATCGTCTTGGCGTACCAATCCCAAGACGTGCCTTGCCCGTTCGGGTTGCGAGCACACTCAACCAGAAGTGTAGCTTCCTCCTGAGTGTTGGCTCAAGGCGCCTCGCTGACAGATATCTGTAGAGCTGCGGGCTGGGCGACACCTAACATGTTCGCTAGATTCTATAGCCTCCGTGTAGAGCCGGTATCTTCCCGTATACTCGCCCCCAGTGGCCAGTAGCGCGAAGGACCCATTCTAGTGTCGGCTTGCGACGCCACTCCCGCCCGCTGGGCCGGATACGTGCGTTTATTGTCTCCAGTTGTGTTCCCCAGAAATGGCTAACCCTGTGAGTTCCTCCGCTACCCTCGGCAGTCAGATGTTGCGTGCGTCTGACACCAGGCCTACACCCGTATGCATGTGGAACGTGTGTGTAGGCTGGGTATCCATATGTAGCGGTCCCTACGGCGACCCCATATGTGTATTCCTCCACGGTACAAGCTACCCTACTCGGCTAGCCCCTTGTCTTTCCCTCGACAGAGCTCGCTCTGTCATCTCTGACGGTGTTCTTTCCCCCCAGTACTAGGTTGGAACCACCTCAGAGACTGCCATATGTTGTACTCCCCTGTTGGTTAGTCCTTATGTGTAACTACCACCTCTCCTTCCTTAGAAGGATGTGGCTCCGCAGTGTTCCATCTCCCGAGACGGGCATGCTTTCCCAGCGTTATCCAATAGTCACACTGAGTGGGTCTTGCAGAACAGCAGACACTGACCTTCTCTGCTTAGAGCCCTGGCTTGCCGCTCCAACAGAGGGGGAGGTCCAGGGAGCTCGAGCAGAGCGCTGGAAGGGCCAGCATCCGTGGCGTGTTGGTAGGATCCCCAATTCGTCGGTCAGTTCCGACGTACATCGAACGTGACCGACTGAAAGGGAACGTCTCGGTTACGTATGTAACCCTCGTTCCCTGAAGGAGGGAACGGAGACATACGTCCCGTCGCCACAGGTGCTGTACCTCCGCTGAACAGCCGAGTCACTAGTTCGGTTCCTCAGCGGTAAAGCAAAGATGCGGTGCTTCCACTTCCTTATTTATACCCGCACTGCGGGGAGGAGCGTGGAATGCGTAAACCACATGCCAATGTTCATTGGCTCGTTTTAAAACACTCAAAGTAAATTGGTCTCTGAAAACGATCCCCAATTCGTCGGTCAGTTCCTTCAGGGAACGAGGGTTACATACGTAACCGAGACGATTTCCTACACAATGTTACAACAAATGCTAACCCTTAAACCTACCCTACACCATAAACTTAACTAATGAAACCAATAGAGTACAACTTTTCCATGTGTAAAAATAACTTTTTATTTTATATTAACTAGAAACTGTGTATTTTACCATTTTTATTTTGAAATGTAAGTCATGATAATTGGATGAAGCCAGAACCAACGGCGCAAGTCTTTGCGTGTGGAGACCCCACCCGCTTTTGGAGGTTCTACCCACTTTTTGATTTCAGCCTATTTTAGAGATCTCCGTCTGATCAAGCCTGCCACACGAGTCCTGAAATATGAAGCCAACATGTCTCGATCGCCCCCAGGTGACTGGAAGCAGTAGGTCATAAAGCCCGCCCTCTCCATGTATTCTACTGGGACATAGACAAACTAAACAATCAAATTACACTTCAAATACATTTTTTCCAAAGGTGGTTTCTGTCATTTTAAGCTGTTTTTAATCACGCTGATGTTAGTTCAAGTGTTCGTTCTTTAAATAAGTTTGGTTTTAGTTAGTTATTTGATGCTATAAAAACGGGGGGTGTGACATTATGATTGACAGCTGAGATAGACTTCTCTGAGCGAAGTAGTCACTGAGGCACTAACGGACCTTTTTCGGGAACTTCGGGAGGAGATTGGAGCTTTAACTTTAATCTCTATATTTCCACAACTGTTTATTTCACAAAAAGTTGTTGATTAGGCGGGAGTGTGGGCGGGACCTTGATATCACGGCTCATCTTCGCACTCACTACTGCACAGACTCGGGCTCCAAGTTGCTACTGCGCAGACTCGAGACCCAAGATGTCAGCACCATATTTGAACACTGGTGGCTTCACTTACGTCAACAGAAGAGAGTTAAGGCGCGTTGTCCATCTTTTTTCTATATCCATATGAAACACCTACAATAAAAGCATGCACTACAGACTCCAGGTCTTTGAATGACAATTTTAGCTATAAAAATGATAATAATACTAGCACTATCCCAGTCTTATAGTAGCCTACATATACTACAATCAATAAAACTCAGAACTCAGAACAATATAGCAAGATTATGACAACAATAAGTGGCCAAAAACTGAACAAACATCAGGGCAAAAACACTAAGCAGTTTGCAAACATAGTGGTCAAAAAGTCTTGAGTAGGCCTATCTTATAATCAAAATGTTGATCTCTAATCATGTATAGAAAATAAGGATCTCCCTTTCAAATACAAAGGAAATGCATTAGGCTAAACACTGAAATAAACAGTAAACAGATCATATTATTAACTAAATATTATTAATTAATAATCCATGACAATCAAACAAAAGCAAAGAAAACAAGCCTTTAATATGGATTCATTCTTTACAGATTTTCTCTACATTTATATCATTACTGCACACAACAATAGTTAGAATGTTTTGATAGATTTATATATTAATATCAGTTCAGAGGTTGAAAGAGTGAATGAATGCTTACAAAGTCTCTTAGCAGTTACAATCAAGCTAAGCATGAATCTCAAAGCTGCAGACATTTTTACTTTGCCTGATTCTCTTCTTGCCACCAGCCAGTGCGTTTGTGTCCATATGGTAATTTCTAGAAAGAGTAGTGTAGGGTACAACGGGGCTAAAGGCTCCACGTGGTAAGGCTCCTTTGATTTTATTTTCCTCTAAACCACTAGATGGCACAAAAACTTGCCTCAGCACTTTCCAAAACATCCGCTTTTCAAGATGCACGTGGAAATTTTTCTGCTCTTTGACGCGATTGGACAGCAGCGCAAAGTTGATTCTGCACTAATTTGATCTAATATTTGATGATTTTAAAAATGTTAAAATTATTCGCTAAAATTATTGAATATATTTTGAGACAAAGGTCTTAATGATTTTAAGTTTTTCAATAACGGAAGAATATGTAAAAGTATGATATTTGGGGTAAAAGGCACCCCTGCTGTTGGGGTTAAAGGCACCCTATTTAACATGATAATAAATAGTTAGCTGACTTTTCCATTTGTTGACATGACATGGTTAGATTCAGACTGTAAATATAATATGTGTCCACCTTAGAGATAATCACCATATTTATAATGAAACCACAATATTTAACCCTATAACTGGCAACGTATCCTGGGGATACAAACATTAAAATCAAAAATAAAAGTCAAGTTTTTAAAAAAATCATGAAATTGTATTATTTGTGTCCTTAGAAGATGGAAAATAGCAATAAATTAACTTTCTGATTTCTGTTTATGGTCTTGCCATTTAGAGGGTTAAAAATATGATATTAATCATATCATATAATAAAATATAATGTATTGTTCCTACTGTAAATCTATATTAAATTATTATGGGATCTCATTCAATGCTTTCAGAATCTTTACTTTTTAAAATGATTTTGTTTCTATATTTAGGGCCCGAGCACCGTGCGAGGACCCTATTGGAATTGCTCAGCCCATTATTATTCTTCTCCCAAATGAATCGCATTTTTGATGGCCTAAACACTCGAAAACTCATGAAACTTTGCACACGCGTCAAAAGTGATGAAAATTTACGTCTGATATGGGTTTCAGAATTAGGCATGGCAAAATGGCTCGATAGCGCCACCTACAACATTTCAACGAAGTGCCCCTCCCACTACGTTTCACGTACAGGTATGAAATTCGGGAGACACATGTAACAGCCCAATACCTACAAAAAAAAAGTGAGATATTTTGAATTTTCTTTGCAAAATTGTTGCAAATTTTGCCATTTCCAGACGTTGTACTTTAATGAACTCCTCCTAAAGATTTAATCAGATCAACATCATATTTGCACAGTCTAATCTAAAGGCCTTTGTGATGTTAAATTGTGAAGATCTTGAGTTTTCCCTGAAGGGTGTGTCCGTTTCAGCCTGACAAAGTTCGATGTTTCGCCATAAAACAGGAAGTTGTTGTAACTCGGGCATACAATGTTCGATCTGCCCCAAACTTCACATGTTTTATTAGAGTACTGGCCCGAAGACATCTACACGCCAATATTCAGTTACAGTCATAGCGCCACCTGCTGGCAACAGGAAATGGCATGTTTTACACTGTGATTAACTCCTCATAGTGATTTAACCAGATCAACATCATATTTGGTCAGTCTAATCTAAAGGCCTTTGCGACGTTAAATTGTGAAGATCTTGAGTTTTCGCTGAAGGGCGTGTCCGTGGCGGCCTGACAAAATCTGATGTTTCGCCATGACACAGGAAGCTGTTGTAAGTCAGGCATACAATGTCCGATCTGCCCCAAACTTCATATGTTTGATAAGAGTCCTGGCCTAAAGACATCTACATATGAGTTTCAAAATTAGGCATGGCAAAATTGCTCGATAGCACCACCTACAACATTTCAACGAAGTGCCCCTCCCGCTACGTTTCACGTACAGGTATGAAATTCGGTACACACATGTAACAGCCCAATACCTACAAAAAAGTCTCCTGGTATGAAATCTGAAAAACAACAGGAAGTGAGATATTTTGAATTTTCTTTGCAAAATTGTTGCAAATTTTGCAATTTTCAGACGCTGTACTTTAACGAACTTCTCCTAGAGATTTAATCAGATCAACATCATATTTGCACAGTCTAAGCTAAAGGCCTTTGTGATGTTAAATTGTTAAGATCTTGAGTTTTCCCCAAAGGGCGTGTCCGTGGCGGCCTGACAAATTTCGATGTTTCGCCATGAAACAGGAAGTTGTTGTAACTCGGGCATACAATGTCTGATCTGCCCCAAACTTCACATGTTTGATAAGAGTCCGAAGCGGAACACATCTACATGCCAATATTCAGTGACAGTCATAGCGCCACCTGCAGGCAACAGGAAATGTCATGCTTTACACTATAATTAATAGTGTAAAGCATGACATTTAAATATGCCATGAAGTACCAAACATGCTAGAAACACATTTAATCATACAACTCATGGCTAAGTGCTAACGTATGCGATTAACACCACGAAACAGGAAGTTGTTGTAACTCAGGCATACAATGTCCGATCTGCCCCAAACTTCACTTGTTTAATAATAGTCCTGGCCTGAAGATAACTACATGCAATATTCAGTTATAGTCAAAGCGCCACCTGCTGGCAGCAGAAAATGTGCTGCCAGCCCTTTCATCGCTGCTTGCAGCTTTCATTTTAAAATATATTTCTATATTAACATAGGCCTAATAAACCCTGCACTCCTTGCTCCTCGGTTACAGTTAACACCGCCTTCAAAACAGCACTGTGAATAATTATAAATGAACACAAACTTTGTATAATTTTGTATTGACAATCAAAGATTGAGAAATATGATGATCACATTCTGCAGTGTGATGGATCTGAATATTCATAGCTCAATCAAATGCTGGGACACTGATTCCAGTCACAAGCTCAAATTCTAAGGATCCTTTAAACCAGAAATGCCCAAGCAGTTGGCTGGTGATATCCTTTGGTTTGGCTCACAATGCCATGAGGGGAAAAAATATAAATATATTCGCTAATACAGTTTATCGCTGCAATTAATATACACAATATTGTTACTGTGGGTACTTCAAAATACTGTGAATAATTCTAGATAACATATTAGCGTATTTAATTTAATTTCACTGAACTTACAGTAGCTTTATTTCCATCAATAAGTCAAGGACCCATAAATCAGAACCCATATTACATAAATGGAGAAAAAAAAACATAAAAAATTATGCAAAGCATAATATACACTCACCTAAAGGATTATTAGGAACACCATACTAATACTGTGTTTGACCCCCTTTCGCCTTCAGAACTGCCTTAATTCTACGTGGCATTGATTCAACAAGGTGCTGAAAGCATTCTTTAGAAATGTTGGCTCATATTGATAGGATAGCATCTTGCAGTTGATGGAGATTTGTGGGATGCACATCCAGGGCACGAAGCTCCCGTTCCACCACATCCCAAAGATGCTCTTGGGTTGAGATCTGGTGACTGTGGGGGCCATTTTAGTACAGTGAACTCATTGTCATGTTCAAGAAACCAATTTGAAATGATTCGAGCTTTGTGACATGGTGCATTATCCTGCTGGAAGTAGCCATCAGAGGATGGGTACATGGTGGTCATAAAGGGATGGACATGGTCAGAAACAATGCTCAGGTAGGCCGTGGCATTTAAACGATGCCCAATTGGCACTAAGGGGCCTAAAGTGTGCCAAGAAAACATCCCCCACACCATTACACCACCACCACCAGCCTGCACAGTGGTAACAAGGCATGATGGATCCATGTTCTCATTCTGTTTACGCCAAATTCTGACTCTACCATCTGAATGTCTCAACAGAAATCGAGACTCATCAGACCAGGCAACATTTTTCCAGTCTTCAACTGTCCAATTTTGGTGAGCTCGTGCAAATTGTAGCCTCTTTTTCCTATTTGTAGTGGAGATGAGTGGTACCCGGTGGGGTCTTCTGCTGTTGTAGCCCATCCGCCTCAAGGTTGTGCGTGTTGTGGCTTCACAAATGCTTTGCTGCATACCTCGGTTGTAACGAGTGGTTATTTCAGTCAAAGTTGCTCTTCTATCAGCTTGAATCAGTCGGCCCATTCTCCTCTGACCTCTAGCATCAACAAGGCATTTTCGCCCACAGGACTGCCGCATACTGGATGTTTTTCCCTTTTCACACCATTCTTTGTAAACTCTAGAAATGGTTGTGCGTGAAAATCCCAGTAACTGAGCAGTTTGTGAAATACTCAGACCGGCCCGTCTGGCACCAACAACCATGCCACGCTCAAAATTGCTTAAATCACCTTTCTTTCCCATTCTGACATTCAGTTTGGAGTTCAGGAGATTGTCTTGACCAGGACCACACCCCTAAATGCATTGAAGCAACTGCCATGTGATTGGTTGATTAGATAATTGCATTAATGAGAAATTGAACAGGTGTTCCTAATAATCCTTTAGGTGAGTGTACAAAGGTGATTTAAGCAATTTTGAGCGTGGCATGGTTGTTGGTGCCAGACGGGCCGGTCAGAGTATTTCACAATCTGCTCAGTTACTGGGATTTTCACGCACAACCATTTCTAGAGTTTACAAAGAATGGTGTGAAAAGGGAAAAACATCCAGTATGCAGCAGTCCTGTGGGCGAAAATGCCTTGTTGATGCTAGAGGTCAGAGGAGAATGGGCCGACTGATTCAAGCTGATAGAAGAGCAACTTTGACTGAAATAACCACTCGTTACAACCGAGGTATGCAGCAAAGCATTTGTGAAGCCACAACACGCACAACCTTGAGGCGGATGGGCTACAACAGCAGAAGACCCCACCGGGTACCACTCATCTCCACTACAAATAGGAAAAAGAGGCTACAATTTGCACGAGCTCACCAAAATTGGACAGTTGAAGACTGGAAAAATGTTGCCTGGTCTGATGAGTCTCGATTTCTGTTGAGACATTCAGATGGTAGAGTCAGAATTTGGCGTAAACAGAATGAGAACATGGATCCATCATGCCTTGTTACCACTGTGCAGGCTGGTGGTGGTGGTGTAATGGTGTGGGGGATGTTTTCTTGGCACACTTTAGGCCCCTTAGTGCCAATTGGGCATCGTTTAAATGCCACGGCCTACCTGAGCATTGTTTCTGACCATGTCCATCCCTTTATGACCACCATGTACCCATCCTCTGATGGCTACTTCCAGCAGGATAATGCACCATGTCACAAAGATCGAATCATTTCAAATTGGTTTCTTGAACATGACAATGAGTTCACTGTACTAAAATGGCCCCCACAGTCACCAGATCTCAACCCAATAGAGCATCTTTGGGATGTGGTGGAACGGGAGCTTCGTGCCCTGGATGTGCATCCCACAAATCTCCATCAACTGCAAGATGCTATCCTATCAATATGGGCCAACATTTCTAAAGAATGCTTTCAGCACCTTGTTGAATCAATGCCACGTAGAATTAAGGCAGTTCTGAAGGCGAAAGGGGGTCAAACACAGTATTAGTATGGTGTTCCTAATAATCCTTTAGGTGAGTGTATATTTTTAATTGTAAATCTAAATCCTATACAGAAGACTTCTAAAATCTAACAAACTCAAACTGTAAACTCTCTTTCTACAATGAATTTGCTCATATCATGATTAGTGAAATAAAACATCAGTTTAATCTCAGAGACCAAATACACACACAACATTAATAAGTCAGAATAGATGCACTGGATTTAAGAAGACCTGATGATCGCCTATTGATTATATAAAATAAGAGGAAAGGATTGTAAATCCACCTGATCAGTTTCCACTGACATTTTAATCATGTTTAATACAATGTATGAATATTACATCATATGATGTGAGTAAACATCTGTTTTGTGTGTGTTCACTGGTCATTTCGGTGCAGAGGAAACAAGTTTTTACTGTTTCCCCCTAAACACTATTTAAGCAGCATATGAATGATTGTATTTTTCCCATACCACCTTTGATTCCCCAATTAGTCTGAATATTGTACTCATACTCTTTGCTTAATCTTTTGCGTTTTAATTGAGCTGCGGGCTGTGCACGTAATGTTGTATTACATGTATTGCAAGCACACATCTTTGTCACAGATCTTTGTAAACAAATGTTCTAAAAGCAGTCTGTGTGATCACAGGAAGCTACAAGCAGAGGAGGAACTGATGATGTTAAACAGAAGGGAAGACTGACAGAAACAGAAAATGGCTTATAAGTTTCACAAGTTTCTTCTGGGACTGATAATTCTCTGCTCATTTCTCACAGCTAAACACATTTCTATACACTCTGTGAAAATTATATTTAAATATACATTTACATACATATCAAAATGAGAATGAGATTAGCCTCATTAATGACCATCAACTAACTATGACAAATTATAAACAATTACAAATTAATTACTAATAACAACATTATAATCAATCATCTTTTTTTACTCTGAATATAGTCATAAAATGCATCATAATTACTTAAGTGTTACCTAGGGCTAGGCTATAGTCAGTCTGCAGCAACTAGTGATCTGGAACATTATTTCTAAAGTGGGAAAAAAAATTCACCTTAAAATAATGGTCCAGATCACTAGCAGTTCTTAAAGAGTGACTATAGCCTAGCCCTAGGTAACACTTGAGTAGGTGATGCATTTTATGACCACATTGAGAGTAAAAAAAATACAATTTCTCACACCTCAGACACGTTAATGTTGTGATTTGTAATTAATTAGTAATTCTTTATAATTTGTCATAGTCATTAGTTCCTAATGAGGCCAATCTCATTCAGTAATTATTGTTACCTAATAATGAATCATCTCAGCCCTCGGTCATCAGTGATGTACACAATAAGTGTACATTATTGTATGTATTTTAGTATTTAGTATCTTTAACTCACCTTTTAAAACAATGATCATGTGCGTTTAGCGCCATCACTCGACAACATCTGTTTTTCGTGACTTTTTCCTCTGTAAAATTAGGTATCGGCAACAGCTAGGTAGAAACGTTGATAGCCACTCATCAAGTCATCGCTAAATTGGACTAATTTGGACTAATGCACGCTAAAAGTGTGCTGTTTTAATAAGGGGATTTTAAGGTTAGCTTCGTGTCGGGGGAAAATAAATTAAGTGTGTAACAACTGCAGTTTTATCTTATTTCTTACCCTGTTTTGATGTAAAGTAAATGGAGTCGAGGAATCGATTCCATAGACTCTTACAGTGGGAGTCGGGAATTGGAGTCGACTCCAAAAAACCTTGAATCGAACACCCCTAACAAAATCTGACCGTTTCTTTGGCTCAGTAATACTGATAGCGGAATGGTTGCCAAGCAACACACAGACTCAACAAAAAAAAACAAAAAAAAAAATTTTTTTTTTTACGCAGCAACATACACACACACACACACACACACACACTCAGTGGCGCAGCTATACTTATGTAATGCGGTCAGCTGTATGTTTTCGGTAATTTTACAACAGCTTCAAACGAGGCTCAACCAATCAGAATCAAGGGCCGGAACTATCCGTTTTATAACCACGAATTAACAATTGTTTTGCTTCAAATCCATAGTATTTATGTAGTTATACATATGGTGATCAATACGCCAGAAAACATGCAAAATGGAAATACTCGCGTGAACATTTACAGATAATGATATAACCTTTCCTTATAGAAACGGGCATTAAAAAACAAAAAACGGCTCCTTTTTCGTTTTTTTATTTTTTAAACAAAACAAAAAACAAGAATTCAGCTTGATTTTTCGTTTTCTCGTTCAGAGGTAGAAAAATGAATAAACGGCTTGAATATTCGATTTCTACACGTGGGCGGGAATTATACGCCCCTTTCTGCTGATTGGTCAGCCGAAGATCAAACTGTTCCGTCATCCGTTCTTCCTCAGTTCCGCACAGCAGAATAAAAGTCCTCCGCTGCTACAGCTGTACGGCTTCTTAACGCGTGTATTGCAGCTACATTTCATCTTTTATTCATCAAACAACCAGGCTAATGAATAGCTCGACACAACCCGTACCGGGGCAGAGCCTAGACAGGGCTTTCTTCTGTGTAGATATAAATTCACATACACTTTGCATCAGCTGGGTACAGCAGGATGACGGCTGTCCACCCCGGTTGCCCAGTGTTTAAAAAAATAAATTAAGATATAAATTAATATAATTAGTTGTAAATTAAATATTTTAAACACTAATACAAAAAGGAAAGAATAATGCATTGACTTGGGTATGGGCCTATAACGTTCACGCAAGAACTGTCATTCTGACTAACTGACAACCGGAGAACGTCTCGGTTACGTATGTAACCCTCGTTCCCTGAGGAGGGAACGGAGACGTAACGTCAGTGACTGACGAATGGGGGTTTCGCCTAGAAGCCTATCATCTTCGAGATCTAGAAAACGCCCAATGGCAGTGCCAATGCCATGGGCATGCGGAATTTGCATAGCGTAACTCCGCCCCACAGTGTGGGTATATAAGGAAGTACGCTGGCAACATCGCATTATGTTTACCTGCTGAGGAGCCAAGACTGAACTCCCGGCCGTTCCAGCGGTACAGCGGAAGTGGCAGAGGGACGTTACGTCTCCGTTCCCTCCTCAGGGAACGAGGGTTACATACGTAACCGAGACGTTCCCTTTCGTTCAGTCACTCCGAGTAACGTCAGTAACTGACGAATGGGGGTCCCAATGTAATCACGCCACTCGGCTGTCATCCAGTGCCCTGCGTAAGCGTGAGCTCCCTGTCGTAAGCTAGTACGGACGAAGGACTCCCACTTAACACAGGAATACCAAGGTACACTGGGAAGCATATTCCAGGTGGAAGTATGCGCCAAGCGCCTACCCGTAGGGAGGACTTAAGGATACACATATGACCCGCTCAGGGCTACATATGGAGAACTCTGGGGTAACCAGCCGAAGGTGGAAGAAATTTTTACCCCCAGGGGTGGCAAGGGGCTTGCCAAGGGAAAGACACATGCTCAGGGAGGCTTACAGTGGAAATAGACATGTGGGGGTCGCCCAACGGGGGAACCATGCACACGGTGACACCTAGCCTAACACGAGGGCCTGACCGAGTGGGCAGACGTACTGGTGTCGGCATCAACAGTGCTGGAGGAACTCAGGGCTTCAGGGAAACTACCTGAGGAAAATATTGCACGTATCCAGTCCGTGGAGTGGAATGGCGAGCAAGCGAAGACACCTGAGCCTAGTCCATTACCGGCCACTAGTAGAGGCGAGTACAAGAGAGGACACTGGCTCCACTCTGAGATTATAGAATCTGTCGAATGTGTTGGGTGTCGCCCAGCCTGCAACTCTGCAAATGTCTGTTAGCGAGGCGCCATGCGCTAGAGCCCAAGAGGAGGCCACACTCCGGGTGGAGTGAGCCCTGACCCCTAGGGGGCATGGACGCCCCTGCGTCTGGTAAGCCAAAACAATGGCGTCCACTATCCAGTGAGATAACCTTTGCTTGGAGAGAGCCTTTCCCTTCAGCTTCCCACCATAACAGACAAAGAGCTGGTCTGAGGTCCTGAAACACATTTTTCCTGTCTACGTAAGCACGGAGGGCGCGTACTGGACAGAGCAGTGCCAAGGCTGGGTCTGCCTCCTCCAAAGGCAGCGCTTGCAGGTTCACCACCTGGTCCCTGAAGGGAGTGGTGGGAACCTTGGGCACATATCCAGGCCGGGGTCTCAGGATCACGTGAGAGTTGGCCGGCCCGAATTCCAGGCATGCTTCGTCAACCGAAAATGCCTGCAGGTTCCCTACCCTCTTGATGGAGGCCAAGGCGATCAGGAGCGCTGTCTTCATAGACAGGAACTTAAGCTCGACTGACTGCAATGGCTCGAAGGGAGCCCTCTGCAGAGCACTTAAGACTACTGAGAGGTCCCAAGAGGGTATGAGGGGAGCTCGAGGAGGATTCAGTCTCCTCGCTCTCCTCAGGAACCTGATGACCAGGTCGTGCTGACTTACCTTTTTCGTCTCCACAAGGTCGTGGTAGGCTGATATAGCGGCCACATAAACCTTGAGGGTGGAAGGAGACAGCCTTCGTTCCAACCCTTCCTGGAGGAATGCGAGCACAGACCCGATCGGGCATTTCCAAGGGTCTTCTTGGCGAGAAGAACACCAGGTGACGAAGAGGTTCCACTTCAACGCATAGGCGTGTCGAGTAGACAAGGCCCTAGCGGAAGTGATGGTAGCCACCACCTGAGGTGGTAGGGTACTCAAACCTGCCGCGTCCCATCCCGGAGCCACACGTGGAGGTTCCAAAGATCGGGACGCGGGTGCCAAAGGGTGCCCCTTCTCTGAGAAAGGAGGTCCTTCCTCAGAGGAATCGACCAGGGAGGGGCTGTCGCAAGGAGTACGAGTTCGGAGAACCAGGTCCGGCCGGGCCAATACGGGCCGACCAAAAGGACCTGCTCCTTGTCCTCCCTGATCTTGCACAGAACCTGTGCGAGAAGGCTCACTGGGGGAAACGCATACTTGCGGAGGCCCCGCGGCCAGCTGTGCGCCAGAGCATCCGTGCCGAGGGAGCCCTCGTTCAGGGAATAAAACAGGCGGCAATGGGAAGAGTCGTGGGAGGCAAACAGATCTACCTGTGCGTCGCCGAACTGTTCCCAAATCAGCTGAACCGTCTGGGGATGGAGTCTCCATTCTCCAGGAAGTGGCTGAAGCCGTGAGAGCTCGTCGGCTGCACGGTTCAGGACTCCCGGACATGGATGGCACGAAGGGACCTCAGGTGCTTCTGACTCCATAAGACGAGATGGCGGGCGAGTTGAGACATGCGGCGGGAACGTAGACCACCCTGGTGGTTGATGTACGCTACTGTGGCCGTGTTGTCTGACCGGACTAGCACGTGTTGACCCTTGAGCAGCGCTCGGAAGCGGTGCAGGGCGAACCGTACTGCCAGCAACTCGAGGCAATTGACATGCAGGAGGCGCTGGGGTCCTGTCCAGGAGCCCGCGGCAGCATGTCCATTGCACATGGCACCCCAGCCCGAGGTGAAGGCATCTGTTGACACAACAATATGCCTGGAAACTCGTTCTAAGGCACACCGGCCGTAGAAAGCTGAGGTTCGACCACGGGGTGAGGGTCTGCAGGCAGGCCCGAGTACCGAATACTTGGCGGCGGGAGGGTCGAAGCCGCAGGAGGGCGCCCTCGGCGGCAAGCAGATTGAGGCGACTGAGCCGGCAATCCCAAACACGGCACGCAGCGATTGTGCCCATCAGATGGCAACAGAGATCGACCGCACCCAGAAATGCACGGGCAAACCGTCTTTAAAAAGACGTGCCACGTGCGAGCTCTTTTGTGAGAGGGAGCTTCACAGCAATGCCAAAGCGCCCAGGGAACGAATACCAGCTGGATGCAGATCACTGCACAGATCAGCAGGCAGGAAGTAAACACTCGCTGGAACGCTCCGTAACACCAACACCGACTGGAAAGCTGCTCGTCTCGAAGAAGCTTGACAATATACTCAAACAGGCTTAAGGAGTGAAGAGATAGATGCTCTTGGCTCCGAAGCAGAAACATAATGCGATGTCGCCAGCGTACTTCCTTATATACCCACACTGTGGGGCGGAGTTACGCTATGCAAATTCCACATGCCCATGGCATTGGCACTGCCATTGGGCGTTTTCTAGATCTCGAAGATGATAGGCTTCTAGGCGAAACCCCCATTCGTCAGTCACTGACGTTACTCGGAGTGACTGAACGAAAGGGAACAACAGTTCACACAGTTCCAATAGCCTAAATTGCGATGGGTTAAATAAACTGAATAAACTAAATAAGCAGATAAACGTGCCAAACAGTCAAGCGCAGACCAGTATTGAAGTGTTATGGAAATACGCAGCAGTTACCTTTGTTTTTGAGTTTATTTCATTATTGAGTATTAATTGATGTCAAACAAAACGGTTCGTGTTATTTTCTCTGCCAACTAAACTTCCAAAGCACATCATGTGCGTTCTCTCCGCGCTGTCCAACTCGTCCAGCTTTCACACAGATTTTGAGAGTTGGCCAGCCAAACAAAACAGGCCAAAGAAGTAGACTAATGGACAGTGTACGGGAGAAGATGCGAGGTACATTCATATTTATGAAATAAACACTTATAATAGCCTAGCCTATTTCTCTTACATATGTATAGCCATAAGTGGATTTTAAATTTACAAGGACCCCATAGCCTAACTATAACAGTGATTCAGCCCAAAATTAATGTGGGTGGGGGCAATGAACACAATATGTTTTGTGTGTGTGTGTGCAAATGGTCTCCATCCTATGAATTTTGTATTAATACAGCAACTTTTATAATCGACCATCACTTTGCCAGAAAATAAGTCGCACCTGAGTGTGTCAGACCTGGTCATGTTGAGAGAGACGCGTGCGTCGCATCATTGTAAAAACTGAATTTTATTATTAGCCTACATTCAGAAATAGTATAAAATACCGGTAAATAAAATACAACAACATTATAAACACTAACATGTAGGCTATGCGCATTCTACTTGCCCAACAGACAAATTGTAACCATTGACCATTGTACAAAAGACCAATTAAATTAAGCAAAATAATTTTTTATATGTTTGGTTGTCTATGTTTTATTTTGATAATATAGGCTACTATGTTGTGTGAGCGCGCAAGGCGCCGGCGCCATCACTTGGATTTTGTCCTCAGCAGGGGAAATAACTTAGCCTAATACTCAGTCATTTATCATCATAGGCTACAGATAAGAGTAGTACATCATAATCATCATCGAAACGGTAAAATGTATACTTTTATTTGTATACATTCAAAATGACTACAAAATGTCATGCCTTTGAAAAATAAAGAAAACAACAGGATGCGCTGAGTGCGCGTCTCGGTCTCCTTGAACATCTTCTGGTGCACACCACAAACATGAACAAAAATACAGCGAATACTTGACGAGCCTAATTTTAAAAGTCAACATTTAGATTATTTGACGTTAAATGCATTATTTAAGTCACTTTGGAATAAATCACAGCATGTTTCATGATAAAAAAAAAAACGTGACGGAAAATACGGGACCCCCTGGCACTTTGCTGGTCTAAAACCGCTGGTCTACACAGAATAAAGCCCTCTCTGCCCCAGTACAGGTTGTGTGTCGAGCCATTCGTTAGTCTGGTTGTTTGATGAAAAAGAGATGAAATGTAGGCTAGTTGCAATAAACATGTCAAGAATCCGCATTTGCTCGCATTTGCCCATTTATTTTTTTAAGCGGATGCAAATGTTGTAAAATAATCATATGCAACTCGTGTCATATATTCCAAGCGTTCTGAAGGTATACTGTAGGGTTTGGTGAGAAACAAACCGAAATGGCAAGTTATATAGGCTATGTGAAAATCTTGCGTTGCAGTCCTGCGTGCGTGCGCAGCAGCTCGCTCCGCGCACAAGCGCATCCTTTTGAGATATCAATTATAATACATTTTAATAAAACACAAGGCCTACATTATAAAACTCAGAAGAGTATGTATTTTAACATCTCTGTTGTTCTCCGGTTGTCAGTCAGAATGACAGTTCTTGCGTGAACGTCATTACATACCCAAGTCAAGCATTATTCTTTCCTTTTTGTATTAGTGTTTAAAATATTTAATTTACAACTAATTATATTAATTTTATACAAATTAATCTTAATTTTATACAAATTAGTCTTCATTTATTTTTTTAAACACTGGGCAACCGGGGTGGACAGCCGTCATCCTGCTATACCCAGCTGATGCAAAGTGTATGTGAATTTATATCTACACAGAAGAAAGCCCTGTCTAGGCTCTGCCCCGGTACGGGTTGTGTCGAGCTATTCATTAGTCTGGTTGTTTGATGAATAAAAGATGAAATGTAGCTGCAATACACGCGTTAAGAAGCCGTACAGCTGCAGCAGCGGAGGACTTTTATTCTGCTGTGCGGAACCGAGGAAGAACTGATGATGGAACAGTTTGATCTTCGGCTGACCAATCAGCAGAAAGGGGCGTATGATTCCCGCCCACGTCTAGAAATCGAATATTCGAACTAGTTATTTAGTCCAATTCAGAAAAATGTAAGTCTGCCATTTACTGAAGCTGTTGTTGTTGTTAGCACTAAAAATAACTACAGTAGTTGGAGTAGTTAAGTAATTTAACTGCAAATGTAAAAACAAATGTAAGTAGCCTATTCTTTTTCTTTTTTCTTAGGACAATATTTAGGTCAAGATCTGCATTTTCCTGAGCCGGCTAATGGAGCAGTAAGAGAAAGCGTGGTGCTCGCCCCTGATAACCCACCCTCCACATCGATTCTTATAACTCAATGGTCTTTTACTTCAACACCTATAATTACAGTAGTGTCTGGTGTAGCTACAGTAAACCCAGTAAAGCATATGAAGGCAGAGTCAATTTTGACATCATCACTCTCACTCTGGAGCTGCGGGATCTGACACTGGATGATTCTGGAATATACAGACTGATTCTAACAACTAGTGCTGGAGAGACACTTACAGGAGAAACTTTACTACAAGTGTTCGGTGAGTGTGTTGCTAAAACCTGGTTCAGATGATGATAAAAATGGGTATTTAATAATTATGTGAATTATTTGGTTGGTTTCTTTTAATATGCTGTCAAATAAACTAGAATTGTGGATGAGGGAAATTATAACATTATTAATGTCGAAGTGGCATGCAGAAACTAATGAATGATAATTTAGCATGCCTGCTGTAACTCAAGGTAAGCTGGTTGTTTGTAGTGTTGTAAACCAGAATTGAACAGATGGATGTTTGGGGTCGATTTTTATTAAAATAGCCTACTCAGGGTTTCTGCAGGTTTTACGAAGGTACATTTAAGACCTTTTTAAGACCAATTAAAGAGAATTTAAGAAATAAATTGAAGGGACTGTAGCACGTCAATATGTTCTCTAAATGTAAATGTCTAAGCACACAATGAATTGTATTAGTGACACTTCAAAGTTTGAAAATACAATTTCCAACAGATCTCCATAACTTTTTAATTAATTTTACAAAAAATAGCTTAATGTTTGAGATAAGAAATCTTGTGATCTTGTGAAAGCGATTTCATGATTAAAACAAGAACAAATATCTGCCAGTGGGTTCATAAAAATCAACTTAATTCAAATGTAAGTAATTTTCATACCCAATGACAGATATTTGTTCTTGTTTTAAGCATAAACTCAGTTAATTTTGTTCAATTTCTCAGAAAACAAGACTTAATTTCTTCATTTTGCATGTCAAGTAAATGTATCTTGATTTAAGGATGTTTTGCACTGGAAAACAAAAATCCTGAGGAAGAATTTAGGGCCCTAAGAAATCCATTTTAATTTTTTATTTTTTATAGTTTATTCTGTTTTAATTTTTCTGGACTCTGCTTTAATGGTTAAATTAAATTTGACTGACTTTCATTCATCTTCGGAACACAAAGATATTTTTAATGAAATGGGAAAGATTACTGTCCTTTCATTGACAGTCTAAGCAACTACCACTTTGACGCTTCAAAAAGTTCATAAAGAGACCCTAAAACTAATCCATACGAATCAAGCGGTTTAGTCCAAATTTCTGAAGACATGATCGCTTAATATGATGAACGAAAGTCTTACAGGTTTGGAATAGTAAATGAGTAAATGATGACAGAATTTTCATTTTTGGGTATACATTCCCTTTAAGTGGACTAACCCGTCCTACTTTTGATTTATTCATCCAAAATTTGACAAATTCTGTGACATTCTGTATTATACAGTAAATTCCATTTTAATGAATAAATTCTGCAAATTTGTCCATGCTTTCTGCATCACAGAAATCATAGGGCCCTAATTTAATGCCATGATATTGAATTTAAGACTTTCTGCTCCAATTTAAGACATTTTAAGGCCTTAAATTGTGGAAGGTCAAATTAAGACTTTTTTAAGACCTGCGGAAACCCTGCTACAGTTTGAATTTTGTTGTTGATTGCATTAAGACAGTCGAAACTTTTACTTTCATCATTTATTTTTGGTACTTTTTATACCTTCTAGGCCATGGATTTTTATGCTTTGAGCATCAAACAAAACCCAGCTCAGTATTAACCCTGAAATGATTTATATAGATTTTCACACAAATCATCACTTTCCCTTAATTGTGGCGTCATTTCCATCACGACTAACAGTTGTGCCCTTAATAAAAGGGTGTTTTTAATCTGAGGGTCATACTAAATGAGTGTTGTATAGGCTTTAAAAGGTAACACTTTACAATAAGGTTTCATTAGTTAACATTAGTTCATTTATTAACTAACATGAACTAACAATGAGCAATACATTTGTTACTGTATTTGTTAATCTTTGTTAACGTTAGTTAATAAAAATACAGCTGTTCATGGTTTGTTCATGTTAGTTCACAGTGCATTAACTAATGTTAACAAGATTTTGAAATTAACATTAACAAAGATTAATAAATGCTTTATAAGGGCAGTTCATTATTAGTTCATGTTAACTAATGTAGTTAAATAATGTTAACTAATGAACCTTATTGTAAAGTGTTACCCTTTAAAACACATATTCAAGCATAAATTAACATTCCTGTTGTTGTTGATGGACCTTCAGTACTGCCCTGGATCACTCTAAATTAAATTTCATTCAGTGCTCACTAAATGTGAAAGACTCATTTTAGATCCAGTGTATTTGTTCTTTCTCCCTCATTCACACAGGCTTATTGGTCCAGAAGAATCATTAATAGAGGGCAACTCATCTGCTAACATCACCTCTGAGGGAACTGGCAGCATCACCTCTGTGCAGTGGATGAAAGATAACAGTCCTCTGTCTCCTAGCAACAGCATCATCTTCTCACCTGATAACAGATCAGTGTCCATCAGTCCAGTGCAGAGATCAGACAGTGGAGAATATCAGTGTACATACAGAAACCCTGTCAGCTTTGAGACGGCAAAACTCAGCCTGATCATCAACTGTGAGTGTTAAACATTTAAACATCAAGATGATTTGAGCTCAAACCTGATGAAATACAGACATACTTCAGTGCTCAGTTTGTCTCTCTAACAGTGAGTCTCTTGTGTTTGTTCTAGATGGACCAGAAGATGTTTCTATTAAGGCTCAGGATGTGGTGGATTTAGGGGTTCGTGTGTCTCTGTCTTGCTCTGCAAATTCTGAACCTTCTGCCTCATTCAGCTGGACGTTTAATGGAACAGACAGCAATGTGACCACAGACACTTTCACCATAGATGAGACTGACTTCACTCACAGTGGAGATTATGAATGCACTGCCTGGAATAACGTCACAAACAGAAGAGCCTCACAAAGACATGCTTTACAAGGTAAAAAGATAAAACTAACTTGAAATGTGTTCTCAGTTTTTGATAACCAATGCTTTGACCTTAATGCTGCCTACATGTTCTATCAGAAATGTCCTTCTTCCCACTTCTGAAGTCATGATTACGAGCTCATCACATTCAAGTGCTTTGTTGTTGGAAAGAACAGGAGTCAGGTTTATTTTGTTTTAATTTAATTTATTTAATTTTGACTGAATGTAACAACTAGTGCTGGAGAAGCACTACAGGAGAAAAAGTGTTCCGCGAGCGTTTTCCTAAAACTTGGTTCAGTATTTACTGGATTATTCTGTAAATCTTTTACATAAAATTAACAGAAAACTTCTGACAACTGCTGCTGTCAATAGTGTTAGAGTTCTCCTACCGTAATCTACTTTACAGTATGTTACCGGAATAATGCCATGCAAGTAAACTCATTTCATTTGGAGAAACCAATTTGAACCATTTAAAATAAAAAAATATACAGTATTAATAGTATACTGTGAAATTGTTTCATTTGAGTTTACTAAACAAAACATGTCTGTTGTGATAGGTGTAATGCATTACTAATTAATGAATTACTGTAATTTAATTAATTTACTTTTACTTTTAGTAAAGTAAGGGGCTACTTAATTACAGTTACTTCTGATGTAACTGCATTAAAAAATGTATAGAACAATTCTATAGAGTGGATTTAACATCAGATGAGTTTTTAATGTAACCTTCTCCCTTTAAATACTTTGGTCAGTTCAAAAATAATTTATGCAAATTTATATTATTTATTTGAAAGAATTAAGAGTATAGTTTCATGTCTGTCCTTGTACTGTTCATCTGTTCGAGGTTGATATGAAATTTAGAAAGTAATTAGTAATAAGTAATGCAATGCTTTTCAGAGAGACTTATTAGGGGGTCATTTACACAACAACGTTTTCAACTAAAAACGGATAACTTTATATGCGTTTTTCCCGTTTATTTACACGACAATGGCGTTTTGGGGGCCTGAAAATGCAAAAACATACCTAATATAATAGGTTTTTACACCTGATAAAAATAATAATATTAATAATACATCATTGCATAGTAATATACATAATATAATGTAGAATAATACATAAAAAAATACTATATACCGTGACATACCTAATATAATGTAAATTTTTCCATTATATGTTCCATGACCTGTTAATAATAAAATGAAAAATGACACGAATAATAATAAAAAAGTTATTATAATAACTGAAATATCTGGACATTTAACATATACACTCACCTAAAGGATTATTAGGAACACCATACTAATACTGTGTTTGACCCCCTTTTGCCTTCAGAACTGCCTTAATTCTACGTGGCATTGATTCAACAAGGTGCTGAAAGCATTCTTTAGAAATGTTGGCCCATATTGACAGGATAGCATCTTGGAGTTGATGGAGATTTGTGGGATGCACATCCAGGGCACGAAGCTCCCGTTCCACCACATCCCAAAGATGCTCTATTGGGTTGAGATCTGGTGACTGTGGGGGCCATTTTAGTACAGTGAACTCACTGTCATGTTCAAGAAACCAATTTGAAATGATTCGAGCTTTGTGACATGGTGCATTATCCTGCTGGAAGTAGCCATCAGAGGATGGGTACATGGTGGTCATAAAGGGATGGACATGGTCAGAAACAATGCTCAGGTAGGCCGTGGCATTTAAACGATGCCCAATTGGCACTAAGGGGCCTAAAGTGTGCCAAGAAAACATCCCCCACACCATTACACCACCACCACCAGCCTGCACAGTGGTAACAAGGCATGATGGATCCATGTTCTCATTCTGTTTACGCCAAATTCTGACTCTACCATCTGAATGTCTCAACAGAAATCGAGACTCATCAGACCAGGCAACATTTTTCCAGTCTTCAACTGTCCAATTTTGGTGAGCTCGTGCAAATTGTAGCCTCTTTTTCCTATTTGTAGTGGAGATGAGTGGTACCCGGTGGGGTCTTCTGCTGTTGTAGCCCATCCGCCTCAAGGTTGTGCGTGTTGTGGCTTCACAAATGCTTTGCTGCATACCTCGGTTGTAACGAGTGGTTATTTCAGTCAAAGTTGCTCTTCTATCAGCTTGAATCAGTCGGCCCATTCTCCTCTGACCTCTAGCATCAACAAGGCATTTTCGCCCACAGGACTGCCGCATACTGGATGTTTTTCCCTTTTCACACCATTCTTTGTAAACTCTAGAAATGGTTGTGCGTGAAAATCCCAGTAACTGAGCAGATTGTGAAATACTCAGACCGGCCCGTCTGGCACCAACAACCATGCCACGCTCAAAATTGCTTAAATCACCTTTCTTTCCCATTCTGACATTCAGTTTGGAGTTCAGGAGATTGTCTTGACCAGGACCACACCCCTAAATGCATTGAAGCAACTGCCATGTGATTGATTGATTAGATAATTGCATTAATGAGAAATTGAACAGGTGTTCCTAATAATCCTTTAGGTGAGTGTATATACCAGTTTCTGGGATTTTCACGCACAACCATTTCTAGAGTTTACAAAGAATGGTGTGAAAAGGGAAAAACATCCAGTATGCGGCAGTCCTGTGGGCGAAAATGCCTTGTTGATGCTAGAGGTCAGAGGAGAATGGGCCGACTGATTCAAGCTGATAGAAGAGCAACTTTGACTGAAATAACCACTCGTTACAACCGAGGTATGCAGCAAAGCATTTGTGAAGCCACAACACGCACAACCTTGAGGCGGATGGGCTACAACAGCAGAAGACCCCACCGGGTACCACTCATCTCCACTACAAATAGGAAAAAGAGGCTACAATTTGCACAAGCTCACCAAAATTGGACAGTTGAAGACTGGAAAAATGTTGCCTGGTCTGATGAGTCTCGATTTCTGTTGAGACATTCAGATGGTAGAGTCAGAATTTGGCGTAAACAGAATGAGAACATGGATCCATCATGCCTAGTTACCACTGTGCAGGCTGGTGGTGGTGGTGTAATGGTGTGGGGGATGTTTTCTTGGCACACTTTAGGCCCCTTAGTGCCAATTGGGCATCGTTTAAATGCCACGGCCTACCTGAGCATTGTTTCTGACCATGTCCATCCCTTTATGACCACCATGTACCCATCCTCTGATGGCTACTTCCAGCAGGATAATGCACCTTGTCACAAAGCTCGAATCATTTCAAATTGGTTTCTTGAACATGACAATGAGTTCACTGTACTAAAATGGCCCCCACAGTCACCAGATCTCAACCCAATAGAGCATCTTTGGGATGTGGTGGAACGGGAGCTTCGTGCCCTGGATGTGCATCCCACAAAACTCCATCAACTGCAAGATGCTATCCTATCAATATGGGCCAACATTTCTAAAGAATGCTTTCAGCACCTTGTTGAATCAATGCCACGTAGAATTAAGGCAGTTCTGAAGGCGAAAGGGGGTCAAACACAGTATTAGTATGGTGTTCCTAATAATCCTTTAGGTGAGTGTATGTAGGTTAAATTCAAATGTGTGGTGTATAAGCTAAGCTAGCAGGCTAATCAGGTAGATGTATGCCTTGCTAGTACGTAAGCTAACTAAAAAACAATCAGAATGAGAAGTGCTTGATTTCACAACCTATAGCTTCAGTTATAGTATATGAACCATGCAATTTAAGACATTAACGGTCATTATAATGCATTTTAAACTATATAAATCAAAACGTGATTTTGCAGGAATTGTAATCAGGCACTAATAATACTACCAGTCCGTTGAACCAAAGGGATCACTCAGGGTCCTAAAGGAGACCCGATTCTCGTGGGGGACTTGATTTCTCATAACACCGGTCCAGAGATACGATAGCACAGAGTGGATCATATGCGCAAGTCGGCACAGACCACAAAACACATCGGACCCATTTGAAACATCTTTAAATCAGCAACAAGGTTCAAAAATGTATCTGGCATCGTGAGACATGCTCACTTTGAACTGACGTATAGAAAAGCGCAACTCATTCTTCACATTTAACGGTGTATATCAATATTAAGTGGTATTGCTAACTGCTGGCCTGGCATGCATAATACAGCGTTTTTAGTTGTTTTCGCGGATCAGTGTGAACGGGGATCGTTTTGGTAACGTTGTCATCTGTACAAGGAAAAATCTTTTCCGTTTTTAGTACATCGTTGTCGCGTAAACATACCCTAGAACAGTAATCTAATTACACTGTCGAAAATGTATTTAAAATGAAGTAATACACAACACTGTTCTTAACATACATGTAAAACTAAACTGCGAATTGTCTTGGAAAATGTACCATTATAATAAACTTTTACAATACTCTTTTATGCTACAGATTTTTATTGTTTTCCTCTTGTCCCAGACCCTGACATTCAGTCTTTTCTCAACTATTCAAACATTTCGCAAACATTCAAACATAAATGAGAGTCTCTGTTAGACAAGCATAATGCTAATCTTATCTTATCTTAGCCAATTTCTCAAAAATGATTGTCATATTTTCTAGTACGATACTCTGAGGATCCCTCCGCTAGAAACACACCAGAAGCACAAGGTAATCACTGTCTTTCTCACATCAGTGGTTTGCATTTGCTCTCACATTACTGTTTTCTTGTAAAAAGCTGTCTCTAAAATAGAACTGATGTCTCTCTGTTTTTCTCCGAACTTTAAGAGATACAGCAGATCACAAACTTTGTGCAAATTAAATCTGATAAAGTGTCAATGTGCTTGAGCCTTTTTTTTTTTTTTCATTTGCTCAAGGAACATATTGTGGTCATGATACATCATTTTAGATGCATAATTACCACAATATGTCCGATACAGTCTGTGTAATTAAACTCCCAAAATAATCCGTGACAATCCATGTCTGTTTTCGTGACACTAAACATGATTGTGTGCAAAGCTTCTCTCAACTATAACTGTTGAAAAAATAGGACTATGAAATGAAATACCATTTGTTACAAGAATGTTTATTAACTTAATGTGATGTCGAGTCTGAATATACCGTTCTCTGCTCTCTCCCTCAGTGACTGTGATTGCTGTTGTAGTTACTTTATTAGCTGTTCTCCTTGTTTTTATTCTTTGGGTGATTTGTAAAAAAGGAGCTGGTGAGTTTTCATAATTCTTAATATTTTATAACAAATACTTAAACTCCCTTTCAGGTTGTATCATAGAAATGTAATGTAAATGCATTTTATATCTGCATTAAAATACAGACTCTGTCAACAGAAGCAAAGTGAACTCAACTCAGCAGTTTAAGATATTTCGGTGTAAAAGATTAAACAACAAAGATTTACCAGCTATAGATCAACAGTAGATGTGCTGTGTTTTGAATGTTTCAGCATAAATACTTCACAATTATTTTTCAGATAATAAAGAAGAGGATTATGACACTTCTGTAAGTATAATAATATCAATGATTCACACTGTGCTCAGCAGATCGTTTCTCACCATAGTGACTTTAAATAAGTGCACAAACCAGTCAAATACCAGGACAGACAGAACAATTAAGATGATTAAAAGTATTACAAATAAATAAGACCTTTCTTGTTGCCTTTGTACACCAAAGTTCTTTTCAAATTGGCCTGGGTTGAGCTAGGCCAAAACAACAAACAAAATAAAACTAATAAACTACCACTACCAACAATATAACTTTCCACAAAAAATATGACAAAAATACAGAGAGCTTCCCTGCCTCCTTAATAAACAAGAAAAGAAATGGTGATGAAAATAAGAAATGTTACCCAAAACACCTTCTGTGAAAGCTATATACACAAATTACAGTATTTACATGTCACAGTAGCCAAACACAATAAATGGTAATAAAAAACAATACAAAGATGAATAGAGAAAGAAAATCACAATACATCCACACTATCACTCACTGATACACAATCTAACACTCAATAATAATTAAATCACCTAAATCGCTTTCCCAACTACTACAACCCACACCATCCATTCACCTTCTGGGTTTTTTTAAATGATGCTTCTCCCGTCATCAGCCAATCAGTGCACATGACCTCATTAGGGGCCGAGACCTGCTAACAGGACAGGAAGGAGACAAGGAGAGAAAGGAACACTAATACAATAAACTTGCGTCTTCCGCTTAACCACACAAAATCCTTTCCTTATCCTTACCTTAATTTGCTAAGATCAATTTAGGAAGGTATTTCATTACCTTTACTATACAAAGTAGTCGTCTCTCACAGATCGTATCTTGGTTCACTATGTGTCTATTGATGTTTAGGTGCTGACATATGTGACATATTCTGTGATTCCAGCAGAAAAAGTGTCAAAGAGAGTAATGTGAGTAGATACTGTCTGGTTATCAGTGTGCAGAAACACTTATTATCAGAGAAAATCTCTGTCTCTGGGGTGGCTCCGGCCGATCTTAGGCAGGAGACTACACCGGACAGAGATGGCAGAGCGGACTCTGCCAAGGGAAAGACACGGGCTCGCCGTAGGGAGCCGTACCGTGGAAGAATACACATATGGGACCGCCGTAGGAGTCACAACATATGGCACCTAGACCAGCAGGGGGCACAGCACTGGGGTGCGCTTACCCAACTGGACCTGGCGTCAGATGCCCCGCCACCGAGATGGCAGGCGAGTTGCGACATACAACGGGAGCGTAGACCACCCTGTTTGTTGATGTACGCAACGGTCGCAGTGCTGTCCGTATGGACCAGTACGTGCTTACCTCGTAGCGGCCCCTTGAGGCGGCCCAGTGCAAGACGTACTGCTAGCAACTCGAGGCAGGTGATGTGCCATTGCAGTTGGGGCCCCGTACACAGACCCGAAACTGCAAGCCCGTTGTACGTGGCCCCTCAGCCGGTGGCAGAGGCATCCATGGAGACCACAGCATGCCTAGACACTTGTTCTAGGGGAACACCTGCCCGTAGAAACGAAGGGTCCACCCACGGGCTGAAGGTTTGGCGGCAATTCTGTGTTATTGTAACACGGAACGATCCGCTCTGCCACGCCCATCTCGGGACTCGGTCGTGTAGTCAGTGTTGAAGCGGCCTCATATAAAGCAACCCTTGTGGCGTTACTGTGGTTGTGGATGCCATATGCCCCAGGAGCCTCTGAAAATTTTTCAGTGGGACCGCTGTTCTGCGTTTGAACGAATTCAAGCAGTTCAACACCGACTGGACGCGCTCCTCTGTGAGGCGCACTGTCAGATTGACCGAATCCAACTCCATACCGAGAAAAGAGATCCTCTGCACGGGGGAGAGTTTGCTCTTTTCCCAGTTGACCCGCAGCCCCAACTGGCTGAGGTGACTGAGCACCATGTCCCTGTGTTCGCACAACTGCTCTCTCGACTGGGCTAATATCAGCCAGTCATCGAGGTAGTTGAGGAGCACGGAGGTGAAGTGGATGCCTCTGAACTTGGGGGGCCACCGGGCGAACTGAATCGCATTGCGCAGGGACCCGACTCGGACGACACAGCAGCCGATGTGGGGTCTGAGTGTGCAGTGCAGCACTTACCTGCTTCCACTGAGGGGGCGCACGGGTGTGAGGAGGCGCTCTTGGGCGCACAGCCAGCGCCCCCTGCTGGCGATGGGAGAGGCACCTGAGGGTGACAAGACCTGGCATCGTACACCGCCAAGCGCGCTCTCTTGGCACCCAGAGATATTGGAAACAGCTCTTTTTTTGATGTTTTGGGTACCACCCGGAGGCCAGAGGCGGAACACAAATTATTTTCGAATGTAAACAAAGGATTCTCCTCCGGCCCTCCTCCGTGGGAGGGAGTGGTGTGGACATCATCTCCTGAAGAGCTGTCCCCTCCATCCCTGGGTGGCCCGTCTCAGGGTCGTTTACACTTCCGCTTGCCTCCTGGTTTGGCAGTGGCCTGAGCGGGCTGGACGGCCTTCCTGCGGCCGGCGGACGTCCTCGGCGACGAGCAGGCGGAGGAACTCCGGCCGGCGGGTGGGTGGAGGCAGCAGCATCGCAACGGCCCGCTCCACCGGCGGGATCACCACGTACCCCTTGGCTGGCCCGCCATCGAGGGTAGTGAGGAGTGAAGAGCCACTTGACCGGTTTCGGGCAGAAAAAGGTGCCTTCCACGATCTCGTGAGCTGTTCATGCACTTCCGAGAAGAATGGTACGGGGGCGGGGCACTGAGAACCAGGGCAAGCATAGCTGTCAGTTCTGGGTCGGTCTCGGGCAACGCCACTCTCCCAAAGGGAGGCAACGCAGCCGAGTCTTCATCCCCAGATGACATAAGCTCCCCCTCCGATGCAGCGATCGACATGCTGTCATCTGCTGGAGCACCGAAAGACACGGGTGGACCCCCACGGTCTTCCGGCAACTCAACCGGCTGCGGCGGTATGGAGGGATTAGGGGCCCTTGGAGTTGGCCTCGGCAGGGTAGCCCTAAACGTGATCCTCAGGTCACCCTGGCCACTCGCCGAAGTAGCCCTACCCTGCTGTCCAGCAGGGGTAGCACTAGGACGGGGAATAGGCAAGAGGACTCCGCCTTCCCGAAGGTAGGAGAGTCTCGACCTCAGCGCCGAGATGGTCATGTTCCCGCAGTGGGTACATGAACCATCCACAAAGGCTGCCTCAGCGTGCTGAATGCCCAGACACATAAGACAACGATTGTGACCGTCAGCTGGTGACAGAGAACGACCGCATTCAGAAACACACGGGTGGAATGCCATCTTGAAAAAGACGCAGTAACACACCCGTGAACTCTTTTAGGGAAATAGCTCTTTTAGAGAAATTGCACTTTTAATGTGCTGAAGCACACAGGGAGATGGTCGCGGCAAACACAGGAGAATAGTGCAGCCTGTGATGCACTCACTGTATAAGAAACGCCCCACCGAACCAACAGAGTTGCTTTTGCTGTGAAAACAGCAGTTTTTGTTGCTCTGTAGTGAGCTTGCGGTCCTAGCTGTCACACCTTAACACACAGCACTCAAAAGGGTTTTCTCTCTCGAACTGAAAACACTCTTCAGCACAGATAAGGCTCCAAAGTGAATGACAAATGTGCGCTGCATCCGCTTCCGCATTTATACCCGCGCCGCGGGGCGGAGCGCGAGATGCAAATCTCGCATGCCAATGGCCATTGGCCCATTCTGTATACACTTGAAGCTGATAGGGGCTCCCAGAAGTGATCCCAATTCGTCAGTGACGTCCAACGTACGTTGAACGTGACCGACTGAAAGGGAACAGAAAAGTTTCTCCTTTGTCACATTGTCAAAATGATCCCCGTTCACAAAGATCCGCGAAAATGACTGAAAACTCTGTATTCTGCTGCCAGGCCAGTAGTTGGCGATGTCACTTTGTAAGGAAACACTATGTGCCTATAGACTGAACACATAATACACATGCACATAACGTCATCGTTTTCACAAATTCACGTTTTTGTAGTTTACACAGAGCCGATAACGGTATCATTTTCAAAAGCTTTGGAACCCGTGTAAATGAACAGCTGAAACGTATAAAATTTTTCCAGTTTTTAAAACAGTTGAAAACGGTGTCGTGTAAACTTCCCCTTAGTTAGGGGCTGGATCCTCTTACTCATTTTTTTACGACCTTTGGAAATGTGGAGAACTCTGTCTTCAGTAAACTGTCAACTAATGCAACTTCAAATTTGACTCCTGGTCTTCATTGAACATATTAGTCTCTCTTTATGGGGTTAAACTGTGAGCCCCAGCAAGTCCAATTGCGTATCCAGTTCAAAATTTTTTTTTGGTTTACAAGGGCCTACATGGCTTGACTCCTCAGTATATCTCTGATATACACTCTTCTGATCATCCAAAAAGTTACAGTTACAGTTGACTGTTCCCAATGATGCCTCAACTTGAAAGTTGGCAGAGCTTTTTCAGTAGTTTCTCCACAGCTCTGGAATAATTTGCCGCTGAATATTCTGTCCAGGGCTGTAACCACCATAGACATTGAGGGTGACAAGTCCCCCCGAATAATTAGAAATGGCCAAATTGTCCACCCCAATATTTTATATTGTTGATGCTGCTCTGCTGTACTCCATTACACGCCGTTCTGTTTGTTGCTAGGATGACAAAAGTAAAATGTTACATTACATTTTTAGGTTGGTCTGCCTCAGCGGTCTAACAGCGCTTGTCACTGTCAGAATGAGTGAGATGGCCAATCAAATCAAAGATTGGGGCTTACTATTCCAACAGGACACTTTAGTTATAGCAGTGAAAGAGTGCATCATAAGATGTAAGTAGCTAAACATTTAATATTAGTCAACTGTTTTATGATAAAAACGTTCAGCAACCAACAGTAATATCAAGTGATGCAAACTACTTGACATTTTTTAATGAAATTTCATTATTTTGAATTGAAAATATGACATCGTTTATGTAAATCATAACTGAATTTGATGTGACAAGAAACGTTTTGCATTTTCACATATTAGGCAGATGAAAATAAGAGTGAATGTGTGCATATTTAAAAAATTATATATTACTTGGAAATAGTTTACTTCATAACTAGAACTGGAACTTTTACCGTTCTTATTTCTTTTTCTTTATTTCCTTAAATCCCTTTTAATCCTTTAATAATTTAATTCCTTTAAATTAACCAATAAGACCAATACCCCCCACCCCCGCCCTTCCTCATGCAAAAAAAAAAAACCTTTGGTCCTCCCCCAATGTCTACTGACATTGGTTGGTTGACATTGATGGTTACGGCCTTGAGTCTGTCCCCACGTATAATGGTTTTAAAAAGCTTCTTAAAACTAAGCAGGTGTAGTGGTATTACTTTTATTGAACATTGTTTGTGATTTTGTTTTACCCTCAGTGTTGTCTGTTTTGACTTTAATGTTGTAGAGCACTTTGGCCAACAGCTGTTGTTTTAAAATGTGCTTTATAAATAAATGTGACTCTCTGATTATTTATATTATTATTTATACTGAGATACTTGATTCTGCTGTTCTGACCTTTAGTCATTTATTAGAGGGCAGCCGAGCGTGAGATGCAGTAATGACATTGAGAGCACATTAAGGCCTGAACCAGGATGTGTGCCGCGCCATCACCCAAGGGAAACATTTTTGATTTTGGATGCTACTTATTTTTCTAACCTCTTTACTTTGACAATAAAGTCTGATGAACATGTGATTCTGGCAGAGAACCAGCAACACCCACTTAGACACTTTTAACATGATGCTTAGATAAATCTGACCTCGATACCACAATAATCACCTGCTATGGAACAGAGTGGTTACAAATTAATTTGAGTATTTGCAAATTGTTTGGATAATAAATTAAAATTGTGTTTAACTTCTGTTTATTAAACATGTTGAAAGTATGCTGCCATGAACTGAAAAGATACCGAGTTTAAAGCCATGCAGCAGCCCACTTAAAGAAAGAAGAGAAATTGCTGTCAGAATGTGTGAGGGTTTCTAAACAGTGTCCCAACACTTTGTGATTTTATCTGAATTATATTTCAAACAATGCACACCTTGCAAAAAGCATGGTGATACCATAAAATAATAATTACTTTCAATTATATTAAATTTTTGGAGAAACACAACAAATAAATAACCTTTATATGTTAGTTTTAGGCCATTTTTCTGAATTCTTTATTATAATTTTTTTTTCAGTTGCTGTATCTGTCACCATTGGTCTCAGCAGAGATGAAGCAGGATCTAATTGCAGCAGTCTTTATAAGAAATAAAATCAAATCTGTCACAAAACAGAATCTCAGGAACAGGAAAATGAACAGCACAACCAACTTAATGCAACATAGAACTGACAATTGAACAGGACAAAACACTGGGCTTAAATATAGAGAACTGAGGAGCTAATTAACAAGACACACCAGAACAGAACTGACAATCAATTAGAAACCATAGTGACAAACAGGGAGAGAATGGAGGAGAACTGAACTAATTAACAACCTAGAAACACAGACATGAACAGAACAGATCAAAAAACAAAGTAAAACGGTGTATCCATTTATTTCACTGCACCTTTGAAAATTGCAGTCATGAGTTTCAGTGGCCCCTCGCTAAGAACAAACCAAACAGCTTTAAACAATATATATTTATAGACGCTTCTTTATCATGCATCAGTATAGTGTCAGTATAGTGTGAAATGCAGCTGTATCATAGTGTCAGCACTAAACATTCATTTGATCAGATCAGAGAAAGTTAACCACAGGAGGGGCTGATGATGTTTAAAGAAAGAACTTTAACTATATAATGAAAAGAAAGACTGACAGAAACAGAAAAAAGTTGATCAGTGTCATATGTGTCTGCTGCGACTGATCATTCTCTGTCCACTTCTGACAGGTAAAGAAATATTTATATATGGTCTATAAGACATTATGCAAGATCTGTTTAGAGAATGGCAAAGAGTTAGATTGAGTGTACATGGTTTTATCTTGGTGTCATGTGTAGGCATGTTTTTTTCAACTTGAGTTTTTTTATAATCAAGAAAACATTTGCTGTATGTATGTCATTAAAGGTTAAATAATTAACCATATTATTTTACTGTTTTATATTAATATGTAGGTCCCAGTGAAGCAGACGTAGGCCTAACTCATGTGTTCAGCACTTTTGGTGAAAATGTCCGTCTGCCCTGTAATAATGCTCTTTCTGACTGCACATCAACTACATGGATCTATAATAAATACAAAGATTCACAGACCTATGAACTGATTGTTGAAAGGAAAACGAAGAATGACATGGAGAGAGTGGTTTCAGTGGTTTGCACTGTCTCTCACAAACTTTTTATCATCACACTTTATCTGGAAAGTAACTCTTTAATCAGAACTGTAAATAGGATAGAGTTCTGCGGCCTCATGTATGAAACTTTGCATAGATTTCATCTTTAAAGTGTGCGTATGCACAAACGTTTTCAGATAAAACTATAAGTACGCCAGAACCTGCGCAAAAATCCCTTTAGAAATCCTAATCAGTGGAGTGCATGATGCATCCCCACCCCATCTCCTCCCCAAAATAACCATATGTGGAGCTTACAACCCCTAGTTTTACTATGCATATTCTCATCTGCATATTATTTCTGTAAGGCCCGCCCAGTCGTCCCAATAACGGCGGCTTCCGATAAGCGGGTGATGGTTTCTGCGCGTTCGGTCTTTTCAGCAGGGCAAAGTAATTTAATTCCAGTTTACTTTAATTGACTCCATTTTATCATGACCTCGAATTTAAGTTAGAATGCCGAATGGTTATTTGGTAATTTGTATAATAGTTTAACTACACATTTGATTGTTCCTTTTAACCCTTTGTTGAAATTATACCTGTTCATCTGGATCCCAATAACACTTTGAGTCTCGCGCCGGCCGGATTACGATCTCTTTATCACAAACTCGTCAGTCTTGGTCATTAGACAGAGGTGATTGACTAATATTCTAGAGGCCGTACTCCACTTTGCTCATTCTAGAATATATTATTTAGTCCCCATAGATCTGAACATCCTGTACAGTCTAAGTATATGTAATTAATGCCAATGTGTTAGTCAGAGCTCTAGAACATCAGTCTGGTGCGCCCCTCTGCTTCACACGTTACTAACCTGAGCGTAGATTTGTGGTGTTATTGATTTAACGTAATCTACTAGAGTTAATCATTCCAGAGTAAATCAGAATAAAATCAAATGTAACAATTTATTATTAGTCACGTAAATGTATTATGCCAATTACATAATCATTGTCTAGAAGACACTCAGCATTACGGGCTGACCTGAGTAAAGGTTCGCCCCGAACTTTCCTGTAACATCTCTTTAAATACTCAGACCAAGACAGAAACTTCTTTCAAATGTAAACATGAGTTCACAATGGGGATTTGCATTACTCAAATCTCCAGACGTGTAATTTACACCTTATTGAGGACAGGAGGTAATATGCATCAAAGACCAATTGGCAGAGGATCCACCCACCACAGTTAAGCAAAATATCTCTAAACGCTTAAAACCTTTAACACCTTTTGGTTTACTTCTGTGGGAATGAAACCTTTGTACCAGTTGCACTGAGACATTTCAAATGATGCCAAACATGCATAATACTGTATAGTATTTGTTCACATTAACACATATAGATTTTGGGTGAATTTCAGACTCTCTCAACATGGGGAGAGGAGAGATGAGGGTGAGGGGAATGAAATGTAAATTAAGGCAATACTTGGGTGATCAACTCAGTGGGATTTCGTCTTGGATGGGGATGCTAATTTCACAAGAGATAGTTTAAATGTTAATTTCCTTTGTTTTCACAGAGAGTCGCCATCTCTTATAGTTCTTCCAGTTTCTCCAGTCTTACATTTCCATATGAAGATTTCCATATCCAACTACCACGTTTAAAGGTACAAGACACTAGGACAATATGAGATAGGCGGACTGTAAATGCTGTTTGTGCCGTCACATTGCTAAATCCTTCAGTATCCATGTCTGGTTTAAAATAAAAATAATCAAATATCCGTAAAATAAAATACATTTGCCAAAAATGTAGGAAGGCTATAAAATACTTTTCAGAGAAATGTTTCAGAAAAGAATTATTCTCAATAACCCTGTTCCTATTGGCAAAAAATAGGCCTTTTTTTTTTTACAAAACTAATTTATGCAGTTTTGCCTATAAAATAAACATCTATTTTAGAATGTTATTTTTAGTGGAAACTGAACAGATACTTATTTTGCAGTGTAACAGTTCTCTAACATCAGTGCCTTACACATCATTTAAAAAACAATTAATCAAAAATTATTGGAAGATTAAGTAAGATTGTCTGTCTGCACAGGAAACAGCACACCTGTTCACAGTACAGCAGCTGTTGCACAGTAGGCTATAGTCTCATCGGACCTATGGACCGTTCGACTGCTCAAAGAGTCTTTGAGTGTCTGTCATTATACCACCTATGTTGCTAACTAAGCCATCTTAGTCAGAGTCAAGTGTGCATCACTGTGAAAATATTTTCTGTCCTGCTATTTAGAATACAATTTAAAGCAGAATTATCATGCGCTATTAAAACAAGGCATTCCACAGGAATGTTAAGTGTTAAAAAGCAGCGCATCCACTACAAATACCCATATTTATATTCATTCATGTTTTGTAACTTCTGGAAAATGATTTAATGTAATTTGAGTGATTAACTACATTAATAAGAGTGACATGTAATATAAATGTGTTTTAAATGGGAAAACAGGGTTTTAAATTACTCATTACTTCATTCACACTAGTTAACGAGTGCGTACACAGAAGAACAATCCAAAACATTCTGTAAAATTATTAAAAAAATGCTTAGTTGCATAAGGGGATGGTTGTAACACCCCTGTCAGTCAGTGTTTAGCAAGCCATATTAGCGTAATGGTTTGAAATTAGCAGGTTAAAAATGCATGAGAGGAAGCAGGTAAACACTGGTGGAATTGGTGGTGTTACAACTCTCTCCATGTTACAACTATACCCAGTCTCCCCCTATGCATATTTAAATGCCCATTTTGTGCATATGCAGCGTTTCTACATCCGGCCCCAGGTCCTTTTGTTAGACATGGATCATGAGTCATGACCATGGTGTACAAATCTATCTCTCAAAATAATCAATCAACAAAAAAAAACAGAAAAATTGTAACAGATACAGTACAAGGCATGATGCCGTGTACAGATGTAATGACCAATTTCAGCTGATAAAACATGATCTATTTCTACAGAAGGCTATTAATATAACTTAACAGAAGAGGATACAATTTATGAGGATACAAGGCAGTTCCCTTTCAGTCGGTCACGTTCGACGTACGTCGGAACTGACCGACGAATTGGGATCTATTTTCGGAGACCAATCTACTTCGAGTGTTAAAAAACGAGCCAATGAGGATTGGCATGCGGTTGACGCATTCCACGACCCGCCCCGCATCGCGGGTATAAATACGGAAGTGGAAGCACCGCATATCGCTTTCAACTTCGGAGCCGAACTCTGCTTTGTTCTCTACAGAGTGTTGCGAAGCAAGTCAAAGAGGTCACTCCAGTCCACGTGTTGGTGTAACGGCGCTGTCAGTGGAGATCGCAAAAAACAGCTGTTCTCACAGCTTCCTGGGTGAGTGCTCTCAGCGGGCTTGCACCCCTGAACCGCTGCGAGCCGCGGTCATCCCCCTGTGTGCCTCGGCACTGATTGGAGCGGTTTTCCTCCTTCTAAAAGAGTAACACGGTTTGACCCTGCGTCTTTTTCAAGATGTCATTCAAACCGTGTGTTTCTGGATGCCGTCGTTATCTGTCCCCAGCTGACGGACACGATCGCTGTCTCTCGTGTTTGGGCGTTCAGCACGCTGAGGCGGCTTTCGTGGATGACTCATGTTCCCATTGCGGGAACATGACCATCGCAGTACTATGGTCTAGACTCGAATACCTCAGACGGGGTGGAGTCCCATTGCGCATCCCCCGATCTAGTGGCCCTCCTGCTGCGAAGCAGAGGGCTGCTACTTTGGCTGATGCCTTTGGTGGAGACCTGAGGGTTACTGTGAGGGCACTCCCGCCGGGTCAACAGGCTCCTCGGGCCCCTCCCCCCTCTACTGCGCCGGTGGAGCTTCCGGAAGAGCAGCCTGGTCCTTTCCCCCCGGGAGACCGTCTGTTACTGCAACTGTGTCCGAAGACCGCTACTGACTGGCGCGGAAATCCGCGTCTCCCCTCCCGGGCGTGTAAGTTCTCGTCCGCACTAACGGGCAAGGCTTACACAGCCTGTGGAGAAGCTGCGTCATCTTTGCATGCCATGGCGCTCCTGCAGGTCTACCAGGCCAAAGCGCTCAAGGAACTGCACGAGGGTAGTTCCGACCCAGGGGTTATGCAGGAACTGCGTACCGCGACGGACCTCGCCCTCCGGGCGACGAAAGTCACCGCACGCTCCCTGGGTCGGGCGATGTCCACACTTGTGGTCCAGGAACGCCACCTGTGGCTGAACCTGGCGGATATGCGTGAGACCGACAAGGTACAGTTTCTCAACGCCCCTGTCTGCCAGGCCGGCCTCTTCGGCGACGCCATCGAGAGCTTCGCCCAGCAGTTCTCGGTGGCCCAGAAGCAGACGGAGGCAATCAAGAACATCCTGCCCCGGCGACCTGCTGCTGCCTCCACCCAGTCGCCGGCTGCAGCACCTCCGCCTGCTCGTCGCCGAGGGCGTCCCCCTGCGTCCGCCTCCGCCCCTGCTAAGCCTAAGCAGCAGCCTCCACCTAGCAAGCAGGGTGCCGGGCGTAGGGGTACTGCCCAACCCGTCCAGGGTCCCACAAAGTCCGCCGGCAAGCGCAAGGGCAAGCGGCCCTGAGACGGGCAGCCCAGGGAGAAGAGGAGCTGCTCCAGGGGAGGTGGTGTCCGCACCCCTCCTCCCCCCGGAGGAGGACCGGGGGGAGAATGTCTCTACTGGTCATCTCAACATCCTGCCGCTGGCTCTCCGGAGTCCAGCGGTACCCACATTCTCAATAAAAGAGCAGTTTCTTCCCTCCCTGGGCCCCAAGAGGGCCAGGTTGGCAGTACGCGACGCCCCCGGGCCTCGCCACTCCTTTCCTCCCCTCTCCTCCTCGCCAGGGGGCAGCAGTATGGGCACCGAGGACGCCTCCGGGCCTCCTCACCCATACTCTGCCCCACCCTGGAGTTCTCAGACAACACTCCGGGCCGCCTCCGGGCCTCCCGAGTCGGGTCTGTCTACTCCACCTCGCTGCCCCACCCCGGGTACGTCTGTGGTGCCGTTGGTCCCGCTTGTTCGGTCTCTGGGAGCCTGGCTAGGTCTTCCCAGGCCGTCTCGCTGGCTCATCCGTACTATCAGACTCGGCTACGCGATTCAGTTCGCGCGCCGGCCGCCCAAGTACAGGGGCATCCTCTTCACCACTGTGCGGAGTTGCGATGCCCATGTCTTGCGGTCCGAGATCGATGTCCTGCTGGCGAAGGACGCGATCGAGCCGGTTCCTCCTGCCGATATGAGGTCGGGGTTCTACAGCCCCTACTTCATTGTACCCAAGAAAGGTGGTGGGTTAAGACCAATCTTGGACCTGCTCCACGAGACGGGCACGCTTCCCAGCGTTATCCAATAGTCACACTGAGTGGGTCTTGCAGGAACAGCAGTGACTGACCTTCCCTGCCGGGAGCCCTGACTCCCACTCCAACATAGGTGTGGTCCAGGGAGCTCAGGCAGGGCGCTGGAAGGGCCAGCATCCCTGGCGTGTTGGTAGGGATCCCAATTCGTCGGTCAGTTCCGACGTACGTCGAACGTGACCGACTGAAAGGGAACGTCTCGGTTACGTATGTAACCCTCGTTCCCTGAAGGAGGGAACGGAGACGTACGTCCCGTCGCCAGGTGCTGTGCTTCAGCTGAAGGCCGAGTCACTTGTTCCGACGTACGTCTCCGTTCCCTCCTTCAGGGAACGAGGGTTACATACGTAACCGAGACGTTTTTGCTAACCAGAATAAAATGCAAGGCAATTAAGTCAAATAGGAATAAGATGATAAGATGAATAAGATGTTGTTGTTGTTGTTTTTCTACAATATAGTGCATCTCAACAAAAAAACTCCCTCATACAGATATTCAGACCATTATCTCAATCTCTGAGATGACTTCAGCTACAGACATGCAACTGAAACACAGAAAGGCATTTATGTTGGTCTTACCCATTTCAGTGCTTTACAGTGCCAGTTACAGTGGAACTGGTATCTATTCATTTGTTGAGAAAGTACAGCTTTTCACAAACCTTGTGACAACAGCAGTTGAAATAAATCTTTTATTAAATCTTTTAAATACGTTTGTAAAATGAATGCTTATAACTTCATATTTTTGTGCAGTCAATTAGTATTTTTGAATTTACATAAATGGCACATCTGAACTAAAATCCATCCTCTATAGCATCAACTAGAGACAGTCATGTGAGAGATTCTCAAGTTGTGTGAATAATTCCTATTTGTAGATTTTAGAGCATCTGATAATAAACTTTGACTCTCTTATGTTATGTCTCTTGTGCACATCACCAACAATCCATAAACATGAAAACTAATACTACTGTTATGTGAAAAGTTTAATAATCAGATCAATGAGACATCAGTCTCATCCAAACAGTCGTAAATATCTGTGTCATGGACGTACTAAATAAACATATGAGATCAATTGTAGTGTGCAGATGACTTTTAACACGTCAAAATAACTCGGCTCTTTTGTTTCATTCAAACACAACTGGCACCATCTTGCGTTATCGATTATAGTGAATATTAATGTAATATTGCGGCAGTGTTCATCTTGTTGTTTGGCTGATTATTTTTTACACTGTTTAGATATTTGTAATGGTGTTGGACCGCCTGATGGCGACGCCCTATTGGCAACCGCTAAACCGCATTACTAAAAACAGCCCGGATAAAGTGGTAACAGTAGCTCAAATGATTGTAGATCCTCCCAGCTGTAAACTAAGCAAGAAAAGCTTTTTGTTAACTCATCATTCACAAATATTAATTTTCTTTTAATTATAAGTATGGTATTAAATGTCTAATTAACCATTCTATGTGTCTGTCAGTAGTTGTGGTTTTTATATCATACTGTAATTTACTGTAATATACAGTAGACGTTCTGCTGTTTTCATCTCGATCTGAATGTGTCCCTCTCTCCCACAGTGTTTGGGATTGTTGGTGGTGTTGCTGCATTGGCTGTTCTTCTCCCTGCTGTTATTCTATGGGCGATTCGTTAAAAAAAAAAAAAAGCTGGTGAGTTTTAGTTCCTCTTATTTTGTTACAACAGACAAAAGTCCAAGAAATCTGACGTCAGTTTCAGTTGTATCATAGAAATTTGGAAAGATATGATGATAAAGATGTTGAAGTGTTTGGTTTGAACTATGGTTTGTAAGATTTTACTGATTTCAAAATTATGTAATTTTAACATAATTCCTGTAATAAGTGAAACGGAATCAATTAACAAGACAAAATAAGTGCCATAGACATATGAAGTTGATCCATGAGCTGGTATTGTATTGTGTCCATAATCACTGCTCCAGTGTGAACTGTCCCTGTAAAATGTGTAGTTTTTAGTCTGTAAAAGCATCCGCTAAATGTGTTAGTGTACGGATTTTGTAGTGTTTCTTGTCTAAATGTCACAGATAAGAATAAATATATTGGAACCATTGATGCAACATTTCAGGTATTTCATAATAACTTGGTTCACCATGTCTTCATTGTTTAGGAGCAGAAAGATGATGTGACTTATACTGAGGTTGTCACGTACAGAAAAGACAAAGACAAAGAGAACAAGGTGAGTAAACACTTCCTTGTTGTTCCATCAGTGTCCACTAATGCCATCCATCTTCCCTCAACATAATAGTTTGTAGGCTATACATAAATCAGTTTTTTTCTGAAATGCAATTCTTCCCACAAGTTTAAATCTAACAAGAGGCTGTAATGTTTGTGGGTTGAAACTCGCACCTTGTTTGACAATATCTGTAATGTTCATTCAGGTTAATGCTGATGATAATGTGACTTACGCTTCCATCAGAGGAGCACCAGCTGGACCTCAGGACGACTGCAGTCAACTCTATGCCTCTGTGAACAAGAATAGTCACAAATGAGTAAAACAGTCATTAATTATACAAAGACCTTGTGATATGATGCATAGAGGAATTTGAATTTTAAACTTGACAGTTTTTTTCTTAGATCATTCTCATTAAATCGTCATTTTTGTTGTTTGATTACTGCAGGCTATTAATTGTTAGTTTGTTGTAATTATGAAAACAGGCAAAGCACATGATAATGTAAACATTTACAATATGATAGGAATTAAAAAATAGTTTTTTGAACTGTTTGAGCAGCTTTCAGAAATGCTTGTAAAATTAGATTGTATTTGTCAATAATAAATGTATGACATGAAGTAGCCTGTCAAACGTATATTTACAGTGTTATGTATTTTCTGTTATTATAGATGTTTTCTTGTAGTTCTCCTGAACCTTTTATTGTATAGGTTTAAGCCTTTAGGATATAGATCCAATGGATTTTGAGTTTGTTCAAATCTTTTTCTGTTGGTGTGTAGAATGCGCTGAGGTCAGAATTGTTTTTCCATTGAAAATATGATGTTGCACCATAACTGTTTTAAGAGCCAAGCTACACTGTTAACATCCTCTCATTAGTGACTGATGCAGAGATGCTCAGAAATGCTTTATTTAAAGGAACACTCCACTTTTTTAGAAAATAGGCTCATTTTCCAACTCCCCTAGAGTTAAACAGTTGAGTTTTACCGTTTTCGAATCCATTCAGCCAATCTCCGGATCTGGCGGTAGCACTTTTAGCATAGCTTAGCATACATCATTGAATCTGATTAGACCGTTAGCATCTCGCTCAAAAATGACCAAAGAGTTTCTATATTTTTCCTATTTAAAACTTGACTCTTCTGTAGTTACATTGTGTACTAAGACCGACGGAAAATGAAAAGTTGTGATTTTCTAGGCCGATATGGCTAGGAACTATACTCTCATTCCTGTGTAATAATCAAGGAACTTTCCTGCAGTACCATGGGTGCAGCAGGCGCAATGATACTACGCAGCGCCTGAAAATAGTCCCCAGCTAAGTAACTTCCAACGTGACCAGCACTAAGGCTGAATCCAAAATCGCCCCCTATACCCTCAAATAGGGCATTATTTGAGGGGACAGCCATTTGTAGTGGTGTCCGAAAACATAGAGTGGACGTTATTGAGTGCACTCATTCAACCCCACATTGCACCGCAATAACGAGTGTACAGCCGATGTCACAGCGGCTGTCCGAATTCACTCACTCGTTTTCATTCATTCCTTCAAGTTAACTGTATTAGTGGACTAACGTAGGGAATAGTGAATGAGGGTTTAGGGGGCGATTTCGGATTCAGCCTAAGTTTGTGTAGTTGCAGAGTTGCAGCCCTCAAATTAGGTAGTGGATTTACCTGTGCGATTAGCCATGGTTCTGTGAGTTGTAAAGGTTTGAATCTGCTCTCCTCCTCCCTTCTGCCCCAGTCTGTTCAACCACACTTTCTTGCCTTTCACGTTCCAAAAGCTCATCTTCAGTGTATTCCGGTTCAAATAGATACGGTTCAGGATCTGCACCAAAGTAAATATCTTCTGAATCGTCTCTCACAAACACGTCTCCATGGTTACAAGGCACGCTCCCTGTGCAAGCAGGTTGTCACGTTGGTTATGTTGACAGAAGTTAGCCTATTTTCAGGCGCTGTGTAATATCATTGCGCCTGCTGCACCCATAGTTTGGCAGCAAAGTTCCTTGATTATTACGCAGGAATGTGATTATAGTTCCTAGCCATATCGGCCTAGAAAATCGCAACTTTTAATTTTCCGTCGGTCTTAGTACACAATGTAACCACAGAAGAGTCAAGTTTTAAATAGGAAAAATATAGAAACTCTTTGGTCATTTTTGAGCGAGATGCTAACGGTCTAATCAGAATCAATGAATTATGCTAAGCTATGCTAAAAGTGCTACCGCCAGACCCAGAGATCAGCTGAATGGATTCGAAAACGGTAAAACTCAACTGTTTAACTCTAGGTGGAGTTGGAAAAAAAAAAAGTGGAGTGTTCCTTTAAAGCCACAATATGTCAGATTTTTGTAATAAAATATCCAAAAACCACTTGCACAGTGTGATATATTTCATGTAGTTGTGTACTTACATTATCCTAAAAGTTCCCAAGTATTTGTAAATCCAGAGAAATTCCAATTTTAAATAATGGCTTGTCCCTTGTCATTGTCGCCCATCAATGACGTAATATCTGCGCTATCCTTGATTTCCACTTGTAGAAACCATGACAACACACGTTTTCGGGATGGAGAGAGCTTCGGGACAAACTTAGACTTGACAGAGACTCCGCTCTCGCATGTGTTTTAATAGACAGGTATTTTAAATGAAGTTTTATTTAACAAAGTTCGGGAGGAGCATGTTCAGGTAATCAGCCAATCAGCACAAAAGGAAGCCAGTGTATAGCCGTCTCAAGTTTCACAGCATCCCTCCACCACCCCATTGCCTCACTCTTGGCTGTTTCTATCCCAGTCAAGGAGGGGGAGTACTCTGGGTTTGGGCCAAATTCCAAGCCTGGAGCCCTCCCCTGGACAGCACACCAAATACGCATAAATTACTATATTTGATTTCATATACGTGTAAACTCATGAATAGATATGAATGAAGTTACAGATGAAGATACAGATATGACGTGACAGCTGATAATGCATAGGTAGATTCACTTGAAAAACTATCAAGTGTTCGTAATTGTACATAATTCTGTGTGGGTTATGTTGATGAAATTACACATACAGTTATATTGCACTTTGTTTGTACTTCAGTAACGCTTTTTATCAAGTCTGGTAACCAATGGCAGTGAAATTAAATACAGTATGTGCTGCACAAAAATATTTAGCCATTACTTGCAAATACTGTAGGTTCGTTCAAATTTACTTTTAGTATGATTGTTTTAAACACGTAAAACTGTGCAGTATTAACCCACCAAATCATTTGACAAATAGTCACAGGCTATCAGTAACAGGCTAACAGTATTACATTTCACGTTCCTTGCAGTTAATTCATTACGATGACATAAACTAGTGTGATCAAACGTACAGATAATACAAAAACTAATTCATTACCTCATCCATGAACATGATTCGTGAATTACATACATCTGATGGTGAACAAGAGGAGGAGATGCCAACAAGAGAAACAAAAAATTGACAAAACATGCCTCTTTCTGTCAGGACCAAGTATTTGAAATGAAAAGTTGATTTAATAAAATATGAATAAATGAATAAGAAGTGTTGTAAACCTGTTTTGAAAGTTCAAAATAAATCATCAAATAAAGGTTTCCGAGTGATTTCAGATTGTGTACGTGTTTTTATTGTACTTACTCTGTAACTAGCTACATGAAACAAGAGGGTAACAAACATCACTTTAATTTACAGCCCGCAGATTCATACTTACCCTGTAACTTCATGAAACAAGAGGGTAACAAGCACCACTTTAATTTACAGCCCGCAGATTCATACTTACCCTGTAACTACATGAAACAAGAGGGTAACAAGCACCACTTTAATTTACAGCCCGCAGATTCATACTTACCCTGTAACTACATGAAACAAGAGGGTAACAAGCACCACTTTAATTTACAGCCCGCAGATTCATACTTACCCTGTAACTTCATGAAACAAGAGGGTAACAAGCACCACTTTAATTTACAGCCCGCAGATTCATACTTACCCTGTAACTACATGAAATAACAAGCACCACTTACCCCGTAACTAAAAGGATAGTTACCCCTTAATTAAAAAATACTTACAGTATAAATAATTTGTTAATTTTCCTGGTATAGTTACCCCTTTATTCCCCAAATATTGTTCCCTTATACTTACACGTACGTACAACGTACTTTATAGTTACACTATAATTACCGAAAGTTATGCTGTAAATTTGTTTTGCTAATGCAGTACTTTCCAGGTTGTAATCTACAGTGTTACCGATAATTTTAATGTTTTAATAATTTATCAAAGTTTTTAAATTACTTGTCACAGTCTTTTTATATGCAACATAAATACAACCACATTTATTTATGTCTCCCAATTAAGCTGACTGTGTTTGACCAAGTAAAACTAAAGTCATTTGTTAAATCAGACTACACTGATATGTTTTCTAAAAAGAACCAACTGGTCAAGCTATTTGTTTCATGCTGTGGTTTCATTAGCGATGTTGTGTTGTTGCTGCTGAAGAGTGCATATGCAGGAAACTCTGTCAGAGACAGAGACTCTGTCCAAAATCGCATATTTATATTTTGACTATCATGAATGGTAGTGTCAGTGAAATGCAGCTGTATCATAGTGTCAGCACTAAACATTCAGTTGGCCAGGTCAGAGGAAGTTAACAACCACAGGAGGGGCTGATGATGTTTCAAGGAAGAACTGTAACTATATAAAGAAAAGAAAGACTGACAGAAACAGAAAATGACTGATCGGTGTTGTGTGTGTCTGCTGCGACTGATCGTTCTCTGTCCACTTCTGACAGGTAAAAAAAAAAAATCTATATATGATCTATTCAATGTTATGAAAGATCTGTGTAATGTGAAGATCCTAATTAGTTGAATTCATTTAATTATTCTATAGCATAAAGTCTGACTGAGAGACAGTTTTTAGTATTTATTCTTAATGGAATTCATGTTGTGATCTCATGTGGTGTTTTTTTTTTTTTTTCATTTACTTTTTCAATTTATTTAGATTTATTAAAATATGATTACTCAGATTTACTGTACTTCAGGTATGATTGGAGCAGAAGTGACTCATGTGTTCTGCAGTTCTAATGGAAATGTCCGTCTGCCCTGTAATAATGCTCTTTCTGACTGCACGTCAACTACATGGACCTATAATAAATACAAAGATTCACAGACAGTTGAACTGATTACTGAAGGGAAAACGAAGAATGGCATAAAGAGACGCGAGAGACTGAGTATGGGGTCTGACTGCTCTCTGAACATCAAGAAAGTCACACAAGAAGATTATGGGCTTTACACCTGCCAACAATATGTGAATGAACAAGAAGGAACTGATGCACGTGTTTATCTGCATTTTCTTCATGGTCAGTGTTTCTGTAAATTATATGTTTATATGTTCAAGTTTAAAAGAACACAATTCTCTCTTTAAACTTGTAGTCTTAGGACTAAAATCTATAGTGTATAATTTCTGCTTTATTTTCTGTTTCAGTCTCTCCATTATCCTCACAGACTGAGATCAGACCAGGCAGATCTGTGACTCTCTTCTGTCAGTTGTATTCACATAATAATTGTGATGCTTTGGTCCGTTCTGAGGAACTTCAGCTGATCTGGGTGAATCAGGCTGGTGTTAGTGTGATGACAGACTCCAGATATCAGATATTATTCTACTCAACACGCTGTATCAGCACTCTGACTACAACACTCCTGAATGAAGATCACAACAGAGAGTGGAGATGTCAGGTTACTCAGAGAAATCAAATGAAGACCTCAGCCTCATTTACTGTCAAGTATTCAGGTAAAAAAAAAAAAAATCTTAAATCAATTTAAGAAGACTCTCTGAAACAATCACTATCTAATCATGAAGCTGCTTACGTTCATGTATGTGGTCTGGCTGTTGTTTCCCCACCTTGTCCTTTTTCCTTTATACATGATTTGTAGGTGAGCTTCATGATGATGAAAACCCCTTTGAGCTACAGCTCTCTTCTTGCACTCTTCCCTCTTGGGCCACAAGGGGCCCCTAAAACTGTCTAATTGAGCCATAACAGCTGGCTATATTTAAAAAGGAAAAGGAAAAAACACTCTGCATTGCAGTGGCTTGGGGCTTGAACAATTGCTTTAACTAGAAACAGCCTTAATGGAAACACACACCTCTCTTCCCAACGACTGCCACTGTAAACAGTGATGGGTCACAAATATGTCATCATGTGATATAATGATTGACTATGAAAATATGATGTTAATGTCCTGCATCTGAACATTGATCTTCTGCAGCGCCAGTCGATTCAGCAACACTGATTCCTGTCAGCAGCTCAAACTCTGAAAAGAAATCAAGCCGAACTACAGCAGCTCCGACACAACAAGGTACAGGATCAGTCACACAGTATCAGTCTCTCACTTCAGTAGTTGCACTTTTTGTCACAATTGATCCTACTACAATAAAAGCTTTAACCACAATAAAATGATTAATTCCATAATTTCATTATCCAAAACCTCAAAGGATTTGTATAATTGTACATCTGAAACGTCTTCATACATAAAAGGTTGTACGTTTTAGATGCTGTCAATACATAAATATTCTACATTCCAGTGTTTATGTTTTAACTGTTTGATATGTCTGACACAAAATCAGATAATAAAGTCTGTGTGGATGCTGGATCATTATTCAGAGGTATGAAAAGTCTTTGCATGTCCATGCTGATAACTCTATACCATTAAATTGTCAGTGAATTTGTAAATAAATGTTCATTGTTTTATATTCTTGATTTCAAATGTAATTTACAGTTTTAATGAATAATTTTCTTCTTTCTCTCTATCTTCTGTCGACACATCTTTCCTGTAGTGATTATGATTATTCTTGAGATTGCAGCATTTGCTGCTCCTACTGCGATTCTTCTTCAGATCATCTGTGCAAGAAGAGCTGGTGAGTTTTGAGCGACACAGAATCTGATGATTCACATTGATCTGTAACAATCTGTGATCATGATAACTTATGAGAGGTCAGTAAATTGTATTTAATTATTTTGTAGGAAGGAAAGACCCGCGCCACCCAGAGGAAATGGAGATGCCTACAGTATTAGAATAAAACACTCATAACAGGGAAGATTACAGCAAGATTCATCTTCATGTTTGTGAATATTATCATTTTCCAGTGCTCCATATAAAAATTATATAAACAAAACAAGACATTTACCTTAATAAACATGAATGGTTATTTCCACACACAGAAATCATAATATAAATACATGGTAATTTCACCTCTCTAACTTTTTTACCTCTGATCTTTAAACTTTTTACAGAAGGTTTTTAACTGTTTCAATAGTCCATTCTAAATGATGATACACAAGTCTGTTAATTATCATGACATATGTACAGATGTATTTTGATGTTTTTTTTATTATTTGTTCACTGATCATTTCAAGGCAAAGTAAAATCCTTACTTATTACTCCTAACCCTAAATAAGAAAATATATGAATGATTATCTTTCCCACCCACAACATACTTCATGTTTTTCATTTCAAGTACTGTATATGCTAATTATAAATTCACAAAATTGCAATCGTCTTTTTTTGGTCTTCAAATACGTGTTGGAAAATTATTTGTTCATTTACCTCAAATATAAAAGCAGTGGGAGGTATTTAGGCATTAGAAAAAATTAAGGATAAATAAGGAATGTTAATCAAGCAACAATATATTTACAAGAAAAACAGCAAACAACTCATATCTCGGCTGGATAACTTTGGATAAACTGAGATAAGCCATCTAAAACTGAAAATGAATACAAAAATACCTTAAAAAGAAAGAAACATGACTGTTAATTGTCCACTTCTCACATCATAGCCTATAATAATTATTCAGTTGAAACTTGCATGCAATCTGTAAATTCATTCAAGAATAACCTGTAATCAATATTTCTCTTTGTACCTGTCTATTATTGCAGTGAGTGTATCACACAAACTTCAGGAAGCTACGTTTAAATTTTAGTTATGCCATGATGTGTCATTAATTCAATTCAATTCACATTTATTTGTATAGCGCTTTTCACAATACACATCATTTCAAAGCAGCTTCACAGAAAATGCATGTGTCTACATTACAATTAGCAGACACAGTTGGAAAGATCAAAACATTTTCATTTTAATCTCATCTTTGATGACCCAGATATCAATCAGTCTGATATCAAAGCTGTTTAGTAACAACATCATGTCTAGAAAAATTTGCACATAGTAACTGCATGTTAGTGTTTGCCAGTGTTAAACTCATATGAGCAGACAGTGAGAGGGTCACTATTCGTTCCATCCAGATAAAGTCCTGGCACCAGACTGAGACAGCAAGGCTGTTTTGAGCTGTAGTTTATCTGGATCAACCGAGACATGTTGTCAGCATTATAGAACGACACCTGCTTTCTGTCACAGTCCAGATACAACCCTATTTTCTGTGGTTTGTCTCGAGTACTTAATGGAGTGTCCTTTCCATCACAGGACAGAACGTGTCCTTTATTGTGTTTAAGGTGGAGCAGGATCTCACTCTCAGCTGACTTTGTTGTCTGTTTTTCTGCACCGATCTTAATACCCACAGTCCAGTCTGGCTTTTTATCGACCTCTATTTCCCAGTAGTGCTGGCCAGTTTGGAAGTTTTCCACTGAAACTGTACCTGGATTGAAGTCTTTATACAGGCCAGACATTCTGTCAGCTTGTCGGATTCTGGCGCCTCCTGGAGACACTTTTAAGTATGACTCGCCAGGGTTTTTCAGGGTTAAACTCTCAGGAACTACAGCACAGACACAAACAGAAACATTATTAGATTATGAATCAGTTGTTGAATGAGATGTTATTGCAGTTCTTGCATTGAACATTCTGGTCATGTTTCGTTCTAAACCTTTAAGCATAAAAATGTAACTTTTGCTATTAATTCCCCAAACCACTAAATGTACAGTTTCCCTCATTCAATTTTTTTTTTTTTTTGATCATTTTAACTTAACTGTGTTATTTTTGGTTTATATTTGTAAGAAAATTAAAAGGTTAAAGTTTGAAATTGTCCTGATGATTTACATTAATAAAATGCTTGATGTTCAATATGCAACTGACTAAATATCTCTTGTGATACTTTGCATACTGAATTCTGATTGGTCATGTGTATTTTCTATGGTAAATTTTGATTGGTCTTTTCTTTCTTCTATCTGTTTAATCATCTTTAGCTGCCTTTAAACTGCACGTCTCAATTACAAATAAGGATGTTCAAGATTATAAAAACGTTAAAAAAATCTAGCTTATGTGCCAAGTTCTTAGAAATGTAATCTTTATATTTCTATAGTTTAATAATGCTAAAATGTCTAATAGAGGTGTAACCACTAAACATATACTGAAATACTTTGCACACTGAAGCCATGTTTTTTTAAAATTATTATTTATTCATGAATTGTTTGAATTCTGAGGAAGTTTTCTCAGGGTTACATTACACTAGATATTTCTTTATTATTATTATTATTATTATTATTATTATTATTATTATTATATCTGGCCAAAAAAATCATGTCACTGACCCATATATAATGTATTGATGTTGATTCTCACACACAGCTGACAGAAAACAAGACAAATATGGAGAATCATGACAACTAAAGGCCCGTTCACACCAAGAACGATAACTATAAGATAAATTATATTTTATATAACTAATTAAACTATAATTCCAACAAATATTGTTTCTCTGTGCCCGTTATCGTTATAGCTGTGGTGTGAACTCTGCTATTCTTTAACACTGAGAACGATTTTTAGAACGGTATCTTTATAGTTATGGTCCTTGGTGTGAACGGGCCTTAAAGGATTAGTTCAATTCAAAATGAAAATTTCCTGATAATTTACTCACCCCCATGCCATCCAAGATATTTATGTCTTTCTTTCTTCAGTGGAAAAGAAATTAAGTTTTTTGAGGAAAACATTTTGGGATTTTTCTCCATATAATGGACTTCAATGGCAACCAAAATGCTGCAGGTCCAAATCAATGCAGTTTCAAAGGGCTTCGAAGGGCATCAGAGGCTCTGCACGATCCCAACTGAGGAATAGTGTCTTATCTAGTGAAACCATCAGTCATTTTCAAAAAAATAAATAAAAATGTATATACTTTTTAACCTAAATTGCTCATCTTGCGCTGTTCTGCAACACACCATGGATTGCGCAATCACGTCGGAAAGGTCACGCATAGGCAGAAGTACCGCCCCTGTGTTTACAAAGCGCATGTGCGAAAACTAGTACAAACATCCTTTAGCAAAAAAAGGTTAAACAATGATGTCGGACGATTTTGAAGTTGGAGATGGAGGTTTTTTTGTAAAGGGCGTTTGTATTAGTCTTCGCATGTTCGCTTGGGGCAGTACTTCCGCCTACGTTTAGCGTGACCTTTCCGTCGTGATTGAGCAATCCGTGGCACGTCGCAAAGCAGCGCAAGATGAGCAATTTAGGTTAAAAAGGTTTAGTTCCCTTTCAGTCGGTCACGTTCGACGTACGTCGGACGTCACCGACAAATTGGGATCACTTCTGGGAGCCCCTATCAGCTTCGAGTGTATAGAGAACGGGCCAATGGCCATTGGCATGCGAGATTTGCATCTCGCGCTCCGCCCCGCATCGCGGGTATAAGCGGAAGCGGATGCCGCGCACATTTGTCATTCACTTTGGAGCCGAACGGCGTTGATGAAGCACTGTTCCTGCAGTTATCAAGCAGAGAGAGAGAGATAGAGATCGAGAGAGAGAAACACTTGTGCTGGGAGAGAAGGCGTGACCGCGTGCTCACTGTCTTGAGAGAGCAAACTGCTGTTTTCACAGCATTATTGTTGGTTCGGTGAGGGCAATCCACAGTGAGAGCAGACACAGGCTGCACTACATTCCTGTGCCTGCCGCGGTTGTCCCTGGGTGCTTCAGCACTGAAAGAGCGTTTTCTCTAAAAGAGCAACACGGGTGTGACACTGCGTCTTTTTCAAGATGTCATTCCACCCGTGCGTTTCTGGATGCGGTCATTCCCTGTCACCAGCTGACGGTCACAATCGCTGCCTTACGTGTCTGGGTATTCAACACGCTGAGGCAGCGTTTGTGGATAGTTCGTGTTCCCATTGCGGGAACATGACTATCTCGGCGCTTAGGTCGAGACTCGCCTACCTTCGGGAGGGTGGAGTCCCCTTACCTATGCCCCGATCTAGTGCTATTCCTGCCCAGCAGAATAGACCTACTTCGGCGAATAGCCAGGGTGACCTGAGGATCACGTTTAGGGCTCACCCGCCAAGCCAGGCTCCGTGGGCCCCTAAACCCTCTGAAGTGCTGCAGCCGGTTGAGCTCCCGGAGGAAGTCGCTGGCCCCTCCCGGGGTGGTCCAGCGGTGACCTTTGGAGCTCCAGCAGACGATAGGATGTCGATCACTGCATCGGAGGGGGGAGTTTCAGTACTCGGGGGATGAAGACTCGGCTGCGTTGCCTCCCTCTGGGAGAGTGGCGTTGCCCGAGACGGACCTGAGCTGACGGCTATGCTTTCCCGGGCCGCCGAAAAGGTCGGGCTCGTGTGGAACCCTCCACCGTGTCCCGAGCCTTCTAGGCTGGATGATTGGTTTCTCGGGGTGGCTCGCGCTGGTTCTCAGCGTCCCGCCCCGGTGCCTTTCTTCCCGGAAGTGCATGAGGAGCTCACAAAGTTGTGGACGGCACCTTTTTCTGCCAGAAACCGGCCGAGTGGCTCCTCCCTCCTCACTACCCTCGACGGCGGGCCAGCCAAAGGGTACATGGGGATCCCGCCGGTGGAACGGGCTGTTGCGATGCAACTGTGTCCGGCGTCCACTTCCACCTGGCGTGGAGACCCACGCCACCCATCCAAGGCTTGTAAGTTGAGCTCAGGCCGCTGCCAAGCCAGGTGGCAAGCGCCGTCGCAAGAGACCCTGAGACGGGCCACCCAGAGATGGAGGAGACAGCTCTTCAGGAGGTGGTGACAACACCTCTCCTTCTTCCGGAGGAGGGCCGGGAGAGAATTTTTCATTCCTGTTTGATTTCTGTTCCGCCACTGGCCACATGCTCCCATGTCTTGTCACCCTCCGGTGCCTCTCTTATCGCCAGCAGGGGGTGCTGGCTGTGTCCAGGACGCACACAAGAGGCCTCCGCACACCCGTGCACCCCCTCAGCGGAAGCAGGTAAGTGTTGCATTGCACACTCAGACCCCACTTCGGGCCGCTATGCTGTCCGAGTCAAATCCCTGCATTCCGCCGCACTGCCCCGCTGCGGGTACGTCTGTGGTGCCGTTGGTCCCGCTGGTTCGGTCGCTGGGAGCCTGGCTAACGCTTCCCAGCCCGTCCCGCTGGCTCATCCGTACTATCAGACTTGGCTATGCGATTCAGTTTGCCCGGCGGCCCCCCAAATTCAGGGGCGTTCACTTCACCTCCGTGTCGAAGGAGAGCGCCCCCGTGCTACGGGCGGAGATCGCAGTCCTACTGGCGAAGGACGCGATAGAGCCGGTCCCTCCAGCCGATATGAAGACAGGCTTCTACAGCCCGTACTTCATCGTACCCAAGAAAGGCGGCGGGTTACGGCCAATCTTGGACCTGCGGTTCTTGAATCGGTCCCTTCACAGGCTGCCGTTCAGAATGCTAATGCAGAAACGCATCTTCAGGTGCATCCGTCCCCAAGGTTGGTTTGCAGCGATCGACCTGAAGGACGCGTACTTTCATGTCTCGATTCTCCCTCGACACAGACCATTCCTACGCTTTGCGTTCGAGGGACGGGCATATCAGTACAGAGTCCTACCCTTCGGGCTGTCCCTGTCACCCCGTGTCTTCACGAAAGTCGCGGAGGCGGCCATTGCTCCCATGAGAGAGCGTGGTGTTCGCATCCTCAACTACCTTGACGACTGGCTGATTCTGGCTCAGTCGCGGGCGCAGTTGTGCGAACACAGGGACATGGTGCTCAGTCACCTCAGCCTGTTGGGACTTCGGGTCAACTGGGAAAAGAGCAAACTCTGCCCCGTGCAGAGGATCTCTTGTCTCGGTATGGAGTTGGACTCGGTCAATCTGACAGCGCGACTCACAGAGGAGCGCGTCCAGTCGGTGTTGAACTGCTTGAATTCGTTCAAATGCAGGACAGCGGTACCACTGAAACATTTTCAGAGGCTCCTGGGGCATATGGCATCCGCAGCCGCAGTGACGCCGCTCGGATTGCTTCATATGAGGCCGATTCAACACTGGCTACACGACCGAGTCCCGAGATGGGCGTGGCAGAGCGGCTCGTTCCATGTCTCAGTAACACCGAAGTGTCGCCAAACCTTCAGTCCGTGGTCGGACCCTTCGTTTCTACGGGCAGGAGTTCCCCTAGAACAAGTGTCCAGGCATGCTGTTGTCTCCACGGATGCCTCATCCACCGGCTGGGGGGCCATGTACAACAGGCTTGCAGTTTCGGGTCTGTGGACGGGGCCTCAACTGCAATGGCATATCAATTGCCTCGAGTTGTTAGCAGTTTGTCTTGCGCTGGGCCGCCTCAAAGGGCCGCTACGAGGCAAGCACGTTCTGGTCCGTACGGACAACACTGTGGCCGTTGCGTACATCAACAAACAGGGTGGTCTACGCTCCCGCCGCATGTCACAACTCGCCCGCCATCTCCTCCTCTGGAGTCAGAAGCATCTGAGGTCGCTTCGTGCCACTCATATTCCGGGCCTGCTCAATCGTGCAGCCGACGAGCTCTCACGACAGCAAGTGCTCCCAGGAGAGTGGAGACTCCATCCCCAGGCAGTCCAGCTGATCTGGAGTCGCTACGGGACCGCACAGGTAGACCTGTTTGCCGCCCCGGACACGTCTCACTGCCAGTTGTTCTATTCCCTGACCGGGGGGACCCTCGGCTCGGATGCGCTGGCACACAGCTGGCCCCCGGGGCCTACGCAAATATGCGTTTCCCCCAGTGAGCCTTCTTGCGCAGACACTGTGCAAGGTCAGCGAGGACGAGGAGCAGGTCTTGTTAGTTGCGCCATACTGGCCCAACCGGACCTGGTTCCCGGAACTAGTGCTCCTCGCGACAGCACCTCCTTGGCCCATTCCTCTGAGGAAGGACCTCCTGACTCAGAGACGGGGCACCCTGTGGCACCCGCGTCCGGACCTCTGGAAACTCCATGTCTGGTCCCTGGACGGGACACGGAGGTTCTAGGTGGCCTACCACAGACTGTGGTAGACACCATCACTTCCGCCAGAGCCCCCTCTACGAGGCGCCTCTACGCGTTGAAGTGGAACCTGTTCGTCGAGTGGTGTTCTTCTCGACGAGAAGACCCCCGAAGATGTTCGATCAGCTCTGTGCTTTCCTTCCTGCAAGAAGGGTTGGAGCGAAGGCTGTCTCCCTCCACCCTCAAAGTGAATGTTGCCGCTATCGCCGCAAATCACGACATGGTTGATGGTAAGTCCCTAGGGAAGCACGATCTGGTCATCAGGTTCCTGAGGGGGGCGAGGAGATTAAATCCGCCTCGCCCTCACTCTATACACTCTTGGGACTTATCTCTGGTGCTAACCGCATTGCAGAGGGCTCCCTTTGAACCTTTGCAGTCAGCAGAGTTAAAAATCCTGTCTTCGAAGACAGTACTCCTGACTGCATTGGCTTCCATCAAGAGGGTAGGGGACCTGCAGGCATTTTCGGTCGACGAATCGTGCCTGGAATTCGGGGTGGGTAACTCTCTGGGCCACCCCTGGGACTTCCGTATGTTGTACTGCCCACGGCCAGTCCATACGTCTATATTCCACATGATACCTCCCTATGGGTAGGATGTGGCTTCCGCAGCGGCCCCTCGGGGCACGCTTTCCCAGCGTTATCCAATACTCTGCTGAGTGGGTCTTGCGGAACAGCAGCAGTGACTCTCTCTGCGTAAGTTCCCCGCCCCAAACAGACAGGGGTCTGAGGGGCTTTCGCTGGGCGCTGGAAGTGTTAGTAACTGTGGCGTTTTCCATAGGGATCCCAATTCGTCGGTGACGTCCGATGTACGTCGAACGTGACCGACTGAAAGGGAACGTCTCGGTTACGTACATAACCCTCGTTCCCTGAAGGAGGGAACGGAGACGTACGTCCCGTCGCCACAGTTGCTGTACCATCACTGCAGCGGCCGAGTCACTAGTTCGGCTCCTCAGTGAAAAACAAATGTGCGCGGCATCCGCTTCCGCTTATACCCGCGATGCGGGGCGGAGCGCGAGATGCAAATCTCACACGCCAATGGCCATTGGCCCGTTCTCTATACACTCGAAGCTGATAGGGGCTCCCAGAAGTGATCCCAATTCGTCAGTGACGTCCGACGTACATCTCCGTTCCCTCCTTCAGGGAACGAGGGTTACATACGTAACCGAGATGGTTTATTTTTTCTTGAAAATGACAGATGGTTTCGCTAGATAAGACCTTATTCCTCAGCTGGGATCATGCATAGCCTCTGAAGCCCTTCAAAGCCCTTTGAAACTGTATTGATTTGGACCTTCAACCCATTGGTTGCAAGTGAAGTACATTATGTGGAGAAAAATCCTGGAATGTCTTCCTCAAAAACTTAATTTCTTTTCGACTGAAGAAAGAAAAACACGAACATCTTGGATGAGATGGGGGTGAGTAAATTATCAGGAAATTTTAAAATTCTGAAATCTGAAATCTAACTCCATGTAAAACTTTGACACTTTTCTTTTGCTGCTTTGCAAGCGCTGGCATTTCCTTAAAGGGATTCAAATCTAGTTTCACTTTAGCTGAACTTTCAACATGCATGTTTATCATATTCTTCACCTGCTTTGATGGATTGCAGCATCTACTTCCACACAAAGAACTGCAGATGAGTTTCATGAGGGCCAAGAAAGAAAGAGTCAGGAAGCACAGCAAGATCTTTCACCCTTGACATATACCTAAAACAGAAAGTCAATTCAGTATCAGAAACTTCAAATCTACAGAAATGTTAACACTGACTGATGTGATTTATGTCTAAATAACAGCATTGCATGTTATTTACTGGGTATTTGATGGTGTCACTGCGGTTTTCTGCTTCATGTTCTTTGTCATTGGAAACCCTTTTTCATTCCACTGTAGACAAAAACAGACTCAAAAATTACTTATGTGCTTTATGTTATACAGTATAAAACATAATTGAAAACTAGTCCTGATAGATTATCACATTACTTCATGTCTGTTCTTATAAATAAATTATTGTGATAACTGTTTTTTAAAAAACAACTTCACCCTTTAAAATAGAAGTATTTAATCTAATATGTTGTAACCTGTAGAAAGTGATCGGATTGATCAATCTCCAGTGCTGACTGCAGAATTATCTCTTTTTCTTTGTTCTCCATAAATCTTTTGTTTATCAAAGACTGATTCTTCTGCATGACTTCTATAACTTTCTTCTCCTCCTTCTCCAACTGTTTCTTCACCTCGTCCTCTTTTTGTCGTAAGAACTTGTGCATTTCTTCAAACTGAGCAGAGATCTGTGCTGATAAGGTTTTGGATTTATCCTAAATAGAGAGAGAGAGAAACAATCTTGAGTGCTGTAAATGAGTGATTTGTTGTGTTTCCATTCTTACCTTCAGGATCTATGTCTATCTGATCTAACTGTTTAACATATTCATATCTGTCTGTTTGTGTAACCTAATGTATTTGGTTGATTTGGTATCAATGAGGATGGCTATCTGTATTTTTTTAATTTTTTTTTTTTAAAAATGTCATGAATTATTAACCGTTTTTGGGAGTGACATTCTTGAAAAAAACACATTAATATAATATAATATAAATTTTACAAGAATTTAATTTTCATTATAATATCAGGATAGTTGCATGACCCTCAAATTTCTGACTTTATGCTGTGCAAAGAAATATCAAAATTCAATTCAAGTCATTGTATGAACTGTGTTTTTTATGTACACTCACCTAAAGGATCATTAGGAACACCATACTAATACTGTGTTTGACCCCCTTTCGCCTTCAGAACTGCCTTAATTCTACGTGGCATTGATTCAACAAGGTGCTGAAAGCATTCTTTAGAAATGTTGGCCCATATTGATAGGATAGCATCTTGCAGATTTGTGGGATGCACATCCAGGGCACGAAGCTCCCGTTCCACCACATCCCAAAGATGCTCTATTGGGTTGAGATCTGGTGACTGGGGGGGCCATTTTAGTACAGTGAACTCATTGTCATGTTCAAGAAACCAATTTGAAATGATTCGAGCTTTGTGACATGGTGCATTATCCTGCTGGAAGTAGCCATCAGAGGATGGGTACATGGTGGTCATAAAGGGATGGACATGGTCGGAAACAATGCTCAGGTAGGCCGTGGCATTTAAAACGATGCCCAATTGGCACTAAGGGGCCTAAAGTGTGCCAAGAAAACATCCCCCACACCATTACACCACCACCACCAGCCTGCACAGTGGTAACAAGGCATGATGGATCCATGTTCTCATTCTGTTTACGCCAAATTCTGACTCTACCATCTGAATGTCTCAACAGAAATCGAGACTCATCAGACCAGGCAACATTTTTCCAGTCTTCAACTGTCCAATTTTGGTGAGCTCGTGCAAATTGTAGCCTCTTTTTCCTATTTGTAGTGGAGATGAGTGGTACCCGGTGGGGTCTTCTGCTGTTGTAGCCCATCCGCCTCAAGGTTGTGCGTGTTGTGGCTTCACAAATGCTTTGCTGCATACCTCGGTTGTAACGAGTGGTTATTTCAGTCAAAGTTGCTCTTCTATCAGCTTGAATCAGTCGGCCCATTCTCCTCTGACCTCTAGCATCAACAAGGTATTTTCGCCCACAGGACTGCCGCATACTGGATGTTTTTCCCTTTTCACACCATTCTTTGTAAACTCTAGAAATGGTTGTGCGTGAAAATCCCAGTAACTGAGCAGATTGTGAAATACTCAGACCGGCCCGTCTGGCACCAACAACCATGCCACGCTCAAAATTGCTTAAATCACCTTTCTTTCCCATTCTGACATTCAGTTTGGAGTTCAGGAGATTGTCTTGACCAGGACCACACCCCTAAATGCACTGAAGCAACTGCCATGTGATTGGTTGATTAGATAATTGCATTAATGAGAAAATGAACAGGTGTTCCTAATAATCCTTTAGGTGAGTGTATTTCTTAATAAATTAATAGATGGGCTAAAATGATGAGCACGGGCATGAAATGTGGAGCCTCTGGTACCTGTGCAGATAATTCATTCATTATTTTCTCTTTGTTTATATGCTTTTATACCTCGGTTTTGGTGATCTCAGTTGTCTGTTGTTGTATCATGTAATCCAGCTGTGCATTTTCCTTGGCAAGAAAACCCAAAGCAGTCTTCAGCTCCCCCTACAGAAAAATTTGAATTTGAAACGCACAGAACAGAAAACAGAGAGGGTTCTCTGGATGACTTTAATTAAACAAGCCTGGGGTTCAAATTTAGAAACCTAATTATGCTATGAATAACATTACACAAATAGCATAGGTTGAAAGACGCTTGAAAGCAAGAAAGGAGCTTTTAATATGCAGTTCTTTCATCAGGAAGTCAGATGTGACTCTTATGTAAATGCCCGAGTTTTACCTTGTTGATCTGCGCAGCTTCTTTCACGGGTTTAAAGACATGGCCTTTATGTTTGTCTCCATCCCTGCAGATGACACACACCAGCTTCTGATCAGTCTCACAGAATAGTTTAAGCTTCTCATCGTGTTCAGAACACATCAGCATCTATTTCTGGAGAATTTAAGGTTTGTGTTCCTTCTTTAGCTGTGGATCTGTTCGATTTCTTCTCGGCAAGGTGCTCTTTCACTGTTGAGGTCATGTTCCTCAGTAAACGGCAGGATTTCAGGTCTTCTTCGGTATAAGGCCTTTGGCATTCTGGGCAGGCGCTTGGTCCCAGGCTGGCCTGCATGTGGCCCGTGATGCATTCCTGACAAAACGAGTGCTCACAAGAGAGAGTCACTGGATCCGTAAAATCACTCAAACACACAGAACATTTTATCTGCAAAGACAAAGGAGAATGCATTTTAGATTCCTTCTGGTCAAGATCGTGCTCTAAGCAATAGGCCTACTGTTTTGGTTGAATAAACGTATTCTTTCTTCCAAAGGTGATGTTATTTTGTTAGATGTGTTTGTTCTTCTACCAAGACCTTGTTTTATAAGTGAACACTTTCGGTTTCAAATACATTTAAGTTAGGCTTGCATAACTATTGTTCCTCCCACAGGTTGTATAACATGAAAAGTAGCCAAACTGGAATATCAGACCTTATACCTATATGTTTCTGTATAGAATAGAGACTCAGATTGTATTGTATTAGCACAAATACTTTTCGGTCAATGTTCGTCTTAAGCTTAAAGACATGCCTAGTGTTAATTATGTCCATAACCTTTTCCATGTACATAACAGCTGAACAGTTTAAACATTTTGTAAGCCCACAAAAATAACCCAAATTGTTTAGGGAGAAATAATAGAAATAGTTCACCCAAAAATGAAAAAATTCTGTCATCATTTACTCACTATCAAGTTGTTCCAACTGCTGTATGAGTTTTTTTTCTTCTGCTGAACACAAAAGAAGATATTTTGAAGAATGTCGGAAACAAACCCCATTGACTTCCATAGTATTTTTTTTTTCTCCATATGGAAGTCAATGGAGTACATCAACTGTTTGCTTGACCATATTCTTAAAAATATATATTTTTTTGTTCAGCAGAAGAAAGACATTTATACAGGATTGGAACAACTTGAGGGTGAGTAAATGATGACAGAATTTTTATTTTTGGGTGAACTATCCCTTTATGGTTGTAAAACTCCACAATCCATTTTTAACACTCGTAACACAAAGTTCTCCTCTTAGCCACTTTTTCCATAAGGAAAGTCCAAAATTTTTTTTAAATTTAAACTTTTCACTTGTATATTTATATATTAAAGTTAATATATTTAAGTTTAAAGTGTTGTAAAATTGTACTTTTTTTAGTTTAGCTTATGCATTAACTTCTAACAAAATGAACCATTTTGTAAATTATTTACAGTACTGTTTTATAAAGGATTTTTGAATTTTTATCCACAAATTCAATGCAGAAGTATGTGAAACATCCTGTTCCCTAATGTGAGAGGGTGTGATCTCACTCAATAAAAGAGCTCTACAGCTTCATTGTTCCATCAGGAAAGTGTATACATACTAGTCTGACTACAACAGGGGAAGCTTTCTGTTTTCATTGAACATCAGAGGATTCTAAAAAGAGATTTCATGGCTTCGATGCTGTCTCTCCACCTCATGTGTCCAGTGTGTTTGAGTGACTTCAGAGATCCAGTAAGTTTGCCCTGTGAGCATGTTTTCTGCCGACAGTGTATTACAACTTATTTGGAAACAAGTGAAGGTGCCCACAAATGCCCGGAATGCAGACAAAACTTCACCAGACAGGATGTTAAAGGTAACCGAGTTCTGAGAAATGTTGTGGATGCCGTACAACAACAGCGCAAGACAAAACAGCAGACTCCAAGGAAAGCACAAGAATTGTTGTGTTCTGAGCATGAAGAACAACTCAAACTTTTCTGTGAAAATGACCAGAGATTGGTTTGCCTCATCTGCAAGGAGGGAGGGAAACACCGTGGACACAGCTTCAAGCCTGTAAAAGAAGCTATGGAGATCAGTGAGGTTGTTTATGAACAATGTATACTGTATGAATAAACGAATAAAAAAATGGGACAGGATGAAATTGTAATGACAACTTTTTGTGTAATAATGTGTTTTTGCTATTGCTAATTTAGAATGTGGTGAGAGAAGCGTTGAGATTTATTTTGGATGACAATAAACAAGTGGGTCACATAAGGGGCATGCAGAGGCTTGAAATCACAAAATCTAAGGTAGGTTATTGAAAGAAATTATTATGTTTTTTTTTCTCATGTTTTTCAGTCTGCCACTCTCTTAGACTTTGTCTGTCTATCTATCACATTTCTTCTACTATTCATATAGCCTAATGTAAATCCACAGGTAAGGGCCAAATGTCTTGAGGAAAAGATGCATGCTCAGTTTAACAAAATGCATGACTTCTTGAGGGAAAGGGAGAAAGAAATGATGAGACAGCTCCAGAAAGCAACCAACAGTGCTGAGGAATCAATGAAGCAAAATGCATCATTGTTGGCAAAGTTGCAAATAAATGGAAATAATCAGGTGTCTATGTTGGAGTCAGGACTAACAATATGCCAACCTGAGAGGTTTTTACAGGTAATCCACACACATAATAAATAATTGTCACGATCCCTGCCTGTGTTTCCTGTGTCTGTTGTCATGGACTGTTCCTGTGTCTGTTTTGAAGCTCTATGTTTTCATTGTTGCTGTTCACCTCAGTTTCCCTGCTGCTCTGTTCCCTTGTTTGTTGCCATTCATTTGACCACACCCAACTCCTTGTCAGTTTCCATAGTAACTTATTAGTTCATTGGTTTTACTCAGCATTTACACTCACCTAAAGGATTATTAGGAACACCATACTAATACTGTGTTTGACCCCCTTTCGCCTTCAGAACTGCCTTAATTCTACGTGGCATTGATTCAACAAGGTGCTGAAAGCATTCTTTAGAAATGTTGGCCCATATTGATAGGATAGCATCTTGCAGTTGGATGGAGATTTGTGGGATGCACATCCAGGGCACGAAGCTCCCGTTCCACCACATCCCAAAGATGCTCTATTGGGTTGAGATCTGGTGACTGTGGGGGCCATTTTAGTACAGTGAACTCATTGTCATGTTCAAGAAACCAATTTGAAATGATTCGAGCTTTGTGACATGGTGCATTATCCTGCTGGAAGTAGCCATCAGAGGATGGGTACATGGTGGTCATAAAGGGATGGACATGGTCAGAAACAATGCTCAGGTAGGCCGTGGCATTTAAACGATGCCCAAATGGCACTAAGGGGCCTAAAGTGTGCCAAGAAAACATCCCCCACACCATTACACCACCACCACCAGCCTGCACAGTGGTAACAAGGCATGATGGATCCATGTTCTCATTCTGTTTACGCCAAATTCTGACTCTACCATCTGAATGTCTCAACAGAAATCGAGACTCATCAGACCAGGCAACATTTTTCCAGTCTTCAACTGTCCAATTTTGGTGAGCTCGTGCAAATTGTAGCCTCTTTTTCCTATTTGTAGTGGAGATGAGTGGTACCCGGTGGGGTCTTCTGCTGTTGTAGCCCATCCGCCTCAAGGTTGTGCGTGTTGTGGCTTCACAAATGCTTTGCTACATACCTCGGTTGTAACGAGTGGTTATTTCAGTCAAAGTTGCTCTTCTATCAGCTTGAATCAGTCGGCCCATTCTCCTCTGACCTCTAGCATCAACAAGGCATTTTCGCCCACAGGACTGCCGCATACTGGATGTTTTTCCCTTTTCACACCATTCTTTGTAAACTCTAGAAATGGTTGTGCGTGAAAATCCCAGTAACTGAGCAGATTGTGAAATACTCAGACCGGCCCGTCTGGCACCAACAACCATGCCACGCTCAAAATTGCTTAAATCACCTTTCTTTCCCATTCTGACATTCAGTTTGGAGTTCAGGAGATTGTCTTGACCAGGACCACACCCCTAAATGCATTGAAGCAACTGCCATGTGATTGGTTGATTAGATAATTGCATTAATGAGAAAATGAACAGGTGTTCCTAATAATCCTTTAGGTGAGTGTATAGTCCTGCTTGTCAGTAGTTTGTTTGTCAGTCATATCCTGGATTATCTTGTGTTTTCGGCTGTTTTGTGTACCTTTGTTTACTCCAGCTATCTTGTGTTTTCTGACCTTGTGGACTATTTTAATAAATCTAACTGCTTGTGGATTCACTTCCCAGCCTGCTCCTTTGCCTGCCTGAATACCACTTTATTACAATAAAATAATATATTATGTAATACATAACTCTGCTGTAATTTATAATATTTCATTTTGGATTTTATGAAATTGTTTTCAGTGGTGGAGTGAAGAAGGTTTCCCTTTGGTCAATGAAATCACACTCAGTGAGAGCAAAGACATCAAGACTGCCTTGCCAACCAAGTAAGATGTAAAATGCATTTTTGCAAATGTTTTTGTCACTTTTATTGACCAACATGCTTAGCCAAGGCTCAAAATTGATCTGGATGTCAGGTGTGTCAAATAAAGCGACTAAATGACTAAATGACTAAAACTGCAACGAAAACATTTTGCTAAATGATAAATATGTGGCTGTTGGTACAAATTGCTGCAGTTGCCAGACTACTTCCTATCCCTATAGTTCTCTCAATATTTTTTGAGCATGTTTGGCATTCAATCCGCCTTTTCACTGGCTGCAACAACAGCGGCTCCATTCGACTGTCACAATTAGCCCTTTCGTGGCAGTCGTAATGAAATTTTAATTTGTTCATGAAGCCACTGTGTGACGTTTGCCTGCATTTACTTGGGGTGCTTCTCATTGAATTTGAACTTACTTTGCGACAGTTTAAAAAAGTATGTTCTATATAGTATGAATGTAATCCGGACGTACTACAGCCGCCATTTTTGTCATTATCATGTGACCTACCACCATCAGTTGCGTCGATTCAGCTCAATTCATAAATCCTCTCCCGCGGCCTCATGGTATAGTAAAGTTGTCCATCGCATGCACACTTCTGGAAGTACTAGGTCATCTGGGGACTTTTCGCCTACTGTTTTTCAAATACTATTTGGACAACTCTATTGGAGTACTGTTTTTCAAAATTAGTAGGGGAGTATTTGATTTCGGACGTAGACCTTATTTCCTCGCTCCTCATCCCGTGACCTATAAACCGATCAAACTCAGCCATCTTAAAGCACATCTCAATTCTCGGATTTGCATCGTTAGGAGGTGAGGAATGAGGAAGCTTCCTTGAGGCGGCGTGAATTTTTTTTTTTTTTTTTTTTTCTCAAACCAGTTCAGCCCAAACGCCGCCTCACACACAGCTGATTCTGAAGACTTCATAGGTAATGTCAATCACAATGCTGTCTGCTGACTGACAAATACAAGACCCTACCCTAACCTTTAACCAATGAAACTGGCTGAAATGATGCACATGGGTGCTTCTCAATACTCAAATTGATGCTTCATCGTTTCCTCGTTCTTCCATCCTCCAGCCTGTGACCCGGAAACCGATCAAAGAAAGCCATCTTGAAAGACATCTCAATTCTCTAATTGGCAGAAATGCACCAAAGCCGGTTTGCCAACCGCCATTAAATTCAAAAGAATAGAAGAGGCAAGGAGCAAGGAGGCTTCCAGAGGAGATATGAGCGAGGATGCACAGGTGTATCCTATGCGGAAGTCTTTCTTGTCAAAAAAACCTGATGCACATAGAATTCTCCTCCCTCTTCACATCTGTTACAATAATTTTAATTTATGTTTTACATTTGCGGTTTAAATAAACCATACATCTCACATATTTCAACAGGGCATCTTGCTGTATTAATATGAATTTCTTAGATAACCAAACAATATAAGGCCAGATCCCTTGAGCGCAGCTGACGTTGAAGTGACTTTGAAGTGACTTTGAAGTGACAATTGAGTGATCAAGAATATCCCAATATAGGCCTACAAAATTTTCCTTTGATTCCTCCATCCCCATTTTCTGTCCTAGCATCCTTTCCTAGCATTCGGGTTGGGAGCAAGCATAGCTAAGATGTGAGGAAAGGAAGCAAGGAAGGGAAACAAGAAAACACAATTTAAGAAATGAGAAGCAACATAATGTGACTGTAAGAGCACTTATTGACCCTGGTGGGAGGAATTAATGAATATATGACACATGACTGAAATTACTTATGGGTTAACGTGTTAAGCATCCATCCATCCATTCTATAAACCGCTTGTCCTCTGTAGGGTTGTGAGGATGTTAGAGCCCATGTTAAACATGTTCAACAACTTTATTCTTAACCAACCAATGTGACTTAAATACATATGCAAAATATGAATATGAAACTATTATTTCCTACAGATTTAAATCCAGGCTTGATGGTGCTAGAGTGATTTCTGACCACTTCACCCTTGGCCCTTATGAAACTGACCTGCCACTAATTGTTTGGAGAGACATGCTAGGCCCTGTTAAACATGGTGAGTTGAGCCCTAATCAACATCTCTCATGGTAAAACATTAAGTTTCATTTGTTTGGAGAATGTTTGCTTCCTGTAATCTTTTTTTATTTAGACCTATCAGATACGTCTACAATAGACAAAGACCTGAAACTGGCTATCAGAAAGGAGAGCCATCTGCAGTCTCAAGGGGAAGATTACTTTGCCAAATTCCAGAAGTTTCACAATGGTTATAAGGAAAATTATGTGGAGAACATACAACCTGGTCAGGTGTACTGGGAGGTTGACATAGGAGCTGAACCAGGATGGGAACATGGACTTACAGTTAGATATTACCCAAAGGAGAAGAATGGTTCTCTCTGGCAGACATTATTTTCTAAATGTTTTGAGAACATATCTCTTTCAGTGAAAGATGACAGAGTTTATGCTATAAGGGGCAGTGAAGAAACCCTAATCGTCAGCCAGATTATACCCAAAAGAGTTGGGGTTTATGTAGACAGTGAGAAACTCCAGGTTGTGTTTTGCAATGCAGACAAAATGTCTCTCATTCACACAGTGCAGTGTGAAGATAAATAGATTTATCTATAAATCAAATCTTCTATTTTGTACACCTGCTTTGGATTTCTGAGAATCGGAGAAATTGTCTGGTTATCCTTTTCATTTTTGTAAAAATTACACTCTAAAAAAATTAATAAAAAAGGTTAAATGAATAAATATAATTTGAAGGGCTATTTTCACTTTTTTAATGTAATTTCATGTAAATATCTGTTAAGCCATAAAGCATGTATGTTTATGAATAGGGGATTTGTCCAGCATAAATTATGTCATATGATGTATTTCATTATTTTATATATTTGAACTATTTTTGAGAGTGTGACTTTTTTTGGTAGAGGATTTGTGAATGACAGTAAAGTGGTGCAACTGTAAGTCACATGATAATGGCAACATGGCATATAGGACATCTGAATTATACACACATTCATACTATATAGAACATACATTTGTTGCTGTGGTTACTGATTATGTTGTTCACCTGTTTCTTGTTTAGTTCCTTATCTTGTACCCCCTGTTGAGTTCAGTTCTTTGTTCGTCATTGTTGAGGTATTGGTTGATTTTGTGGTTCCCTTTCGTTCAGTCACTCCGAGTAACGTCAGTGACTGACGAATGGGGGTTTCGCTTAGAAGCCTATCATCTTCGAGATCTAGAAAACGCCCAATGGCAGTGCCAATGCCATGGGCATGCGGAATTTGCATAGCGTAACTCCGCCCCACAGCGTGGGTATATAAGGAAGTACGCTGGCAACATCGCATTATGTTTCTGCTTCGGAGCCAAGAGTATCTCTTCACTCCTTAAGCCTTCTGAGTATCGTCAGCTTCTTCGAGACGAACAGCTTTCCAGTTGGTGTTGGTGTGACGGCGTGTTCCAGCGATCGTTTACTGCCTGCCTGCTGATCTGTGCAGTGGTCTGCATTCAGCCGGTATTCGGTCCCTGGGCGCTTCGGCATCACTGCGAAGCTTCCTCTCCTAAAAGAGCTCACACTTGGCACGTCTTTTTCAAGATGTCTCGCCAGTGTGCTTCTGGGTGCGGTCGATTTCTGCCGCCCTCTGATGGGCACAATCACTGCCTGATGTGCTTGGGCTTTCAGCATGCTCAGGCAGCGTTTGTGGATGAGACATGTTCCCACTGCGGGGACATGCCCATCTCGGTGCTGCGGTCGAGACTCAATGACCTCCGTAATAGAGTGAGAGTCCCCTCTGCCACACCCCAATCTGCGGTCTCTACGCGAGGCGGCACTTTGGCTGGTGGCCAGGGTGACCTGAGGGTGACGGTGTGGAACAAAGCCCCGACGCTCATGCCTCGGACCACACCCCCCTCTAGTGCACCGTTCCCGCCGTGCGCCCAGACTGAGACACCGGAGCCGGCTCCTGCTGTTCCGAGTGTGTCGTTTGGGCCCGCAGAGGACGAGCAGATGTCGATCGCCGCATCACAAGGTGGGCTGGAGTCCTCCGAGGATGATGATTCAGCTGTGCTGCCGCCTTCCGGTGTGCCAGCATTTTCCGAGTCGGACCCGGAGTTGACAGCCATGCTTTCCCGGGCAGCCGCGAGTCTCGGGTTGGAGTGGAACCCTCCACCCCGTCCTGAACGCTCACGGTTGGACGATTGGTTTTTGGGGGCGCCGCGTTCTGACACCCGTCAGACCACGCCCCCAATACCTTTTTTCCCGGAGGTGCATGAGGAGGTCACGCGGTCCTGGAAGTCCCCGTTGTCTTCCCGTGACCGATCGGCGGCCTCCTCTGCCTTCTCTGCCCTCGACGGGGCCGCGGCCAAAGGGTACACTGGGGTTCCCCCGGTTGAACGCTCTGTTGTGATGCAACTGTGTCCGCAGAGTGCTTCAACGTGGCGTGGCGACCCTAAGCACCTCTCCAAAGCCTGTAGTTTCACATCAACCTTGGTGGCGAAATCCTACAGAGCTGCGGGGCAGGCTGCCGCCTCTTTGCATGCCATGGCCATCCTTCAGGCCTACCAGGCCCGGATGCTCAAGGACATGCACGAGGGTAGAGCTGACCCAGGGCTCAGAAATGAGCTGCGTGCCGCCACCGACCTCGCCCCTCCGGGCGACGAAGGTGACCGCACGCTCCCTGGGCCAGGTGATGTCCACAGCAGTGGTCCAGGAGAGACACCTATGGCTCAACCTGGCTGATATGCGGGACGCCGAGCGGACTCGTCTCCTCGATGCTCCCATATCCCAGGATGGGCTATTCGGCAGCGCGGTTGAGAACTTCGCCCAACAGTTCTCAGCCGCCCAAAAGCAGACTGAGGCCATCAAACACGTACTGCCCCGACGGCCAGCTGCTGCTTCCACCCAGCCGCCGGCACAGTTGCCTCAGTCTGCTCGCCGCCGAGGGCGCCCTCCCGCCCCTCCCGCGCCGCCCAAGCAGCAGCCTCCACCTGGGCCGCGCCGTGGAGGACGCCGTAGGAAGGCGCCCCAGTCCGCTCCAGCCCCGCAGCCCGCCAAGCGCCAGGCTAAGCGGCGCTCCTGACGCGGACAGCTCAGGGATGGGCAGTTCTTTCCAGGAGATGGTAGCAGGACCACTCCTTCCCCCGGTGGAGGGCCGGGGGAAAATCCTTTGTTCCGCTGCTGGCCCCCGGGTCAGCAGCACCCTTTTATGGTTAAAGAAAGAACTGACATACCCATCCCTGAGCAACCAGAGACCGATGGCAGTGTGCGCCGCCCCCGGGCCACGCCACTCTCGTCCCTCTCTGAAGCCAGTTTCCTCTCAGAGCAGACCCCAGTGGAACGCGCGTCCTTCCCTGGTCTCCTCTGTCAGGACGCGGCTGATGACCGTGCCCCCACACCGGGACGCTACGCCTCCCCCACGTCTGGGCCGGTCACGCCGCCTCGCTGCCCCACCCGGGGTACATCTATGGTTCGCATGACCCCACTGGTGCAGTTTCTGGGAGCCTGGCTTCAGCTCCCTGGACTGTCCCGCTGGGTCGCGAAGACCATCAGGCTCGGCTATGCGATTCAGTTCGCTCAGGCTCCTCCTCGTTTCCGGGGAGTCCGATTCACCATAGTGGGGCCCAATGCCCCCCTCATGCGTGCGGAGGTTGCTACCTTGCTGGCGAAGGGTGCGATCGAGCCTGTCCCTCCAGCCGAAATGGAGTCCGGCTTCTACAGCCCTTACTTCATTGTACCCAAGAAAACCGGTGGCTTCACAGGCTTCCGTTCAGGATGTTGACAGCGAAACGCCTTTTCGAATGCGTTCGTCCAGCAGATTGGTTTGCAGCGATCGACCTGAAGGACGCCTACTTCCATGTCTCCATTCTTCCTCGACACAGACCGTTCCTACGGTTTGCTTTCGAGGGGCGGGCATACCAGTACGCGGTCCTCCCATTCGGGCTAGCTCTGTCCCCTCGCGTCTTCACGAAGATGGTCGAGGCAGCCCTTGTGCCACTCAGGCAACACGGGGTTCGCATCCTGAATTACCTCGACGACTGGCTGATCCTCAGCCACTCTCGAGAGCAGGTGTGCGAACACAGAGACCTGGTGCTCCAGCACCTAGCCCGTCTGGGCCTTCGGGTCAACTGGGACAAGAGCAAACTCTGCCCAGTGCAGAGGATCTCTTTTCTCGGTATGGAAATCGACTCGGTCGCCATGTGTGCGCAGCTTACGAGCGAGCGCGCGCAGTCACTGCTGACTTACCTTCGTCAAATCGAGAGCAAGAGTGCGGTTCCACTGAAGTTATTTCAGAGGCTCCTGGGGCATATGGCATCTGCAGCCGCGGTAACGCCGCTCGGATTGCTTCATATGAGACCGCTTCAGCACTGGCTTCGCGATCGAGTCCCGAGATGGGCATGGCAGTCGGGCACGCTCCGGGTCCCAGTGACTGGGGCCTGCCTGCAGACCCTCACCCCGTGGTCGAACCTCAGTTTTCTACGGGCCGGTGTGTCCTTAGAACGAGTTTCCAGGCATATTGTTGTGTCAACAGATGCCTCCACCACGGGCTGGGGTGCCATGTGCAATTGACATGCTGCCGCGGGCTCCTGGACAGGACCCCAGCGCCTCCTGCATGTCAATTGCCTCGAGTTGCTGGCAGTACGGTTCGCCCTGCACCGCTTCCGAGCGCTGCTCAAGGGTCAACACGTGCTAGTCCGGTCAGACAACACGGCCACAGTAGCGTACATCAACCACCAGGGTGGTCTGCGTTCCCGCCGCATGTCTCAACTCGCCCGCCATCTCGTCTTATGGAGTCAGAAGCACCTGAGGTCCCTTCGTGCCATCCATATCCCGGGAGTCCTGAACCGTGCAGCCGACAAGCTCTCACGGCTTCAGCCACTTCCTGGAGAATGGAGACTCCATCCCCAGACGGTTCAGCTGATTTGGGAACAGTTCGGCGACGCACAGGTAGATCTGTTTGCCTCCCACGACTCTTCCCATTGCCGCCTGTTTTATTCCCTGACCGAGGGACCCCTCGGCACGGACGCTCTGGCGCACAGCTGGCCGCGGGGCCTCCGCAAGTATGCGTTTCCCCCAGTGAGCCTTCTCGCACAGGTTCTGTGCAAGATCAGGGAGGACAAGGAGCAGGTCCTTTTGGTCGCCCCGTATTGGCCCGGCCGGACCTGGTTCTCCGAACTTGTACTCCTTGCGACAGCCCCTCCCTGGTCGATTCCTCTGAGGAAGGACCTCCTTTCTCAGAGACGGGGCACCCTTTGGCACCCGCGTCCCGATCTTTGGAACCTCCACGTGTGGCTCCGGGATGGGACGCGGCAGGTTTGAGTACCCTACCACCTCAGGTGGTGGCTACCATCACTTCCGCTAGGGCCTTGTCTACTCGACACACCTATGCGTTGAAGTGGAACCTCTTCGTCACCTGGTGTTCTTCTCGCCAAGAAGACCCCTGGAAATGCCCGATCGGGTCCGTGCTCTCATTCCTCCAGGAAGGGTTGGAACGAAGGCTGTCTCCTTCCACCCTCAAGGTTTATGTGGCCGCTATTTCTGCCTACCACGACCTTGTGGAGACGAAAAAGGTAAGTCAGCACGACCTGGTCATCAGGTTCCTGAGGCGAGCGAGGAGACTGAATCCTTCTCGCTCTCCCCTCATACCCTCTTGGGACCTCTCAGTAGTCTTAAGCGCTCTGCAGAGGGCTCCCTTCGAGCCATTGCGGTCAGTCGAGCTTAAGTTCCTGTCTATGAAGACAGCGCTCCTGACCGCCTTGGCCTCCATCAAGAGGGTGGGGGACCTGCAGGCATTTTCGGTTGACGAAGCGTGCCTGGAATTCGGGCCGGCCAACTCTCACGTGATCCTGAGACCCCGGCCTGGATATGTGCCCAAGGTTCCCACCACTCCCTTCAGGGACCAGGTGGTGAACCTGCAAGCGCTGCCTTTGGAGGAGGCAGACCCAGCCTTGGCACTGCTCTGTCCAGTACGCGCCCTCCGTGCTTACGTAGACAGAACGCAGTGTTTCAGGACCTCAGACCAGCTCTTTGTCTGTTATGGTGGGAAGCTGAAGGGAAAGGCTCTCTCCAAGCAAAGGTTGTCTCACTGGATAGTGGACGCCATTGTTTTGGCTTACCTAACGTGCCCCCTAGGGGTCAGGGCTCACTCCACCCGGAGTGTGGCCTCCTCTTGGGCTCTAGCGCATGGCGCCTCGCTAACAGACATTTGCAGAGCTGCAGGCTGGGCGACACCCAACACATTCGCCAGATTCTATAATCTCCGAGTGGAGCCAGTGTCCTCTCATGTACTCGCCTCTACTAGTGGCCGGTAATGGACTAGGCTCAGGTGTCTTCGCTTGCTCGCCATTCCACTCCACAGACTGGATACGTGCGATATTTTCCTCAGGTAGTTTCCCTGAAGCCCTGAGTTCCTCCAGCACTGTTGATGCCGACACCAGTACGCCTGCCCACTCGCTCAGGCCCTCGTGTTGGCTAGGTGTCACCGTGTGCATGGTTCCCCCGTTGGGTGACCCCCACATGTGTATTTCCACTGTAAGTCTCCCTGAGCAGGTGTCTTTCCCTTGGCAAGCCCCTTGCCACCCCTGGGGGTAAAATTTCTTCCACCTTCGGCTGGTTACCCCAGAGTTTTCCATATGTAGCCCTGAGCGGGTCATATGTGTTCTTAAGTCCTCCCTACGGGTAGGCATTTGGCGCATACTTTCACCTGGAATATGCTTCCCAGTGTACCTTGGTATTCCTGTGTTAAGTGGGAGTCCTTCGTCCGTACTAGCTTACGACAGGGAGCTCACGCTTACGCAGGGCACTGGATGACAGCCAAGTGGCGTGATTACATTGGGACCCCCATTCGTCAGTCACTGACGTTACTCGGAGTGACTGAACGAAAGGGAACGTCTCAGTTACGTATGTAACCCTCGTTCCCTGAGGAGGGAACGGAGACGTAACGTCCCTCTGCCACTTCCGCTGTACCGCTGGAACAGCCGGGAGTTCAGTCTTGGCTCCTCAGCAGGTAAACATAATGCGATGTTGCCAGCGTACTTCCTTATATACCCACGCTGTGGGGCGGAGTTACGCTATGCAAATTCCGCATGCCCATGGCATTGGCGCTGCCACTGGGCGTTTTCTAGATCTCGAAGATGATAGGCTTCTAAGCGAAACCCCCATTCGTCAGTCACTGACGTTACGTCTCCGTTCCCTCCTCAGGGAACGAGGGTTACATACGTAACCGAGACGTTCTCTGTTTATTTTCCTGTGCTGTGCTCCAGTGTTTGTTTTTTCATTCATTTAATAAAACTGCTGAGATTAAATCTACACATCTCTCTTTCTTTTGTGGAACCAGCTGTGATGCAGAGTACCATGTACCCAATACACCGGACCACACCTAAAGTGCATATAAATCTCTAGGACAAGGATTTAAGTCTGGGGAGCACAAGGGGGTACTGGGTGTCTACAGAAAAAAACATTAATGAAAATAGAAAAAAATGAAAAAACTATTTACTATTTTTCTCACACAGAATAATACATGGAAAAATGTATGATCAATCTTATAGGAATATAGGAAGGATATTAACATTTTGAGTATTTTAGGTATTCTGAGTGTTTGGTGGATGGAGGGAAACATCAAGGACACATTTGTGAAACTGTTGAGTTTTTGAAAGAGGAATAAAATCGAGCATTTCTGTCAAGAATTAACTGTGATGTACAAACCCGATTCCAAAAAAGTTGGGACACTGTACAAATTGTGAATAAAAAAGGAATGCAATAATTTACAAATCTCATAAACTTATATTTTATTCACAATAGAATATAGATAACATATCAAATGTTGAAAGTGAGACATTTTGAAATGTCATGCCAAATATTGGCTCATTTTGGATTTCATGAGAGCTACACATTCCAAAAAAGTTGGGACAGGTAGCAATAAGAGGCCGGAAAAGTTAAATGTACATATAAGGAACAGCTGGAGGACCAATTGGCAACTTATTAGGTCAATTGGCAATATGATTGGGTATAAAAAGAGCCTCTCAGAGTGGCAGTGTCTCTCAGAAGTCAAGATGGGCAGAGGATCACCAATTCCCCCAATGCTGTGGCGAAAAATAGTGGAGCAATATCAGAAAGGAGTTTCTCAGAGAAGAACTGCAAAGAGTTTGAAGTTATCATCATCTACAGTGCATAATATCATCCAAAGATTCCGAGAATCTGGAACAATCTCTGTGCGTAAGGGTCAAGGCCGGAAAACCATACTGGATGCCCGTGATCTTCGGGCCCTTAGACAGCACTGCATCACATACAGGAATGCTACTGTAATGGAAATCACAACATGGGCTCAGGAATACTTCCAGAAAACATTGTCTGTGAACACAATCCACCGTGCCATTCGCCGTTGCCGGCTAAAACTCTATAGGTCAAAAAAGAAGCCATATCTAAACATGATCCAGAAGCGCAGGCGTTTTCTCTGGGCCAAGGCTCATTTAAAATGGACTGTGGCAAAGTGGAAAACTGTTCTGTGGTCAGACGAATCAAAATTAAGTTCTTTTTGGAAAACTGGGACGCCATGTCATCCGGACTAAAGAGGACAAGGACAATCCAAGTTGTTATCAGCGTTCAGTTCAGAAGCCTGCATCTCTGATGGTATGGGGTTGCATGAGTGCGTGTGGCATGGGCAGCTTACACATCTGGAAAGGCACCATCAATGCTGAAAGGTATATCCAAGTTCTAGAACAACGTATGCTCCATCCAGACGTCGTCTCTTTCAGGGAAGACCTTGCATTTTCCAACATGACAATGCCAGACCACATACTGCATCAATTACAACATCATGGCTGCGTAGAAGGATCCGGGTACTGAAATGGCCAGCCTGCAGTCCAGATCTTTCACCCATAGAAAACATTTGGCGCATCATAAAGAGGAAGATGCGATAAAGAAGACCTAAGACAGTTGAGCAACTAGAAGCTTGTATTAGACAAGAATGGGACAACATTCCTATTCCTAAGACGTTTGCAGACTGTTATAAAAAGAAGAGGGGATGCCACACAGTGGTAAACATGGCCTTGTCCCAACTTTTTTGAGATGCGTTGATGCCATGAAATTTAAAATCAACTTATTTTTCCCTTAAAATGATACATTTTCTCAGTTTAAACATTTGATATGTCATCTATGTTGTATTCTGAATAAAATATTGAAATTTGAAACTTCCACATCATTGCATTCTGTTTTTATTCACAATTTGTACAGCGTCCCAACTTTTTTGGAATCGGGTTTGTAATACTGTAAACAGCACAGTTATCTCAAAGTGATTTCTGATACTAAAATCAGATAATATAGCTGCAGATGCAGCTGTTTTTGAGAAAGCAGAAACAGGAAGTGAAGAAACAGCTGGAGACAGGAAAGGAATGCAGCTGAGGCCATGCAGAATAACCTTTTTATGATAAACGAACAGCTGCACGAGACAAACATCTGAGAAGGCATATATACAGTACATGACAGTCAAATATACACAAGGGAATGGTCAATATAAACTAATACAATTGGGGTTTTACATTTATTAATTTAGCAGAAGCTTTTCTCAGAAGCAGCCTACAAATTAGGAAAATCAAACCATTTGTCTTAATAGATCAACTGTAGCTGTAATTTTTGAAATGCACAGGTGAAAAGATCAGTCAGTGGAATGAAAATGAATTTTCTTTGACAGAAGGAAAAAAAGCAGACAAATGATGTAAAACACCACACCATAGTAATGCTGTGATGTATCTACTGTAAATTAGTCATATTCAAACACAAGAGTCAGAGGTATATACTCCCTCATAAAATGTACTCATTCAGGTTTTTTATCTACTCATTGAATGTCCTTTTTATCTCAAATAGGAAAGTGACTCCTATCTAGGGAATGACTCAGTCACGCATGGGAAAAGTTAAACTCAGTTAAACTGAAGTTTTGAAAGATAGAGACAGAACAGCAAAAAGAAATTTATCTCCACAGGAAAAATAGTGTGATGTTGTGACGAAGATATACACACATTAGGTATGGACTAAAAGGTCTATATTCTGATCCAGAGAAGAAAACCTAACATTACAGAGCTCTGTCAGTTAAATATTAAAACAGCAGTGTCATATTTAACCAGGCCATAATAATTTGCATAAATTCTGAGTCATGAATTGACCAATAGCTTACGATTTAGTGACAGTGCTGAATCATGCTTTTGACTTTTTTTTCCACACAGTTTTATGTCACAATAGTCTCTGAGAGTAGCACAAGAGAGTTTGCCAAAACCTTTAGTGATATATAGCGTTTAACCCTGGCCACAGAATGTGGTCTGGGTCAGATTTTCTTATCTTACATAGTTTTTCGGTTTTGATGTTGCTGGTCCCTGATGACTTCCATATCTATATATATATATGGAAGTCATCAGGGAGCAGCAACTGTTTGGTTACTAACATTCTTCAAAATATCTTCTCTGTTGAACAGAAGAAAGAAAATGGGGTTTGGAACAACTTGAGGGTGAGTAAATGACAACAGAATTTTCATGTTTGGGTGAATTAACCCTTTCATACAGCAAAATAGATAGTCTTATGAACTTTTAAAAACGCTTCATTTATCTTTTGTTGTCATTCCATCGGTCAGTATTTTGGTGGATATATATAATTATATTCTATGGAAGTCATCAGAGACCAGCAACTGTTTGGTTGCTAACATTCTTCAAAATATCCTCCTTTATGTTCAACAGAGAAAAAAAAAAAAAAAAAAAAAAAAAAAATTATATATATTTATTTTTTTCTTTTTTTTTTAGTTACCCACAATCTTTAAAATATCATCTTTTGTGTTCAGCACAATAAATTAATTCATACAAGTTTGGAATAACTTGATGGTGGGTAAATGATGACAGAATTTTCATTATTTTCAACTATCCATTTAACTATACATGCAGGTTTATATGGTTAGTTGCATTTTATTATCTGTGTTACACACTGCTTTGTGCGGGCCAGTTAAAAAGTATGGCTGTAATTACTTCAATAATTAGATGTCAGATTAGGCACAATTTCCCAGAAAAGGGAATTAAAAGCCTATAATATTGTTTTACTTCTAAATAATTAGGTTGCTTTTAGCCTTAAGACTCCACTGTACACTAAGTAAATCTTTCATCTGAAAATTAAATATATTTTGATGTTTTGTGTACAGCTGGATTTCACAACATGTTCAGTCTGAAACAATTTACAGGAATACATCTGGAAACTTATTTCACTATATTGGCTAGAACAATCTACTACTGCATCATTAAAAAAATTCAGTATTGCGTAACCATCTCTCTTCTGACTCTTCCTGCTGGTGTTTACCTTCTTCCAGCCCTGAAATGTGCACATGACCACAGATATAAAGGGGAGGGAGAGAAAAGGGGATAAAAGTTAGAGCCGAGCAAGCTATAAAAAGGAGCAGTTCGTACAAGTCTGAGCAGAAAAACTCAGGAAGAACTTCTCTTCTTAATTCTTCCAGGGAAGCTCACTTTTGATTGCTCTCCTCTTCGTGGATTTTATTGTTGGTTATCTGGAGGACAGGACTACAAGATAAAGACATTACTTTTGTCAGACGAACTACTTAAAAAGCTCTGCTATTAAATAAAGAAGTCTGTGGTCGACAGATTTACTGAGCTTTATGTTTTAAGATGGAAGATATTGAAAATTACACCAGTTTACAAGAGTTCACAGAAGATATATCTCATAGTGGGAACAGACCCATACTCACATCACAGGGCAAACAAGGTAATGTATGTGTGTTAATAATGTGAGTACTGTATGTGAACTTGAGGGGGGAGTCGAATACAAAGGGACATGTGGGACAAGTCAGAGTAATAATCAATGATTTTGTGCTTCATCAGGTTTTCAGAAAGGGACGAAGTGTTTGAGGGGGCAGGCTTCTCTTGTCCTGCTCATTGCTCTACTGACCTCGGTTTGTGCAAACATAGCACTTGGCGTTCTCTGTAAGTAAACACACCGCTACACGTACACATTATGCACGTCGGCATGCCTCTCTGTCTGCCTCTCTGGTGATGTCAAAGTGCGTCTGGGTTTTATAATGAATAGAATAGAATAGAATAGAATAGAATAGAATAGAATAGAATAGAATAGAATAGAATCACAGATGAACCAATATTAAAATTCTGGACAATACTGAAAAGCTGGTATTAATATTCTATACTAATGTCTAAATAATTACATATAAAACACTAAAAACTAAAATCACGCAAATGCTACAAGTGACTTTAGATGATAGTAAAGGATATATAAATGTAAAATTATGGGAAATGAGCATACATATTAACATACAGTTGCAAGAAAAAGTATTTGAACCCCTTGCAGAATCTGTGAAAATGTGAAAAATTATAACAAAATAACAGAGATCATACAAAATGCATACTATTTTTTATTTAGTACTGACCTGAATAAGATATTGTACATAAAAGATGTTTATATATAATAGTCCACGAGACAAAATAGCTGAATTTATAAAATGACCCCGTTCAAAAGTTTATTGATTCTTAATACTGTGTCATTACCCGGATGATCCACGGCTGTTTGGTTTTTTTTGTTTGTTTGTTTGTTTTTTGTGATGGTTGTTCTTGAGTCCCTTGTTTGTCCTGAGCAGTTAAACTGCCCAATGTTCTTCAGAAAAATCCTCCAGGTCCCGAAAATTCTTCAGTTTTACAGCATCATTTGCATATTTGAACCCTTTCCAGCAGTGACTGAATGATTTTGAGATCCATCTTTTCACACTGAGGACAATTGAGGGACTCAAACACAACTATTAAAAAAGGTTCAAACATTCACTGATGCTCCAGAAGGAAACACGATGCAATAAGAGCCGGGGGTGAAAACTTTTGAACAGGATAAAGATGTCCAAATTTTTCTTATTTTGTTTAAATATCAATTTAAACAACATGTTGTTTGTTATGATGCATAAATGTCAATTTTAACAATGAAAAGTAATATACAGACAGTGAAGCTTGTCATGTGCATGAACAAAATTAATGTTCATAGTTATGATCTACTGTCTTAACATAATATAACTATATAAATATAAAATATAATCATGATGTGGTTAGTTTCTATTGATATCGTTAACAGCTCTATTTGACAAATTTTGTATCAAGGGTTCCTACTCCATGTCTCTATCACCTAAGGGGTCCTTGCCCTGAAAAACGTTGAAGACCCCAGGTAATATTGGTGAATGAGCGATGAGGTACTGATTATGTACATCCTACAGAATAGAATAGAATAGAATAGAATAGAATAGAATAGAATAGAATAGAATAGAATTTTTTGTTGAATGTTTTGTATACAGCATTAAGGGCATATATGCAGACAAAATTCATTATATAAATTCCAAATATTTCTAACCGGTAATGATAAATAATAAAGGGCAGGATGGATTCAACTTAAATGTGGATTTTTTTTTTAAGACAGAGAAACATTCTGGAGTCTAATAACCATTTGCATGACTGCTGGGTTAATATATTGATGGTATCAACTCTCTGTCTCTGTGTCTCTGCAGTGGTAAACAGTCGCAGATCATCTGTCACTGTAGAGCCAGTCAAGAGTGATGAGTCTGAGGCTGCGTCTCTGTCTCTCAAACTTACTGCCATGCAGGAGCGTTTCTCCCGCCTCTGCTCAGAATACACAACTCTTGGACAGACTTGTTCAAAACCAGGTGAGGAAAAAATGATATGGGCAAAAATAAGTGTATCGCTGAATGGTATTTGACGCCCCAAGGGTTTCCATTCAGAATCATTAACATCTCTCTTCCGCAGTGATCAAATGTAGGCCATGCCCAGAGGACTGGATACATTTAGAAGGGAGGTGTTATTTCTTTAGTGAGGATAAACTTGACTGGCAGCACAGCAAAGAGAGCTGCGCATCCATGGGCGGCCATCTGACTATACTGCACAGCCACGAACAACACGTAAGTGTGTGGCAGTGTTTCTGAACGGATTACTTATATACACTTCTAAAAATGGAAAATTAAAACATTTGTTTCAGTAATTAATGTTTGCAGCATGTTATTCAATGTGATATATTTATTCAATATAATAGGCCTATAGGCTACTATTGATATATTTTTTTATTTTTAATACAGCACACCCTTGAGAGTGTCGCACGCAGTCGTGGAGGATTCGACTATCATTTCTGGATTGGTTTATCAGACACTGAGACTGAGGGAGTATGGAAATGGGTGGACAACACAGTGGTTAATAAGACGTACGCGCACACACACACACACACACACAGATAAACAAAATTTAGATTAATATAGATTCTAAAACTATTTCTAAAATTTTAGAACTCTTCCTAAACATCTCAGTGACAGTCAAAACATTAATGGTGGTTTCCCTAAGGTGGGATCACTATTGCAAAATAGTTTTGTTGCTAAAAGTTGCTAAATGATGTTGTGATTTCATTGTGTGATGGCGTCATTACATAATGACTTAAAACCGCATTATCATTATGGCTGCATCCGACATCGCATAGGCCTACTTCCATACTATATAGGCTAGCTAGTAGGCGTATGTAACAGTATGTACAGTACTCATAAAAGAGTTAAAAAGTATCCAGATGACCTATTTCTTACGTCAGGATTTTGAAGTGTGCATAAGATGGACACTTTACCCAGGAGGCCACAGGAGAGGATTTGTGAATGGCAGTGAAGCAACATAACTGACGCTGGTAGGTCACATGCAAATGACAACTCGGCAAATGTAGTAGCCTACGTCCGGATTACATTCATACACACATTCATATAGAACACTTTTTTAGCAGTCGTGAAGTAATTACTTATTCAAAATAAGTACCTACTCTAGAGAGTATCTGCTTTCGAATGCAGCCATTGTGTTTCGAAATACTTCCCTAACCGAATAGGCCTACTTCCCCACTATATAGTATGTGAAAAACAGTATGCCAACAAAGTAGTATGTCCGAATACATAGTATTCGAAAAACAGTAGGCAAAAAGTACATGGATGACCTACTACTTCCAGCGAGATTCTGAAGTGCGCATTCAATGGACACTTTACTATTACAATGACAACATGGCGTATGTAGTACATCCACACATTCATACTTTATAGAAACATACTTTATACTTTTTTAACGGTCAGTTTATACTTTATACTTTTTTAACGGTCAGTTTCAAACCAAATGTAGTACCTGCTATACAGTATGCAATTTTTGTGTAATGTAGAGGGAAAACATGTAGCCTACACAGTGTTTCCCACAGATTAGAAAGCAATTTTAGATTGCCACAAATATTGATTTCGATCTTGATTCAGTATCAATTCATATGTATATAGCCTACTGTACATATAAGGAAAAATAAGTTTACCTTTTTAGCACTTTTTTAAACTTTTCTTGGGTTAAATTATATTTGCTCGCATTCATTAATATTCACTTGTGTGTACTTATATAAGTATCTTTAAAAATATTAGGATGTACGTTATTAACATTTTAAAATTTCACATTTAAAGAAATCTAGTGTTTTATGTCTAAATATGTATTCAAATGCAAAACCTAAAAATAAGTAAGCAGTTATGATCTGCGATACTTTTTTGAGCAACTAGACTAGATAGGCCTACATGTATATTTATTAAAGAGCCATACAGGCACCAAGTGGGTAATAGCATTACAAATGAAAATTATTATTTTTTCCAGCCACAATGACTGTAATTTGCTTCTTTGCATTGGAATTCTCTATTTTAACCTTAATTATTACACTAATTGTAATAAATAATAAAAAATATTAGAAGAAAAATATTTTAAGTGGTCATTAATGGACCATAATTATTGCACAAATAGTATTTAGTACCAAAAGATCTCCTCAAAATATTCAATAAATATTATTAAACTAAAATATAGAACATTTATTTAATTGAAAAATAGTTAAGGTGTATGGTCACATTTGACCACCAATGAGTATGAGTGTGACCAATTAGTAAGGAATACCTGAGGGCTAAATACAAGAAAAACATTATCTCCATCACTCTCCATAATAAAATGATACTGTAAATATGGTTGACGTAATAATCAATGCACACTATGCTGTACTGTTTACCAAAAATCGCTGCAAATACCTGTATAGTGAAGCTGTTGTCTATCCGCTTAAGCCATTCAAATGTATTGACACAGCGCGGGTTTGTTTGGAACTATTGAGAACTCCATGAACCGCGACCATGACCGCGCGCGCCGCCGGGAGATGAACGCATGTCGCAACCCTGTTTTTCAACAGCTCTGGTTTTAACTGTTATGCCACATTAAGTGCGCCAAAACGCTATTTGTTGTTTGAATTTCGTATTAAAACTTTTAAAAAATTAAAAGCTTAGACTTTGTTTCATATCAAAAGCAGGTTTGGCAATTTGGCGTGAGATTTACTTGGGCGGAGTGAGAGCGCGAGACAGAGCCTGAAAGCGTGTGTCTTACGCCAAATGCGTGAGAAGGCAACCCTTCCAGGTCGAATGGAACGCACCTTGTTTGTTTGTTTGTTTGTTTTTTGTTTGTGTGTGTGTGTGTGTGTGTGTGTGAGAGAGAGAGAGAGAGAGAGAGACGCGTGAGTGACAGAGAGACGGAGGGAGAGCAGGGAAAGAAAATGCAGCTGAACGAATACGCTGCGTGTTTTAAAATAGCGTTAAAAAATGAATAACGAAACGCAATATGTGGCGGCCGGTGTTGATTCTGTGGCGCACCGCCACGAATTAGTCTATTGTGTGGGAAACACTGCTACGCTTGTTTGAGTTAGCAACTTTTGAAAAATTGCTGAAAGTCACCAAATAAATTTTAAAAATAGTTAAATATGTTGATAGGTGCTTTTTGGGGTGGGGGAGTTGCCGGGGTAGTCTTAAAATGTATTAAATCTAGCAACAAAATTGCTAAATTGGCATCACGTGGTGGGATTATGATGTTTTTCTGGTTGTTCCTCTGGACTTACCGCTGCTCTCTGTAGGTACTGGAATGAGGAAGAGCCCAATAATCACCAGTCAGGTGGGGATCATGGAGAAGACTGCGCAGTGCTGGACTCGCGCTCCAAAACCTGGTTTGACGTGCCCTGTGATTTCATTTATAAACGTATCTGTGAGATGGATCCTATCACCTTTAACATTTGAATTGAAGTTGAAATGTGTAAAAATGTTGCCTATATCTGTTTTTCTATTGCCCTCCTTATTTTTAATAAACAGTGACATTCTCAGAGGTTCAAAGGTTCAGTGTAATTTGTCTTTAATTTGACATTGCACAATAATGTTTTTTCCACTCATCCTCACCCCCTTTCCCAATGTACCAAAGGAAAAAAGTGTTATGCAATCAAACACGATGCAAGCTGGTTTGCTGGTCTCATCTGGTCTTTCAGCTTGGTCAGGCTTGTCTGTTTTTAGAAAGGTTTTAGCCACTTTCCAGCTGGGAAACCAGCTTAAACAAGATAAGACTGATAAACTATCTAAGGGTGGTTTAAGCTGCTTCTCAGCAGGGAAAACCAAACAGTAAAGGTTGTTTAATTGTGACATAATTCAACACAAGATCATGTTATGTCAGTACACGACAGTTAGGATATTTTTTAAGCTATTCAGTGTTTTCACACAGCTTCTCAACACATACATGACTAGTCAGCTGATGGAACTGATGTGATAATGTGGAGATGCATGAATAAGATGAATTATATAAATGTTCTACGCTTCATAGCTATTGGTTTTGTGAACAAATGTAATATGAATGTTATTATATCTTTATGAATATGAAAAATAAATATGATTATGTTTTTAGTTGAAAAGAAATTAAAAATAAATGTTATTATTATGTTTTAGTTGAAAAGAAATCAAAAATAAATGTTATTATTATGTTTTTAGTTAAGTTTCTATTATTTTATTATTATTATTATTATTATTAGATATTGATTTGACTTTCTTGAGAAGCTATAACTCTCGTGACCACACGGTGGCGTTGTTTGTCCGCTCACTCTCGTAATCGCTCTGCGGTCACGCCCTCCCTTCTACCTCTCCGCCAATCAGAGTGCACGTTTTCATGTCGTAGCACGCTTGCTAACGGAAGTAGCAGTGGCACCACAGTTGACACAAACAACCTCAGTCTTTGTAAAAAAAGGTAAATATATCGTTTTGTCGGCACGTTTCAGCACGCGAAATGTGGTCGCACATTAATATTATACATTTGAGCATGCTTGGTAAAGTATACAACGCTGCGTGCTTATGTACGACATTAGTTTAACAACGGCAAGGCCTAGTTGGTGCTGTGTTGATGTACTTCATACCGGGTGCTCAACACTGAGCACGAGCTGACTGGTTTATTCTGCTTATGAGTATTAAACAACACAGAATGCGTTTAGACTAAATTTAACAAAGTATATCTACGGTTAGATAATGATTTCATGTGCTGAAACCTAGCGACTTTGTCGAGGAGCACAATTCACACTTTTGTGCACTAATATGCTTGTTTTCAGAAATGTTGCAATTCTACATGCATTGTTTTCGTTGTCATTTGTAGTCTCCTAAATCTTATTGTGTCAAGTGCATTTAAATGCGTCTTTTCTTGGCTGTCTCAGAGATGTAATCTCCTAGTGCACTTGGCAGCCTTGTTTTAATCATCATGAAGGTGCATCATGCATAACTTCACCCTGATAATGTAGTTATTTTTATCGTGAGCCACCTGTCTTATTAAATCCGTGCATCAAAGTGTCGTCGAAAGCATATTGCTGTGGATCAACAGCCATTTAACAAGCCCAATGAAACAGGTTTATTGTACTTGAGTTATTGAGGCTTGCTGCTACAGATTTAATAGGAACAGCTCTTGCCTTTAAGAAGTCTGAACACAGTCCTCTCTATTTATGAAATACAAACTTTCTTTAGCTTTAAATATCTACCTCATCCTTTGATATGGGTTGTTTAAACTCTCTTTCTGTCCCGTCAGATGGAGGTGGATCAGCTGCTGTCTCTCTCAGGTTCAGCTCTGGCTCAGGCCATCAGCTCTATATTGGAAACCCCAGGCCTCTATGTTTTCTCAGACATACTAGAACTGCCCAACGTCCGTGAGGTGAGGAATATGTGTGCTGAAAAATCTGTTTCAGTTAGATTTGGTGACTATATGAATGCTGTGCCAAACATAATTATTTTAAATGGCAGCCCTTGTGTGTCATCTTTAATATCATGGTGATTAATCTTCTGCTCAAGCGTTTTCTTTCTTGATGTGTTTTGCCATGCAGTCTAAAACCAAATCCTTGTTTTTTGCATATCTCATTCAAATTAGATTAGTGTATTATGGTCTTGAAAACCACGGTCACTGTGATTTTGCCAAGTAAGACATGTTCCTAATCCTGGAACAACATTCCTGTCCGAAAACATAGTTCTTAACCCTAAACCTAACCCTACCCATAACTTCAGCAAATAACTTTCCCTAAAATCAGAGGGAAATGATAGGTGAATAACACGGATGTAGAAGCACCTAATCCTGGTTGTAAACCTAAATTTGACATGAACTGTGAGCCCATCCCTCAGATATGATTGGTTGATTGGAATGTTGATCCAGGGACATGTTGTACTTGGTAAAATCACGTTCACCTGAAAACCACACAGGGCATATTATTATTTAAATCTGATGTATATAAAAAAATGTTATGGTTTGAAATCTGATTCACATTTAATCTAAGTAATCAGTTGCAATTCCAAGTTTTTTCCCCGTTCAGAACACATATTTCATGTCAGTATGCATTTATATAGATATTTATATTACATTTGGTGCCGTAAAATCAATTAATTGCGATTAATCGCCTGTAAAATAAAAGTTTGTGTTTACAAAATATATGAGTGTACTGTGTATAATTAATATGTATATATAAATACACACACATGCATGTATATATTTAAGAGAAATGTGTTATACAGTGGGGAGAACAAGTATTTGATACACTGCCGATTTTGCAGGTTTGCCCACTTACAAACATGTAGAAGTCTGTAATTTTTATCATAGGTACACTTCAACTGTGAGTGACGGAATCTAAAACAAAAATCCAGAAAATCACATTGTATGATTTTTAAGTAATTAATTTGCATTTTATTGCATGACATAAGTATTTGATACATCAGAAAAGCAGAACTTAATATTTGGTACAGAAACCTTTGTTTGCAATTACAGAGATCATACGTTTCCTGTAGTTCTTGACCAGGTTTGCACACACTGCAGCAGGGATTTTGGCCCACTCCTCCATACAGACCTTCTCCAGATCCTTCAGGTTTCAGGGCTGTCGCTGAGCAATACGGACTTTCAGCTCCCTCCAAAGATTTTCTATTGGATTCAGGTCTGGAGACTGGCTAGGCCACTCCAGGACCTTGAGATGCTTCTTACGGAGCCACTCCTTAGTTGCCCTGGCTGTGTGTTTCGGGTCGTTGTCATGCTGGAAGACCCAGCCACGATCCATCTTCAATGCTCTTACTGAGGGAAGGAGGTTGTTGGCCAAGATCTCGCGATACATGGCCCCATCCATCCTCCCCTCAATACGGTGCAGTCGTCCTGTCCCCTTTGCAGAAAAGCATTCCCAAAGAATGATGTTTCGACATCCATGCTTCACGATTGGGATGGTGTTCTTGGGGTTGTACTCATCCTTCTTCTTCCTCCGAACATGGCGAGTGGAGTTTAGACCAAAAAGCTCTATTTTTGTCTCATCAGACCACATGACCTTCTCCCATTCCTCCTCTGGATCATCCAGATGGTCATTGGCAAACTTCAGACGGGCCTGGACATGCGCTGGCTTGAGCAGGGGGACCTTGCGTGCGCTGCAGGATTTTAATCCATGACGGCGTAGTGTGTTACTAATGGTTTTCTTTGAGACTGTGATCCCAGCTCTCTTCAGGTCATTGACCAGGTCCTGCCGTGTAGTTCTGAGCTGATCCCTCACCTTCCTCATGATCATTGATGCCCCACGAGGTGAGATCTTGCATGGTGCCCCAGACCGAGGGAGATTGACCGTCATCTTGAACTTCTTCCATTTTCTAATAATTCCGCCAACAGTTGTTGCCTTCTCACCAAGCTGCTTGCCTATTGTCCTGTAGCCCATGACGACTGATGTCCTTACACAGCTCTCTGGTCTTGGCCATTGTGGAGAGGTTGGAGTCTGTTTGATTGAGTGTGTGGACAGGTGTCTTTTATACAGGTAACGAGTTCAAACAGGTGCAGTTAATACAGGTAATGAGTGGAGAACAGGAGGGCTTCTTAAAGAAAAACTAACAGGTCTGTGAGAGCCGGAATTCTTACTGGTTTGGTAGGTGATCAAATACTTATGTCATGCAATAAAATGCAAATTAATTATTAAAAAATCATACAATGTGATTTTCTGGATTTTTGTTTTAGATTCCGTCTCTCACAGTTGAAGTGTACCTATGATAAAAACTATAGACCTCTACATGCTTTGTAAGTAGGAAAACCTGCAAAATCAGCAGTGTATCAAATACTTGTTCTCCCCACTATATTTATATATAAAATATTTATATATTAATGCCTAGTTCTGTCATGAAACTCTAGATGGCGCATGCTGATGGGTCCTTAACGCAAGCTGATGATAATTACAACGTTAACTACTTGGCACAGCTGATCGGTCCATGTTGCATCTGCAGCCAATGAGCTTGCTGCTCAACATTTAAATAGAAGGTTAACATTCTCTATAGCAGTTTGCAGCACGCTTTCAGAGTTTGTCTAAAACCCTCCACCTTCCCCAGCTCCACCTGTATAGATCTGCTATGGGATAATTGATATATGCTATTTGTGCAGCAGCAGCATGTCTTACATGCTCACAGCAGCGTGTTGTGTATGTATTGGCAGTAGCAAGTTATTGTACTTGCTCTGCAGCAGCAATAATAATAATCATCAGCAGCAGCAATCTACAACAACAGAAATAAACAGCAGCAGCAATTCAGCAGCAGCGTAGCAGATCTATTCCACCAAGACCAAATACATTAACATTGTCATATCCATTACCATGCTAAAAAATCTTCCAGAGAGTTGTCATGATAGAAATATATTAAATGTATGTAATATGTAAATGCAATATATTAAAATATACATAATTATACACAGTACACACACACATATATATTATGTAAACACAAACTTTTATTTTGGATGCGATTAATCGATTTTACAGCACTAATTACATTATATTAAATATATAATTTTATACTACCGTTTAAATGTTTGGGGTTGGTTGGTGGGTATGATTTTTGGAAAGTTTTTGAAGTCTTTTATGCTTAGCAAGACGTTTAATCCATTTTTTTTTACAGTGAAATCATGCAATAATATTAGAATTTAAAATAACTGTTTTCTATTTGAATGTATTTTTAAATGCAATTTATTCCTGCGATCAAAGCTAAATATTCAGCATCATTACTCTAGTCTTCAGTGTCTCGTGATCCTTCAGAAATCATTTTAATTTGCTGCTCAAGAAACATTTATTATTATTCAATTCAATATTATCATCAATGTTAAAAAACACTTGTGCTGGTTAAAAGTTTTGTGGAAACTGATATATTTTTTCAGGATTCTTTGATGAATAGAAAGTTTAAAAAAAAAACTGCATTTATTTGAAATATTAATCCTTAATATATTAATCTTTACTGTCACTTTTAATCAATTCAATTCCTAAATAAAATGATTAATTTCTTTCAAACTTTTGAAACTTTAAGACTACAAACATTTGAACGGTAATGTATATATTTATTATACTATATATTATTATATGGATGTTGTGCTATAATAAAACAAACTGGCAAGTCAACAGATGTCATCATTATTGCATTACATGCAAGCATCTCTGCAACATATTGCACAGAGATCCCAGAGTACTTATGTACTGCTCTGCCATTCCTGCAGAGCTGAACTAAATTGCTTATCTGCTAGTGCTAAACACAAAATACTTCAACACTTTGTCATATCAATCTTTGTCTGTACTTCACTTTCCCTCTCTCTAGCTGGAGACGGGTCCCCATGCTCCAGTGTACCAGCTTCTCAATCTTTTTGCGTATGGAACCTACTGCGACTATAAAGGTAACCATGACAACAAATGATCTGACCAGATATTGGCCCCCTGAGGCAGTGGGTTTATTCCCTGCTCTGACTCAGAATGAGACTGTATATGCTGCCCTTTGCCTTGCTAAATAAGTTAACTTCTGTGAGAGGGAAGTGGGAGTCTCTGGCCCATGTTCTGTTGCAGATTTTACCAGGGCTTTAATGTAATCAGTTGTTTTCCTCCTGGCTGTGCGCTTGGTTATAATGTATGTTAATTTAATGTATGTCTGCCATTTAGAGAGGGCAGCCTCACTTCCTGAACTCACACCCGCCCAGAAGAACAAACTCCGTCACCTGTCAATCATCAGCCTGGCCTCCAATCTAAAGGTAGTGATTCATCCATTCTCAACTCAGCGTTTATTAAACAAACCATGAAATCAGTATTGACCATTCTTATTCTATCAATTCTTATCTGCTATGAACAGCACACAGATGCTAACAGTATGAGCTATTAGTGCTGTTGACTTACATGATTGATGTTCACTTATCAAGCCTCTGTAATATTACTAGGGCAAATTAAAAGTTTTAACTTACCCCAGAGCATACTATTCATAAGAAACAAAGCAAACAAACCTCTTTGTGCTGTTACTCTCGATAGTGTCTGCCGTATTCACTACTGCTGCAGCAGTTAGAGCTGAAGAATGTGCGTGAGCTGGAAGACCTGCTGATCGAGGCTGTTTACAGTGACATTATCCACGGGAAACTCGACCAGAGGAACCAACAGGTCGAGGTAGATTGCAGCATAGGTCGAGACCTGGGCCCCAATGAATTACCCAACATTGCCAACACACTGCAGGAGTGGTAGGTGTTCATTTGTGTTTGTGTCAGTATGGTGCGTGATGGATGCTGTTGCTGATGTAAAAAAAAATGCTTTACGTGTTGGTGTTAAATATTCTGTCTGTCTGCCTTGCTCAGGTGTGCAGGTTGTGAAGCAGTTCTGTGTGGCATTGAGGAGCAGGTGTCAAGAGCTAATCAGTACAGAGAAAGCCAGCTCAAGGTCAAAGTTCAAGTGGAAACAGAGGTTTGTATGTGATTCTTCACCCACCCTTAGTGACATATACAGTAGTGGCCAAAAGTGATGTCTGGCCTAGGACAATTCACTTTATTCAATAATACTTTATTCAAATAGTATTTAAATTTGTTAAAGATTTTGTAAACATATTACGTAGTTGTGCTTGGAGTCTATTGCTTTGTTTGTGATAAAGCAATGAAAGATGCCAAATTGTGCGGACATCATTTTTAGCCAGGCTGTCAACAAAGAAACAATGAGCGCATCCAAGAACAACAACAATATACAACAAAATATTAATAACTTATGTTGTAGTCAATGTATTCTTTTTCTGTGAGCTTATTGTTTTTTTATAAAACATTTTACATAGTAAAACCTGTAGCTGTAGTTTGCCTGTTTTGCCAAATAATTTTGTCAGATAAATACCCTAACCAAGTTTAGTTATTTGTTAAAAAATATATAAAATATTTTCCTCATATTTTGATGGTTTAATCAAACTTGTAGGGTCATTAAAAAAATCACTTTTGGACACTACTGTAAGATAGTCTATAATAAAGAGAATTTTTGAAAGAATCTAGTATAAAACACATTTGCCAAGATCTTAGAAATATATTCTATATGGTTTTGTAATCTTTTTGTAAGTTTCAATTTAATGACCCTAAAGTTTCATGTGATGTAAACATCAAGTAAAAACATATGTTGGATACATGTAAGTGTACATATTTAATCATTATTTTCAAGATAATATTTTTAAAGTAAATTTTTTTGACTTTGACTATAGTTCTTAAAAGATAATGAAGCAGTGAAGTTAGTTATGAACATAGTTTTTTTTTTATAATTATAATTTTAAATAATACATAATAAAATATATACATTTTATATAAATAATAAAACATTATGCAAAACTACTAAGTGTAAAATTCATTCTTTTGAGGCTTTTTTCTTCATTATGATTTCAGGACAGTTGCATCACCCTGACATTTTTTACTTTAAGCTCCCCCAAAATATCAAAATGAATGTCATATCAGGAATCTAGAACATGTTCATCATAGAAGAGGTGTATTCAAGTCATTGTGTGTATGATTTCCATTTTTAATGTATTTTGAAATAATTAATAGATAAAAAAGCATCACTTCACCGACCTACATATAAAGGCTGTTTTATGTGTTTACCTGTTTGATAAGTAAAATTAACAGTTTATTAAGTCTAAGTTCAGAATACCAAATAACTCTTACTGTTGCTGAAGTATATAGTATGTGATCGGTTTATGATTGGACATTTTTACATATTGGACAAATATGCAAAATAACCATATTTATTGGTTACAGTAGTAATATAGCATACTATAGTTTGAAGTGTTTGTGACATAATGCTTACAGTATTACCAATCACACACACACACATTAATATTTTTTTTATAACCTGTGATACTTTTTTTTCAGGATTCTTTGATGAATAAAAAGTTAAAAAAGAACAGCATTTATTTAAAATAGAAATGTTTTGTAACAATTACACTACCATTCAAAAGTTTGGAGTTTTAAATAAATTAATACTTTTATATTCAGCAAGGATGTGTTAAATTGATAAAAAGTGATAGTAAAGATTTATATTGTTAGAAAAGATTTCTATATTGAATAAATGCTGTTCTTTTTAATGTTTTATTCATCACTGAATCCTGAAAAAAGTATCACGGGTTCCAAAAAAATGTTAAGCAGCAATGTTTTCAAATCAAATCAGCATATTAGAATGATTTCTGAAGGATCATGTGACTGAAGACTGGAGGAATGGCTGATAAAAATTCAGCTTTGCATCACAGAAATAAATTATATTTTAAAGTATATTGAAATAGAAAAACACAATTTTAAATTGTAATAATATTTCACAATATTATTGTTTTTTTTCTGTATTTTTGATCAAATAAATGCAGGCTTGATGAGCATAAGAGACTTCTTTCAAAAACATTACTAGATAAATAGTAATGTTTCCAAACTTTTGACCGTGTGTGTGTGTGTGTGTGTGTGTGTGTATATATATATATATATATATATATATATATATATATATATATATATATATATATATATATATATATATATATATATATATATATATATACACACAAAGCATGTAGAGGTCTGTAATTTTTATCATAGGTACACTTCAACTGTGAGAGACAGAATCTAAAAATCCAGAAAATCACATTGTATGATTTTTAAATAATTAATTTGCATTTTATTGCATGACATAAGTATTTGATCACCTACCAACCAGTAAGAATTCCGGCTTTCACAGACCTGTTAGTTTTTCTTTAAGAAGCCCTCCTGTTCTCCACTCATTACCTGTATTAACTGCACCTGTTTGAACTCGTTACCTATATAAAAGACACCTGTCCACACACTCAATCAAACAGACTCCAACCTCTCCACAATGGCCAAGACCAGAGAGCTGTGTAAGGACATCAGGGATAAAATTGTAGACCTGCACAAGGCTGGGATGGGCTACAGGACAATAGGCCAGCAGCTTGGTGAGAAGGCAACAACTGTTGGCGCAATTATTAGAAAATGGAAGAAGTTCAAGATGACAGTCAATCTCCCTCGGTCTGGGGCACCATGCAAGATCTCACCTCATCATGAGGAAGGTGAGGGATCAGCCCAGAACTACACGGCAGGACCTGGAGAGAGCTGGGACCACAGTCTCAAAGAAAACCATTAGTAACACACTACGCCGTCATGGATTAAAATCCTGCAGCGCACGCAAGGTCCCCCTGCTCAAGCCAGCGCATGTCCAGGCCCGTCTGAAGTTTGCCAATAACCATCTGGATGATCCAGAGGAGGAATGGGAGAAGGTCATGTGGTCTGATGAGACAAAAATAGAGCTTTTTGGTCTAAACTCCACTCGCCGTGTTTGGAGGAAGAAGGATGAGTACAAGATCTCGCGATACATGGCCCCATCCATCCTCCCCTCAATACAGTGCAGTCGTCCTGTCCCCTTTGCAGAAAAGCATCCCCAAAGAATGATGTTTCCACCTCCATGCTTCACGGTTGGGATGGTGTTCTTGGGGTTGTACTCATCCTTCTTCTTCCTCCAAACACGGCGAGTGTGTGGACAGGTGTCTTTTATACAGGTAACGAGTTCAAACAGGTGCAGTTAATACAGGTAATGAGTGGAGAACAGGAGGGCTTCTTAAAGAAAAACTAACAGGTCTGTGAGAGCTGGTAATTCTTACTGGTTGGTAGGTGATCAAATACTTATGTCATGCAATAAAATGCAAATTAATTATTTAAAAATCATACAATGTGATTTTCTGGATTTTTGTTTTAGATTCCGTCTCACAGTTGAAGTGTACCTATGATAAAAATTACAGACCTCTACATGCTTTGTAAGTAAGAAAACCTGCAAAATCGGCAGTGTATCAAATACTTGTTCTCCCCACTGTATATATATATATATATATATTAGGCAGTATAGGGTATATGCTGTGCAGTATTAAGTTGATATACCATATATATTAGCTATATATATAGCATATGGTACATATGTACCTCTTTTTCTTGTGTTATTATTTTACTTATTTGACAACTCCAGGATTCAGTGACATTTTGTCCTCATCTCTTTAATTAGGTATCAAACCTACAGAAAACCCTCAAGGCAAGTTCTGCTTCCCCATCATCTGGCCCCGCCCCTGCTGGAGCAGCATCCAATCAGGATGCGGACCAGCCGGCTGAGCCAAGAGACCCTGCCTCCTCTCAGGAACCACGGCAACCAGGAAAAAAGAGTTCAAAGGTCAAAGGGTAAGTTAATTGTATTTTAGGGTTTAGTGCTTCAGAATTCCCTCCAGTTGATCTTAGTTGTCGCTATAAGTAACTTCATAATGTACCTCTATAAAACATCACAGTGGTTTATATTAAAGAAGCCCTGTGCAGTTTTTTTTGCTATTAAAACTACTGACCTTGCATAAATCACAACACTCAGGAAGTTTATATTTACTAATGACATTAAGCACACAGAATATAATTTATGAATGTTTTTGCACGCCTTTTCAGTGATCTTATGTACTGCTTCCTGCCTTTAGTTAAGTGTGATGTATAAGAAATCACCCACAGGCTTATAGTCCTAATTAAGCCCCAATGAGTTTAAAATTGTCTCTGTCCTGGTTTGGAAATCTCATGTCAGGATGTGCTCTGGAAAGAGAGGGGAGCTTTTGATCACCACTGCTTTTTCCTTGTCACAGAAGAATGTCACTTAAGAAGAGGTATAATTTATTCAGGGCCAGTCTGACACAGATTAATCTGAGTCCGAGGCTTTATAGGCATTAACATTTCAGGACTATTCCTAGTCCGTGTGCTGCTGCTAACTTTCCAATAATAATTATGTGATTATTAAAATATTATTAGGAAAATAGAGTAAAGGGATGTCCTGGTTTTTATATAAGTTAAGATGTACGTGTACTTTTTTTAAGGCATTCAAAATGGATGTAAATGGGGCCAGATAATTAATATTCAAATATGCACCATTTATATCCACAAGGAAAGTTAAAGTATCATTATAATGTCAAATTTTCACCTGAACAATTTTGTATGTTTCAGGCTTCGTGGGAGCGGAAAGATTTGGTCCAAGTCTAATTGATCTCAATCTTCAGTAACCCGCTCACAGACTGCTTGCTTGGATAGACAGATAAACCAACCGATGGCCACTTCTCAGTCACAGACCATCATCATAGTCTAACACAAATACAACTTTTACACAATGCTGGGTTGCGTGTTCATATGCGTGTGTGCTGTAAATGTCATTTAATTTGACTCACTCCTTTTTCCTTTGCGTGTTTGTTTTGTTCGTTATTAAATCTGGATGTAAATTGATGAAGCCAATGAATAAATGATATCCATCTGTCACCCTGTGTAGTCTCTGGCTTTCATGTTTCCTTTCCTCTAATGTTAAGTGCCGCTAAATGTTTCGTCTCAATGGGGGCATGTCTGTTAAGAGGTCATGACATTAATTAGCCACACTTTAATGTCGGAGCCTTGAAATAACATCCTGGTTTCCTCTCTTTCTCTATCTCTCTCAGCACATACACTCTTCCCACCAGTGTGTTACGCGAAATGCCCTTTATCCAGCCATAAATCCTGACTAAAGCAATGTTTCTCTCTCTGTCCTGTATAATGGTCTGTAATGGAAGCGATTAACTTGTGGTAGCCACTCAGAAATTAGAACAATAAAAAGCGGAGAGTGATGATCTACTTTTACATTAACCCCTGCCTCCTCTCTCTTTCTGTCTGTAAAAATCCATCAAAATCCATGAGCTTTTTACGCAAACACCCTCTTCTCTTTCTCTCTATAAATAGTGGTGTTAATTTCAGTCAGCGTGACTGAGGTTCACTGTTTCTCAGTCTCTCAGCTCTGAGCAGATGGGAGCTGTGAACTCTTGCAGCTTACATACAGCATGTGTGCGTGTGAAGTGTCTTTGTGTCCTGGTGTTTTGTTGCTGTGCAATGGCTAATGAATCCTCGCGGTGTCCCTTTGGCCTGACTGTTTGGCGTGCGTGATTGCATGAGTCACTGTCATTTAGGCAGTCCTTTCAAAAACCATGCCAGAGAAACACGTTTTAAAACACCAGAGATGGCTTTTTATTGACTTCACAGTACAATGAACCACATATTTAAGGCAGTGCTACATAAATGATGTGAAACCTCCAAACATATCTCACATAGTGTAGCTTCTTGTGCATGATGTGAAAAATTGAGAATTCAATCTGCTGTGCCCATAAACAATAATGGCACATTAGTTTCTTATTCTCTCCCTTTAGTCAATTAGTTTTTTTTTTTGTTTTTTTTTCATGAGTTACATGGTTATTTGAGAGGGGATGATTATGATTTCCTTGAAAAATACAGCTTAAAAGAACAATTCTTCTGGGAGTCAATATGTATCAATATAAATGATCAAAAACTGATCATGTTTTGTTCTTGATCATATTGTGAACAATTCATCAGTGCATATTTTAAAGAAAAAAAATGTTTTGTCTTCAAATGTAAAAACTTGCTCTTCCTCTGAAACAACTTTCCTTGTATGATGACATCACTTACTTAGCACAGGCTATAGAGAGCAACAGTCGGGTTCCAGAAGTAAAAAATACCATTCAGTTTCTCCATAGGGGAACTGATTATTAACAATAACTTGTAAACCATTAAAGACAGACCTAATGTGAGCTAAGAGGTTGTTAATCGATGGTACATGCTTCTGTTGAAGCCATCAGTTCACATTATTTAAAGTATTTTTTTTTTAAATAATCATGTTTAACACCTGAATGCATGGTGAAAAACTACATTACCCATGATGCTGTACAGAAAATTCCACTACTCAGTCACAAGCAAATCACTCCCTATGCTTTCAAAGTACTTAAATATTTGTATGCATAATATATGAATACATTAAAAATATATTGTTTCAAAACAATACTAAACATTGTTTTTAACATCTTTAAATCTCCATTTTTTAGTTTGATTATGTAATTTGCAATGCTTCATGGATTGTGGTTATTTGCCTTATTAAAGCCATTAAGAATGCAGTCTTTTTCAAATTTTCACTTTATTGCTTCAAATCAAAGTTTGTAATGTTGTAATTCACCTCAAAGCTGATTGGTTTGGTTCAAATCCCTATGGGAAAAATGAATGGTAAAAATACTTAAGTAATTGAGGCCACTGAAAAGGTTGGCGGACACTGATGCACTCTATTGGATAATGTTAGCCATTAGCCAGATAGCTATTCACACATTGCTTTAGCAACTTTGTCTGGCTCAGTCTGGCTCCATTCTGGAGAGCCAAAATCCTCTTTCATACATCAAATATGTCAAAATACAGAAGTAAAATCGGTAGCAATTCACACAGATAACAGAGCTGATTTTAAAAAGTTTCAACCGTCTGAAAACCCAAACCCTCCTGATAGTTACGGTTCATAAATATAAATAATAAACCCCGAGCTGCCTCGCTAGCCATTGGTTGTTAGCGTAGCGAGACATCAAACAAACTTGCATGTTTTTTTAATTGCTTTCCAAACTAAATATGCCATGGAAGCGCCAAGCTTGTTTTTCAATTTGTCTTCATACAAGTCCTTAATTGTGCTTTCCATAAACTCACCAAAACATGAAATATAACACACATCAGTCAGTTTGGTGTGTGCTAGCTCTTTGCTAATCAAAAAGACTGTTTTAATACCTCTCTATCAAGAACTCAAACACCCCCGAGAAGAGATCTATGGCCATGATTTAGAAGTATAATGCTAATAATAAGCATAACAACACACTTGGAACAGAATTACTTAAGTTTCACGAACACCTCAACAGATGTTGAGACAGAATTACGAACACGTTCGTCGGATAATTAGTGTAAATTATAAGGTAACACTGCAGAGGTGTTTCCAGATATCTGTTTTTATCAGCTGACGTCACTGCAGTCGCTGTTGCCATGAGACAAAGAGCCATATGAAACAAAACACTATAAACAGATGATGTGAATTATATTTAACTCTTCAAAATAACTGCAGTCATTCATTAAGCCCAAATAAATGCTACACAAAGTGCGATAAAGGCAGCGGTGGGCAGCTGTAACCTTTGTATGCATGAGAGATAGGCCACTGCAAGCATGTCACGCCGGTTACTAAATTAATGACTACATACATCACAGCTTATTCCAAGATCAGAAGCTAATGATTGTTTTTATGGTAGAGGACATAGCATTCCCGGAGCCCTTGTGAATGGCTGCGTTGAGCTAATGAGTATAATACTGTACAAACGGCACTGGAAGAAAGAGGTACAGCCAGAAACGAAGAGCCATTGGACCACAAAACCTCACAGTCTCCATCAGTGTCCAAACAGATGGATTCATCCATATATCCACGTGTCGATCTGCATTTTATGTACATTCAGATGGTTTGCCCATGTGTTCGCACCAAAGTCTGTGTCATGCCCACAGGATTTGATTATCATGCTCAGAACAGTCAGCTCTTCAAAGATTGACCACTGGTATCCTGCAGCGAGGGGTAAAGAGATGAAGAAAGAGACCGCAAATGAAATTAATAAGGGTCTCACTCTATTATCCAGTGTGAGATTAATTCTGAAATGCACAGAGCAGCAGGAAGGAGTCTGATTTCATGGATGGCACGCTCTCTCTGCATCTCTCCTGTTGAAATATTCACAACGATTGAAGAAAACATCCACAACAATGCCTAACTGGCTGTTTAGTATAGCAAGCCATTACCACTGATCTAACAACACACTTATTTATCACATTTAACACATCATGATGATATGCATACAGGGTATATGCATTTTTCAATTAAAATAGATACTAACAAAACAAAGATAGAAATATATTTTAGCCATGAAATAATGAGTTTTAAACCACATCAGCACATTCACTTGTATGAATGGTGAGAACTAAAATAAATTTAAAAAAAAAAAAGATATGTTTTCCACTAAATGAGTTCATGAAATAATAATAATAATAATAATAATAATAATAATAATAATAATAATAATGTAATATTATAAATAATGAATGATTTAATATATATAATAAATATGAACTATTTATTTATTTATATATAACAATATATGTGGGGAACTAAAATAGAGTAGAAATCAACTTCAAATAGTTAGGCCTGTTTTCCACTTACAGTTTATGTAAAGGAGTTTATGAAAAAATTATAAATGTAATCTTAATATTTATTTAATTATCTATTTATTTCCAACAAAATATGCCTGAAGTACTGTAAAAGTTCAAATAGGCCACTTACATTTTCCACAGGTTTTCACTAAATGAGTTCATGGAATAATAAAAATATAATCTTATTTTATGTTATGATACATTAATTTAATCTTAATTTATTTTATGTAACAATATAATAATTCATATTACACATCATTTTTACCTATATGTGACCCGTGCTGGCAAAATGAGTCGCAATGAGCAAATTTTCAAAAATGATTATTTTCTTCTAATTTGTTGGAATCAGACAAAAAATGACTGAGCTACACCTGTTTGAAGTCGAAAAATCGAGTTAAAGTTTTCTGAAGGTTCCAAAACAAAATCACCTAGCAATCATACCTTAAAATTCCTGGTAATAACACCAAATTTGGCACACACCAAGTCAAAAAATAGAATATATATATTATATATAAGCTGATATATTCAACTTTTTTTTCCATGATACCACAATTGTTTGATTACATTAATAAAACAGACAGCCATATTAAGACCTAGGCTACTGTACCGTACAGATCTAATGTTATACATCAGATGTTTTTCCCCAACAGTTAACGTTAATGTTTGCATGAATAGTACTCGCCAAGACAGATATTTTTAAATATTGTAATTCTGTGTATATGTATATCGGGATCGCGCGCTATCGGCGTCTCTGTGCGCACGCGCTTCTGATCTATCAGTCAGCGCGAGTAAGATCATTTTGTTTACATCAGCATGAGTTTGAAAATCACATTTCATTGGTTCAGACTCGTGCCGTCGACAATTCGCTATGAATATTCACAAAGTTGGAATGCTGCGCTTCACAACAATACCAAACTTGTGCTGAGAGGAAGCACCAGTCGTCCAGGCGCGAGCAGAGAAAAACGGCAGTTTTCATGGACAAAGGAAAGGTAGGCTACTCCTCTCAGAAAACGTACAGATAATGTAGATGTTTAATTGCTATTTGGAGCAATGGGATCGCTAGACGATGGCTTAATGAACTCATTTTTGTCAACCTCAAATTCGACCAAAATGTACATGTTTCAATTGTTTTTCCCTGTAGCTCGAAATTAACCCGTGCGCATTCCGACTCATTTTGCCAGCACGGGTAACAAATACGTACACATTTATCAAAATCATTTTAGTCTTTGTCTCAAAGAGACTTTTATGTGCTATTTAGAATACTTTTTGAAAACTTTGACAAGGATCCACGGACACCGACATGATTTTAAATGAACAAATAAGTCAAATTTAGCAGTCCCTACTTGGTCTATTTATTTAAGTTGTTCCCTTTGTCAGTGTCTGGCTTACCAGTCAGCTTTCCTTTCTCTCTCTCACACACACACACACACACACACACACACACTGTCTGGTTCGCTATCTTTGTGGGGACTCTCCATAGACGTAATGGTTTTTATACTGTACAAACTGTATTATATCCCATTACACTAACCCTACCCCTCACAGAAAACTTTCTGCATTTTTTACATTTTCAAAAGAACTCATTCTGTATGATATACACTAGTCAAAAGTTTGGACACACTTTCCCATTCTCTTTGATAGGACAGTGTGTCCAAACTTTTGACTGGTAGTGTATAAGCTTTTGTACCCATGGGGACCTCAATTTAGGTCCCCACAGTGACACGAGTCCCCATGAGTGTGTGTGTGTATTCAGGTTGAAGTCCCCACCGGGATAGAAAAACATGTCCACACACACACCAAGTAGACCTAAACCAGTATTGGCACCCTGTCTCACTGGCTTACAGACACACGCACGCTACCTCTCTCTGTCGGAGAAGGATGGAGTGCTGTGCAGTGTCTGCCTGCTGTCCTCCTGAGCTATGGAACGAGGGATGGCGAGGGAGAGAGGTGGAGGACGCTGGGAGAGACTGCGGTCGTAACTGAATGAAAGACAGAGAGAGAGAGAGATTAGGACAACAGCCAGTGAATGAATCGAGAATGTAGACACTGAAAAAAGCCTGAAAGAGGCGTGAAACGTGAGATTAAAGAGTATAAAGGAAAAGAAGGCAAACACTTAAGTGACACTGACAGTTAAGTTCATTCACTCACTGGCTTAATTTAATAGACTGCCTTCAGCGAAAAAAACAGAGCAGGGGAAATTAAAGTGTGCGAATGACAGATGCTGAAATATTCAGTTAAAATCATATTTGTCCAGCAACCATGAGGAAGACAAAGTGTCGCAGACTCTGTGTGACGCACCATGTAATATTATCACCCCACACCGAGACGCAGTCTTATCTGCAGTGACTCAGGAGTGACTTCACTCCACCTCTGCTCTGATGGGATGACGGGCGGAGGGCTGGGGGTTGTTAAATGAGCGCGAGGGTGTCTGTCAAGGAAAGTGTGCGGCATACAGAGATTAATTACGAAGATGAAGCTTGTGTATGCAATAAAATCGCCCTCGGCTGGCTCAGATGAACATCGGTCTGATCTTCTACGTGAGCGGCGGCTCACTTTAACATAAACCTATCGGGAGTTCGCAATGTGACCGTTTTAACGATCTTACAAACAAGCTCTCAAACAGTCCAATACAGATTTGTAGTATACCTGCACCATTGCTTTACGCAGGGTAAATAAAGTATGTGATTGGCTGAAACCTGATGAGATCGTAACAATTTTACGAGGTGGCGATTTCCTATTCTTCGTGCGATTTGATTTGTACAGAAAGGTTTTTTTTTTTTTTTATGTAAGCATGAAGGTCCACCCCTAACCAAAACTCTAAAGTGCAAAGTATCCACCTAGTTATTATGAAATCAAATAATAAGTCACCATGAAATCAAAATGGACTATTCCCTTTTTTTATGCTCAGACATGAAATCGCAAACAACAATTCCCAGATGGCATACATATGCAGGCCTCATCTGGGCCAACTATGGCATATGGCTCAGTTCTGCCAGAGGCAAAGGTCATATGGGCCGTATCTGGCCCAGACACATCAAGCCGCATTTAGTGTGAGTTGTGGCTTGCTGTGTGTGGCTTGCTGTGTATGGCCCAGATGTGGCCCATGTGACCTTTGCCGCTGCCAGAACTTAGCCATATGTATCATAGTTGGCCCAGATGAGGCCCGGATATGTACAGTATGCAATTGCCAGCCACAGTGTTTTTTTCTCATTAAAATCAAAGGTGTTCATAAGCGATTCTATATCAAGAGCAGGGACACATGTGCATTTTGTTTTGTGATTTCACCTGAACGAATAAAGAGTCTCCGCAACAGCATTAAGCGATAGATTAAGGCGCTCATCTGAGTGAAGACTGCACACGAGCGCCAAGAGAGAACTGTTAACAGCGGCAACGAGCACTCACAAAAAAACAACACATTCCAGCACTAGATCACCTCTTATTTAACACAAACGAACAAATTGCTAATCAAATGGAGATGTTTCTTTCTATTAGGTACATCCGTGCTGCGAGATGTTTTAAAAAGTTGTGGGGACAATATCAACCCTGGCAAAAGTGGTGGGGACATGTCTCACCCGCAAATTACGCCTATGGATATAGGGAAGAAAAGTCTTACCACAACTTCCGTTACATGCCGACTTTAACGTATAGAGTGGGTGCAGCCATTAACTTGAATGTGCGAGACTTCCGATGTCAACTGCTTCCAGTTCTTTTAGGTGTACAAAAACAGTCCGTTATGCTGCTAGATATTGCAAACTGATATGTTTTATCACAGTATTTTTTATTTATAAACTATGCTAGCCACTATGTCTCTATATCCTATTGTCACCTGCATTGTTGCCTGCGACAGAAACATGCCTAACATACTAGGACAGTGGAACTCACAGCCTTACAAAGTACTCCATTTGATAGCGTTCACAGACAATCAACACATGCATGAACACTAGAAAGTTCTCCAGTGTACAATATCTGAACTGTTTCTCTCCAGAAGTTATGAGCAATAAAAAAAAGTATGTACGCATATAACGCTGTTTGACAAAATTTGTCGCGCAATAGACGCATAGGCTACCCTGGCGTATACAAAAACCGAAGTATACTTTGGGCCTATGCAGACCATACGAAAAAGTATGTATTCATATAAATTAGCCACCAATTTGCCAAAACGTAAACTAGTTACGAATTGCCATGTGAGTGTGTTAGCTTAAGTTTTTGATACGTTTCAATGGAACTGAATTCAGCAAAGGGAACATTCTAGCATAAACTAAGGCAGGTAGTAATAAATCACACTCATAACCTGTCACCCCGTGTTTATAGTTACTCTCAGGATGATATGGGCCATTCCTCAGCTCTCTATATCATTTTAATGATCATCTATGCGATTGAATGCTGCCGTCCGAGTAAGTATAAATGCATTCCTGTGCCTGATGGCCCCCAACGCTCTGGGCTACATTTCTAATTAAACCAGCACAATAAAACACTGTAAGGTGTCCACACTGTTAGTGTCTGCAGAGTTAGAATATCCATAGATGACATTTTTAACAGTTCTGCAGGGAAGTCTTACTGAAACTGAACAGCAGAACCCTCGACTGAAAGTTTGTGGAAATCTGTTGTGTGAACCCATTATGACACACTGACTGTTCAGTCACTCACACAAACACACACACACACAGGGGAGCAAGCTGTCTCAGGGGATGTATGACAGAACTGTGCAAGCAGAGGAGTGTTGAAACGTCTCACCAGAGTTTAGCAGAGATGATGACCGCAGAGAGAATCAGCACAGATGAAATTGTCACTGTCACATAAAACTGTGGGTCCACTGAAGAAAGAAATGGCACAGGAAAAGAATAATCAGACGGAGTGACCCATAAAACAGAAGAATTGGCTCCCTTTCAATTCGAGTTTCAATTGAATTGGACCCAAGTGATGCTGAATTATACTTTAAATTGGAATGAATGGAAGAGGACATACTTAATTGCAATACAAAGAAATTCAACACAGTCACACAATGACCTAAGAAAAATAGGTAAAAAAAAAAGAAGACATGGAAGGGGACATGTCCCTTCCAATGTTCAGAGTCGTGGCCAACAATTGTGGATTTTTAGTGACCGATTCCTAAACATTTCAATATGGTTCCACAAAATCTTTGACAAGAAAATATCTTTGGTGCCATTTTAAAGACTTTGGGATAAATTTTAAATTCTGGAAATGAAAATAAATAAAGCTCCCTTCCCTTTTAAATAAATAAATAGTTAAATAAATAAATACAATTTAATTGCATTATAGTTGTAATTTAATTAAATAAATATATTTAATATATTATAATTATATATAAATTATGTGTATAAATAGATAAAATATTAAATAAAATACAAATTTCTATTGATGGAATTTCAAGCATCAAATATTGATATAATATAATCTGAAAGTGTGTTGTGTGCATGATGTCATGAACTGATAAACTACACCTAATAGCAGATGTATGAATTTTATTCCTGAAACATCTTATGTTCTAATTTGAATTACAATTAACAATACACTCCTCAAAGAGTAAAGCATGGTGATTGCCATGGTCATGGTTTCAATTCTCAGCTAGTGCCTGAACTAATATAGCATATGTATGCCCTCAATGCATTGTAAATTGCTTTTGATAAAAGCATTCGCCAAATGCCCAAAAGTAAATTCTGTCCTGTTTGCTACCTCAATTCAAATTCAATAATTAAACTAGAATTTCAAAAGTCATTTCGAATTAAATTCCAAATGTCCCACAACCCAAAGTAATAAAAAGAATGAAAAAGAACGTGAAGAAAGCCGTTACAGGAGAGGAATGTTGGGGCGAAAAGAGTGGGCAGAGTGTCATAATCAGGTAAAATTGTATTGATTGGATTTATGCCTGCCTTCTGCTCAATGGGAGAGAAATCTAAGCTCTCCTTAAGCGCAGATTTGCTACTTTGAGGAACCAGCATGAGCCCAGATCCCTGTTGGCGACGCAGCTCTCAGATAAAGAACTAATTACACGGATACCAACCTTCCTTGGTGTCCGGCTCCTCTGTCTCTATCTTGTCCTTCTCTCCCGTAGTTGGGCGTTGCGTTTGATTGGTGGGTGCACTCCGATGATGTGTCCAGTCCTCAGACGTGGTCACCCTCAGACTCTCCGTCTCCAGGCTGGACAGGACATGATGGGTTTCGTCCTCCAGAGGCTGCGTGGGACCCCAGTCCACGGCCCAGAGCTGGGTGGTGCTGGCCTGCGCAGTGACTGGCATCTGCATTTCACCCAACTCCTCCCACTTCCTGTCATCTGTGTCACCGGTGGCAGTGCAAAAAATTACAGTGACCAGCAGGAAGCTCCAAAGGGGAATGAATCCAATGTGGGGAGAGATGGAGCTGGGGGGGAAGGAGAGACAAAGCAACGAAAAGACGGAAGGAGGGATTGAAAAGGAAAAGCTAGAGATCGGAAAAAAACACATAACTGAGAGGCGCGAACCATGCACAGATGGAAAGAGACTTAAAGCAGAAGCTGATGCAACCCAACGGGCTGCAGGAAACTAATTGGTCAGATCTGAGAGCACAGTGCAACCAAAACAGTCTGTTCGGCGCTTACCATCGCTCCATCGCTTCTGCCTGTTCACTGGCTCCTCGCTGCTCCGATCATCTCTTAAATGAGAATGACATAAAGAGAGAAGGATGAGAGGAGATAGCGAGCTGGAAGGGGGAGGTTTCAGTCTTGACACTGAGTAAAAGACCATGAACAGATGGCTGTAGACAACACAAATAAAAACACATACAGATCATCAAGAACCAAACCACCAGATCACACACCGTAGCACAAGACCAACAGAAAAACACTCACAAACGCGTGCGAACACACCTGTGGATGCGTTCCCTACGTTAAGCCTCATCCCGAGCCATCAAACAAAACTCCACATCTGTACCCAGATTCACGGCACACTCTGACTTCCAGGCAACACTCATAAATACACCTACACACACTTGAAAACATGCAGATGCACACTCTCAAGACAGATATCGACTCACATGCCTACCTCATGCCACTGAAGAAGGGAGTGGGAGAGAGGCTGAGCGCCTGGAAGTGGGGAAAAGCATTGGTTGCCGTAGCGACAGAGACATGTAGAATTTGTGCGAGTGAGAAATAGAGTGCGGAAGAGGGAGGGAGAGAGAGCGCGAGAGAGAAAGAGAGCTACAGGCGGGAGGGAGGAAGAGAGGATTGAAGAAAGATTGAAATACTAATTACGCATCTTAACTGGTTCAAATTAAATAGGCAGCGAGAAGAAAATAAATGAATTTTGAAGGCAAAAATAGCCGGACGGAATAAAAGAGTGTCTTATTAATATTCCGAAGACCAGTTGAAGTAAATAAAAAGTATTCAGAAAGAACAAATCCAATGAGGCAGCGGCAGGAAAATCAATATACATTAATGTAGCGTTGGACGGGAGCCCTACATGATGAACAACGCTATAGATATTTATAGGCAGAAGTGCCAGCGATGATAAATACTCTCACACGCACACAGACATAACGTGGTAGGTTTTATTGGATCAACGTTTACATAGAAAACAGTTTGTTGTTTCTCTCCTCCATCTGTTTCTTTCCTTCTGCCAGTCAGTCAATCTGTTCCACTTCAGTCCCTTCGCATGATTTCTTGCACTCCACCGTCATCACTTGACCTTGCCTTCTCTTCCTTTCCAGTTCGTTCTTTTTAACCCTCCTTCCATCTCATTCCCCTTGTCACTCTCTTTTTTCATTCACCCCTCCTCTCGCTCACTGAAGAACACAACGCAGCCATGAAGAACTTGCGGGTTCCTCTGTTTCAGATGCATCCTGGGTTATGGAGTCTTCATCATCGTCCACTGGAGAAAAAAAGTTCTATTCATTAGGGCTGTCGAAATAAATTATACATGTTTGATAGAATGCTATTAAACTCATTTATTCCTATAAGTCCATAAAGTGCTTAAAGTTTTATTATTGAATTCTTGCAGCTTCCCTTTGAAACTGAATACATTAATTTAAAAAAAAAATATGCATACATTTTTCTAAACAAATTGTTAAAATAGTTTTTGAAATATTTATCATTGTCTTTGGCTCTCTCTCTCACCCTCACTTTTGTCATCTGAGTCTCTGTCGGATTCCAGAAGACAATCTTCCAATCGGCTGTCTCGTCTCACTGTGACATCTCCTCTAGAGGAAAAACAACAGAAGACCGTCAGTGCAGGGCACTTGGGTCACACTGTTTACAAGGACAGAAGGATGTTTAACTCAGCCTGAAGCAAAAAGCAACGCAGCTCTGCTGACAACAGCACGCTGTCAATGGGTTTGGAATGACTTCATTATACAAACTGCTTTTGAAGTAGCAAGTACATTATTAAGAGTTAAGCAGAGGCAGTTCAACATAAAAATCTTATTCATATCTGGCTTAAGCGTCACATTAGCAACATTTCAGTGAAATTTTGTGGGCAAAAAAGGGTCCAGCCAGCTTTCAAGACCAGCTTGAGCATGAGTCTGTGTGGGGAAACTTTTCGCCCTTACACGATACTTCCAGTAGCGGAAATTGCTATTTAAATGACTGGATATTGTCTACAAAATTTCTCCAAACAACTGGTCTCCCAGTCTAACGAAAAGGGCCCAAAACCACTCTAAAACCAGCAAAACAGACCAGCCTGGCCAGGCGGGGAGACCAGCTAAGACCAGAAAACCAACTTAGGTTGATTTTAAAATGTTTTTGTCAGCAGTGTGTACAAATGTAAACACAAATGTCCTTGAAATTAAACACTGACATTAATACTGCCATGAAATGTTGGCATCTGCCTAATTTGGCTAGCTTCCAAGTGATAGATTAAGCTGCAAAATATTAGACGCAGTGTTTGACTGTGATTTTGGATTTTACATTGGACATTGAGCGGTGACCCGAAACAATGGCAAAATAGTTTATCACTCTGCTGGAAGAAAAAATACTGCTTAAACCAGTCTAAACTGGTTTTAGATGATTTAATCTGGTCTCTCAGCCTAACCAAGCTGGTGCTTAGCTGGTCTCCCAGCCTGACCAGCTGAAAAGTGCCCAAAACCCCTCTAAAACCAGCCAACTGACCAGCCCAAGACAGAAAAACCAGCTTAAGACCAAACCAGTGCTAAAACAGGGTTTTGTGACACTTTAAGATGTTTTTGCCTGCAGTGTGCACAAGACTATACAAAAATGTCTTTGAAATTAAACAGTGATATTAATATTGCCATGAAATGTTGGCATCTGCCTAATTTGGCTAGCGTCCAAATGACAGATTAAGTGCCAAAATATTAGACACAAAGACTTTGACATCAACAACAAAAGATATGGGAAGCATTTTCTCCTCCTTTTAAAAACATGGTCTATTTTTTTTTGCTAATCTAAATATGCAAATTATATTGCTAGCTGCAATTGATTATTTGCATTCAGCGTTTTCCCTGTAACCCACCAGTTGAGACCCACATCTCTAGACTCTACAGAAATGTAGTTACAAAGAAATCAATATTTTTTTCACAAAGTGATCATCAGGTCGGCATCCAGTGCTCGATGTGAGCTACGGATCTCATTGTCAAGTGCCTGGAGCATTCCTGCAGACTTCTCATTAATAAGCATCCCAAAGATACTAGATTCCAGCCGGTATCTCATTACTGATGTACATATTGATATACTGACTAAATGAAACATTGAGCAGTGTCTTATATTAGTAACTGTGTGTCAGTGAATGTCTATGAATTAATATTAATGTATACTGTAATGCATTACATAAAGTAGGTAGACAAACGTCTGTTAGACAAAGTGGGTTTGAGATACTCGAAAGGGACCCTTATTTATATATATATATATATATATATATATATATATATATATATATATATATATAAATAAAAAACACACCTCTTTTTAAAACTTCCCGGAAGCTGCTCCCAAACAATGAGGTTACGACCCCCTGTGACCCACCGATGGTCCCCGCTTGCTGTTAGCCATGCAGCAAAACAAAGAATTCTGGGAAGATCTGAAGAGGTGAGCGAAACCAGGTACCTGCACTGGGGAAGTGAGAACACTTGAAGAGTGTGAGAAAGAAAAAAAGAAAGGGTGAGTGATTAAACTGTCTTGCAGTTTTCAGGGGTGTTAAAATGGAACAAATGTTAAAATCACTCACGGTTAATCTTGCTCTCTCCATTAGCGAGGTCAAAACAAGAGCCAATCAAAAGACCAGGTATTTGATTTACACAATCTGTGACACCAGCAGTGCTGCTGTGATTGGTTAATCTAGTCATCACGCCTGCAAACGATTGGAGAGCGCAAACACGCATCATTAGGGACATCTTTATAACATTCATTCACTGAAACATAAATAAACCAGAAAAAAGTAATTAAACTCACATAATCTCTCTATTTATAGACTCCTTTCCAACTCTGTCAATAGCTGCCGACTTTGCTGTGGGTTTTATGTTGTTAATACAAATGTTTTTCTGTTTGTAAGAAGCTCATTATTTCTTTGAGAGCTCCAGCTACGAGTTGTTTGATGAACTGGCATCATTATGAAGCTCAGCGCTCTCGATTAGAGCATCACATCATGTAGTGTGCTCTTACCAGTAACTCTGATTTATCTGATGTAATTGTTTACAGGTTGTTTTTTTTTTTTTTTGGGGGGGGGGATTGGGCGATAATGGCCTTCAGCACAAATATCCTGTGAGAAAACGGGACTAGAAAGCGCCGGATGTTTTTACGTTTTCCTCTGCCCTGAGGAGAACAGACCTCTCTCCTGCCTGTGTTCTCTGAGCCACTAGGACTTTAACACAGATGATATTAGCAGCTCTGAGCGAATAGACTCAGTCAAGATGTATTCCATTAATAAATCTGTTAAATAGCCCTGAGTCAAAGAACAAATGAAGGTCCAATGGGGGTTGTAAAATATTTATTGCTACAGAATCCAGCATATCCAGGAGAAATACTTTATAAAATGAGATGTTGACTAAATAATGGTGTTGACGGCAGATCGGATTATGTTGACATAGGCGTATTAGGCTGTCGAATTAACATGTTTATTTGGTCTGATTAATTAAAAAAAAGAAACGCTGGTGTATTCAACTGCACACTTTCATGTAATGTCTTTGAAAAATCTTCATCTGAGGGCTGCTTTTACCATATGAGATTAACTGTTTATAAAAATGGTAGTATAAATACAGTATGTATAAAATATATATATAAAATCTTACTGACTCCAACATTTTGAGTAAGATTTTTGAAATAAATTAATACTTTTATTCAGCAAGTACGCAGTCTTTTAAATTGTTACAAATAAATCTATTTCAAATAAGTGCTGTTCTTTTGAACCTTCTATTTCTCAAAGAATCCTGGAAAAATGTATCACGGTTTCCACAAAAATATGAAAACTCTTTTCAACATTGATAATAATAATAAGAATTGTTTCTTGAGCAGCAAATTGTCATATTAGAATGATTTCTGAAGGATCATGTGACACTGAAGACGATAATGATGCTGAGAATTCAGCTTTGCCATCACAGGAATAAATTATATTTTATAATATATTACAATAGAACACATTTTAAATTTGTTATCAATAAAAATCATACCAACACAAACCTATATTATATATTTAAAAGCAAGTAATATTAATTAATTAATTAATAAATATAATATTTGAGTTCCATAGATATATCAATATATTACCCGTTCTCCAATTTAGGATTCGTATGCTGGCCCTCCCACACGAGAGAAACACACGGTCACCGCGGGGGCTCAGAATCAGCCTCCCATTCACCCCGTCATCCCCACCACACCCTGTGACTTCTGGGCCCCAGAGGTGCAGCCTGCGGAGGGGCTCCGGCCCTTTATCGGACACCCCCCACACACACACACATCCCTCAGCGGAGCCACTGAACAGCAGAGGACCCTGAGACTGTGGCGAGAGAGAGAATGGAGGGTAAATGCCACTGTGTTTCCATGACAACTCGTGCCAACTAACAGTATTAAATATGGAAAAGAGTCACCGCTGTTTGATGCTACAGTATTCTTTTTCTTATCTCAACCTCACAATTGCTACATGATTTATTTACTTCTATTCTGTATCTGATGTCCTTATAATATATTGTTCAGCCCAGTTATATTTCATAGTCTTGTTTGTATTCATTAATCACTAGCAAGAAGAGACCGAGATTGTAGAAGAAAAGTGTTTAAATGTTGGCATTTAATAGCTTGTACATTTCTGTGAACTTTAAGATTGCCCGAGAAGCAAACGTGTTCTCAAGGGATTCCTCTACAGGCAACACTTCAGCTTTGAACGGAGTCACAATCTTTTTTTTTTTCCTTTTTTTTTTAAATGTGCTGCTCTAAAGGGCAGACTGAGAAAGTTCTAGATGCCAGCACAGTTCTGTTGCCATGGCGCTCGCCCACCTGTAGTGTGGTGACTGCGTCCAGGTGTGCTTTCGCTGACTGACAGTTCTCCTGCGAGCTCCAGCTCCACACCTGCAGCTTCCCAGCATCTAGTGTAAGATCAATAACACTGAGCTTACGATGCAGGTTATATGTTGAGACTGATGCAAGGCATGGTCAACTCACCCTCACACAAACACACACACACACACAGAGAGATACCTACCTGAACCAGTAACAATGAAGCCCTCTCCTTCAGCAATGAAGCACTGGCTTGTGACTGCATTGAAGGTGTAGATGGATTTAACACACTGACCTGTAGGAGTAACAAAATCAACATGTGATGCAAACCCCAAACACACTTGACTTTAATTCACCCTCATGGGCAGGGGTTGAAAAAACTGGTGTCCAAAAAAACGATTGAGTACCCTCTCCACCAGTTATATAATGACTTGATTCTTGAGATTCAGATAATGGACATTCAGAACACACTGCAACCAGTACAACACAACATCTACTGTACACTCTCCATCCTTTAACATTGCAATCCTTTACCATTTTAATAATGTTTTAAAATTAATATTTATAATGCCACACTACATTCATAAGTGTGATTGCTCACACATCACAGGTTGTTGAATTGGAGTTGAATTTGGAATGAGAGGTGAGATTTACTGAACTGCAATTCAAAGACATTCAGCAAATTCACACAAGAAAGGAACTGAATTAGTCCTGTGAGTTTTGTACCAAAACATAAAGAATTACATTAATATTTTAGACTAATTATGACTTTTTATTGCCTCATATATAGAACAGATTTTTTTCTCAAGCGTTTAATCATTTTACATCAAACACCACAATACATTATTTCCAAATAGTTTTATGAAAATATAATTCACTTCAAAATTTGAATATATTATGTCATATATTCAGCTATAATAATGTAATAATTTTAATATTAAATATGATTATCTTAGAAAAATGTATAGTCCCATAAAGGTTTCTCTGTACTAGTCAGTGAAATGGTAGATCAGTCTCTTATGCCCACCTATTGCTGTTTAATATATTTTTTTGTGAAAACCATGATACTTTTTTTCATAATTCCTTGATGATTTGAAAGTTCCAAAGAACAGCATTTATTTGCATTGGAAATCTTTTGCAACATTATATATATATATATATATATATGACACACAACATTTTTTCCTTATATATATATATATATATATATATATAGCAATACTTAATAAACACTTAATATTCAAAAATATTATTGATCTGACTGCATTGACACCATTGTATGAGAACTGAACTGATCTCTGGACGATGACATCACTGTTTTCTCCAGAGCTGCTGCATAGATAAATTAATTATTGTTTTCCTTTCATTGCCATTATTTTCCTGTTATCACTGTAAAGTTGCTTTGAAACTATCTGTATTGTAAAAAGCGCATTTCATTTCATTGTACTATACTCTTAAATTCTGAACAGAATTCATGACATAATTTTTTTTTATAACATATATATTCATTCCAATTTAATTCTATATCTTCCAGACATTTTCAATTCAATTCTGAAGCTGCACAACCTTCATTTTACGTATATGATCACAGATCAATATCATTAAAAATAGTACATTCAGAATGTTTACTGCGGGCGGCCTCAGTTTGTGTGCATGTGTGTGTGTGTGTGTGTGTGTGAGGGAGAGACTCACCCGAGCTCAAAGCCCAAATTCTCACACAACAGTCAGTGGAACCGCTTAGAACAAATCTTTCCTTGTCAGCCAAGTCAAATGCACGTGCTGCAGAAAAACAGATCAAGAGAATGAGAGAGCGGGACAGCGAATGAGAAAAAAAAGACTGCAGGACATGAGAAAAGGGGGAACGAAGGACAAAGGATGTGAAGAACAAATGCACTGTCAAAACAGCAAGACAGGGAGTGATGGAGAGCAAAAGGGACAGATGGGAAGGAGGGCATAAGTAGCTGGAACAAAAGAGCTGGGAGAAAGGAGAGAGAGAGCATAAAGGATGAGTGAACAATCGCGGGTACATCTGTATCAACCGGCTGGCCCCGTCAACAGCATCAATTATTCTTTACTTTCCCGGGCTTGAGAGAGTGTGAGTCTGTGTGTGTGTACCCAATCTCCTGCAGTACTCTGGAGGTGGTGCACTGAGACAGGTGACTCCACCGCTGTGACCTCCCAAATTGCGCTGCTCTGTTGCCGTGGGAACATGCCACACTTTAACTGTTGTATCTCGACTGGTAGTTGAAAAGCAGAGAAGAGAGAAGCATTAACGGATACATCAGCAATTTCACAGTCAGTTAGTCATAAACCGTTTTTTTTTTTTCCTCATCGATTCCAGTACCTGCCAGAAATCACAAGACTGTCGATGACAACCACACAGGTGATGATGTCACTGTGACCCTCCAGAGTTCTGAGACGAAACTTGGACTTTTCCCAAGTTTGTTTGCAAGATCTGAATTGGGCATCTGCAATGTATGAAGACAAACAAACAGTTTTGTATAAGCTGAGGTCATTTTTTCTCTCTCCAGTGAATTCCAATAAACAAACCATCTGTTATATCATCGCATGAGACAGCCATAAGGCAGAACTTCCTGTGAAAGACAAGCAGGCTTGTAATCAACATCTGTGCGAGTAACTGTAATTGTGTGTGTGATTAGTGCACTAATTTGACCTTCTTGTTCTTCTACACTGGGGCTGACGGGGAGATGCGTTTCTCCTCTGCCATCTGTCTGGCTTCCATCGCTTCCTTCATTCTCTTGTCTCTCCTCTCGTGCAATCTTTAGCGCAGGAGGACGGGAAACATGTTGCTCTGTGACCTCCTTGCTATCATGAAAAATAAACATCAATAAACTCAAAAAATATCAATGCGCATTATTCTCAAGCCTGTCCAAAGGTGTTAAACAAATGATGCTTGTCTTGCTATAACTTTGTTGTAACACCTATATTATTAAATAGCAATGTGCGAGACAGAAAGCCTGGGTGTGGGAGTTCAAGCATAGATTTTTGAAAGAAATATGATGAATCAATACTGCTTTGATGCCAGAGAGCGGAGGACTAGCCACCGGCAGAAAGCTAGAGTTTAATCTCATGCGCCCCGACTGTCTCGCTCTCTCCTTCCCTACCTAGTCGCTCATTCTTACACTTGTCTTTTCATTTTATCCTCCTCTTTTCCCACAATCCCTTGAGTTTGCTGGGGGCCAGAATGCTGCAGCAGAAGCTCAGCCAATCTGGAGCGAAGCTCCGCCTTCTTTGAGACCTACAAAGAGTAAAAGATTAGAGATTTCTTGCGTGCAATAATCATAAAAGACAAAATCTAAATTAAGGTAGCTGAATACATTAGTAATCCTTGAAATTGTGTGTTTCCATTCTGTAAATCATCAAGTGAACGATTTATGTGTGGGGGGGAATGGCAGTTCATCTGAACTGAATTTACAGTATATGGTCTGTATTTAAGATTCTATGTGCACTATTTTGAGTCCAGTAGGAACATACAGATATTTCATGTGAGTGAAGAGAAGCATGGTAATTCTGTACCTTTATTTTTTCCTCGGGAGTGAGGGAAATTTTGATTTCCAAGTTCTCAATTTGCCTTAACTTCTTTTGGAGTTTCCTCACCTCCCCCATCTGAATTCAGTGTAAACGCAAACCCAGTGCCGATGTAATTCAAACTGCAGAGATTCCTCGTCTAGTTCAGTAAGCTCTTTGTTAGACTTGCATGCTTTTATCGATGTTTTTATATGAATTGAATCCACTGTTGATACTGTAGAAAAGGGTTAACTGAATTGTTATTGCTCTACTCCAGACTACACTCACGGATACTGTATGAAGACGTGTACACAGACAGACCTCATCAGCCGGAAATCAACAGCTTTAAAATGTGACCTCACCTAAAAAGGAAACATGTCTGAATCTCTCTGGCGACATCGCGTGGAATTAGGGAAAATACATTCACTTTTATTTACCTGCTGCTGTGTAGAGCGCATAATTAACATAAATTACATTTATTATCTCTGAGCAGCGATGCTGTACGTCAGTTTGGACACGTGAAATTAAGAGATTTAAACAATTATATTTGTTACAAAGAGAAACAGTAACTAACAGTAACAAAGGTATCACACAGCATATATAATGAAAAAAGTAAGGTCATAATAATAAACAATGAATAAAGAGGAAAGGAAAAAAGATTGTATACATGTAAAGTTAAATGAAAAGAAGAAATTTAAGACATTGCATGTCTGAAATCCGGTTTTCTGTTATTTACATTAAATTTGTACTTTTTTTTCATGTCATTCTATTGCATTTCCATACATTTTAAAATTCTCTGACATGTCCATGGCCACTGGAACCTATTCTCATTTACACTGCATTGAGCCAGGTAGATATCTAAAAGCAGCAAGTCTGTATGAAATCACATTGTTGAAACAGCAAATGTGTACTACAACACTGATCTATATAGAGAGTGACTACAACACAGCTCTTGTTCTTTGACATATTTTTATTTCTTAAGTAACACATACATACAGGTGTAAAATACAACAAACATGGCCATTACAGATTAATTGAACATTGCTTTGTAGCATACATCTAAACGTAAGTACATTTGAAAACATGCAATTGAAGTGCCTTAAAAAAATGTCGATATTTTGTATTGTTATTTAAAGGCCTAGAATACTGAAAAAAGTTTTTAAACTCTAAACGACAAATCTAGATATTGTGGATGTTTGCAAATGTTTAATTAAGAATGTGAAACAATAATTACAATATAGAAATCTTTGTTTTTATAAGATGTATTTATATATATATATGTACTTTAGTGTAAAAGCATAATTGTTAAAAACAATATTATTTGGCATGTTTGACCTTACTAGACGGAAATGACGTCCGGACGCACGCTGTATCATTCGCGCCGCTCGGGAGGAAGTGCAGTGTAGACAGTTCGGCCAACTCCGTAAGAAAAGAAAAAAATAGAAAAAAAAAAAACACAAGGGAGGAAAAAAAACATTGAAATTCTTTAATCGGGTGGGTTCGGAAAGACTTCTCAAACTACCCCGATCGGAGGAAATCCCCGGCGGGCGAAGCTAAAGTCTTGAGAGCTGGTAGGGAGTGTTTATTTTTCACTTTGAAGCTTGTTTTTGGCTGTTGATGTGAGCCGCCTGCCGCTGCTGTCGCCCGACCGTCGACACTCATGTGCCGGAAGTCTGCGTAAAACCGCCTCGGTTCCAGCGTCGACGTTTTTTTTCCCCACTTGTTCTGTTTTTTCTATCCTTTTTTGCCTTTCCTTTTTTATTTTAGCCGACAGTCGAATGAATGCACGGGTCATGTCATGGTGTGGGCTGCAGGTCCGCCTCTGTTATCGTACAGTAGATTCGCCCCAGCCTGTCAGTAATATTCAGATATTTAGATATAATGGGTTATTTGCAAATAAACATTTGAATATTTCATAATATGGTCAAAAACATGATTTTACAGTACATCGCTTTTAATAAAGAATAAAGCAAAGCACATTCTCTTCTCTGCAACAAAATGACAATTTGCACCCGGATAGACGTACGAGCTTCTGTATAAACTCGCCATCTGTAACAATACAGCCTGAACACAGACTCACGAGTGATGATGCTTCTGTGTATTACAGTCACGTATGAAGCTTATAACTACTTGCTGATGCGAAATGCATGATTTATTTGTTGCAGTGTTGCCCATAAATAGACTAATGATAGACACCAGCTCTTCCTGAATAACATTTCCTGCATAATTCATGTTGTCCAATTCCGTTTATAATTGTTAGTAAAATTGTTTATTTGTAAAATGTGAATTTACTGTTATTATTTTATTTCTTAATAATGACCAGATCTTGTTTTAGAATTTTTATCTAAGATAAAATTTTAAAACCCATTTTAATCGTTCTTTTTTAAATCTCTTTCTCACCATTAATATAGCTGGGGTAGCTGGCATGGCGTTAAACTATAAACAAACAAACAAACTATTTTCTTTGAATATTTTATCAAATTATACGCCACACAGGTAAAGGTTTTTTTTTTTTTTTTTTTTTTAATGTATAAAATAAAATGTTATGTCTCTATCCATTATACACAACACAGGTAGAGGTTTTTTTTTTTTTTTTAATTATTATTATTTTAATGTATAAAATAAAATGTTATGTTCTTATCCATTATACACCACACAGGTATTTTTTTTTAAATTATTTTAATGTATAAAATAAAATGTTATGTCCCTATCCATTATACACCACACAGGTAGAGGTGTTTTTTTAAAAATTATTTTAATGTATAAAATAAAAATGTATGTCCCTATGTTTACTTTCTTTTATCAGGGGTGATGGAGGATTCCCATTTTAATTCTTCATACTTCTGGTCTCCTGTGCAGGGACAGGTAAGCACATCAATATACATGTTTTCAGCTTTTTAAGTTTGAAACTTGAGTATTGTATTTTATGCCTGGCCTATAATAGCATTAATATAGTACCATATTAATGTATTTACATGCTTTATATTATATTTTACATTATATACAGTACCATTCAGAAGTTTGGGTTCAGTAAGCAATAAATTGATCAGAGGTGATAGTAAAGACTTTTACATTTTCAAAAAAATCAAATAAATGCTGTTCTATTTCAAATGAATGCCACAAAAAAATTAAGCAGCACAACTGTTGTTCAACATTGATAATAAATGAGAAATGTTTCTTAAGCAGTAAATCATCATATTAGAATGATTTTGAAAGATCATGTGACACTGAAGACTGGAGTAATGATGCTGAAAATTCAGCTTTGCCATCACAGGAATAAATTTCATTTTAAAATATTTATTTAACTTGTACTAATATTTTACAATATTACTGTTTTTACTTTATTTACTTGCATTTACTTTACTTTTTTAATCAAATAAATAAAGCCTTGGTGAACATAAGTCTTCTTTTAAAAACATTATTAAAAAATGTAACTTTTTTTTTTCTTATTTTTTTTTTTCAAATAATAATACACTTTTATTTGGTCTTACTTGTCTAACCCAATTTTGCCTGTTTGGTTTTAGATTGAGAATGCTGTATTTCTCAATAAGGTAAAGGAGCAGCTTGTTCAGGACAAAAGCCCCACCTACTCGCATGGCCTCGCCCACTATCCCACCACAGCGGTGGTGGCGGTTTCTGCGGGTGCCATGGATACAACGACAGCAAGGACACTAAAACAAGAGCATGCACAACTGTCTCAGTCCTCACACAGTATCACAGTGGTGCCTGTACCGCCTACGGGCATCATGACGGCAGGTACTGTATGTGTGTTTATGCTAAACTGCTACAGGGTCTTCTCTCGTTAGTTTACACACTATTTGTAAGTTTCTACACTTTGATAAGTCTTCCATCACTTCCTCACTCTTTCTAGCGGGTTTGGTCACTCTGGTGTCTCCAGCATCATCTGCTCAGTCTCTTATTCCTGGACATCCATCCACCACCATGATAACAGTCCAAACGGGTAATGCACCCTATTTTACATAAACATAGACATGCACATGGTATGATTTTTTTTTTGTGTGATATGATTAAACAGTAATTTTGGGAATATCTTTTATTGAGTTGGATAACATGTTTATTGAGTGTTTGAAATGCCTGAAATGGTCACAGATACTTTTTATTGTCTCATTAGTCTTGTCTCACATAATTAAAGCATTTTACTCTTGCATGACTCCACCAGACAAAAGAAATGACTCCTTGCCCTGCTCACCGGTCATCATCCCATTACCGTCGAAACGAGGCAGAAAGAAGAAAGCCACACTCCCATTGGTTGGCTCACCTACTGGGACAGATTCCTTGATTTTGGGTCTTTCAGGACAGGTATAACAACACATGGATAAGATATAGTGAAATCGTTTTGAATTACATTGTCTGATCTTAGAAAAAAGTGATTAGCCCAGATACACTATTGGTCAAAATGGATGGTAAGATTTTTTTTTTTTTTTTAATGATTTTAACTTTACTGTCACTTTTTATCATTTTAATGTGTCCTTGCTGAATAATAGTATTTATTATTATTATTTTTTTTTAAATCTTACTGACCCCAAAATTGTGCCAAATAATTTTTAAACAACCATTTAAAAGTTTTTTTTTTTTTGACTGATTTTCCTTTTCTCTGTAGCATCATTCTGCCAACCCTTACAGTCTGTCCCCAGAAGATGGGCATGCTGGGAAAGAAGGCGGCAAAACGTACAGGTATGGCTTTTCAAAGGGACATCGGCTCAGCATGAACTCAGTGTGTGTTTCTTGCTATTAGAAGAAGCAAACACAGAGGCAGGGATTCCTAAGCCACTTCATTTTCATACTAAAGAAATGCATGGCCTTCCCGGCCAACACACACTCTCGCTGGCTTCAAGGCTTTGCAACGAGTTTGTCTCCCGTGCTTCAGTAGAAGTGTGTGTTATTCTGCTTAGCAGCATGTGCAGCCTCAGCTACACACATCTACACACACACACACTTCTGTCGCCCATCTGCACTACAGTTTCTGGCCTCTCCCTCTCGTTTTTCTTTTCTAGAGCCAAGGTCTACAATTTCCTTCTGGTTCATTCTTCACTGACCTCCTCGTCTCTCACCCTCCTGCTTGTGTTGTCTCTCTTTCTTGCCTGTTTGTCATGTCTCATGTTTCTCCTTTCACTATTGATGGACAGGCTTGTAACTTTCCTTTTCTCTTTGTCCCGTTTTCATCCGTACTTTGTCTTCTCCCATGTTTTCTTCCTCTCTCATCCCTCTGTCCACCCCTTGGTGTGTGTGTGCGTGCGTGTGTTTTTCTGTCTGTAGGTGCCGGATGTGTGGTTTGACGTTCTGCAGTAAGTCAGACATGCAGCTGCACTCCAAGTCGCACACGGAGGTGAAAGCTCACCAGTGTCCGCACTGCTCCAAATCCTTCGCTAACACCAGCTACCTGGCCCAGCACATCCGCATCCACAGCGGTGCCAAGCCCTACACCTGCTCCTACTGCCAGAAGGCTTTCAGACAGCTCAGTCATTTACAGCAGCACACACGGTATTCAGCACCGCACCTCAAGCGTGTGTGTGTTTGTGTGTGGGTGTCTGTGGCGAAGCAGGCGGGTGGTGGAGAGTGTGTGTGATGGACCTTAGTGTAGGGAGAGGACTGCGTGAGAGCCTGTGTGTGTGTTCGCCAACTTCCTCACGATATGATAAACGTTGCAAAACGTATATCGTAATTCAAACTGCATTAAACACGTTAAAGAGAGAATCAGCGTGTTGGTCAGAGAGCGTTTGTCATATATGACCAAAATAATGAATAAATAATGAATAACGAGTAAATGGCTGATATTATAGTTCTAAAATTAAACACTAAAAAAACTTTTTACTGAAAACATTTATGTATAAAGGTATCCATGTAATGTATGTTATAATGCATTCAATCTTAAAATAATTGTAACCAAAGTTAAAAAGCATTATTATATTTGCAGATTCCTTGTTATTGGTGGTTTGTCATGGGTTTTAATGCATTATACTTTTAAAAGGTGTAGCAAAGAATAGATATTATAACTGTGGTTAATTATTTATGAGAATTTGACCATGCATTGTAAGGTGCATTACGAGGCATAATTAATGCATTAAAATATTTGTATAATGCATTATATATAAAGACTTATCAAAGTAAAGTGTAACAAAAACTTAAATCAGTAGTTATAAATGATTCACATATTTAGGCGTCACAACATTATATATGATTAATGAATATATTGATATATAATGCTATATGATTAATGGATATTCATTTTGATATTTACTTAAAAAAAAATGTACTTAAAAGTTCTTTGAGTATTTTCAGAAATATGAAGGCAAGGCTAGGCAAGTTTATTGATTATAGCACATTTCATACACAGTAGTAATTCAAAGTGCTTTACACAGAAAAGGAATTAAAATATTCATAAGAAATACAAATATAACCTGAATCACCCCTATCTGGAGTGGAAGAAAATAAAATATTTGTCAGGTAACGTTTAAACAGTACCCTTGCAGACAAATCTTCCTGGACTGACTCCAGGGCTAACTTTAAAAATATTTGTCAGGTAAGTGTGTTTAAACAGTACCCTTGCAGACTAAAGGCTGCTGCAGATTTTTATCTATAAAGACCGACCCATTTATAATGTCTGAGAAAAATATTACATTTCATATTATAATGACAACGTTTTTTCTGCATTAAATAAATGTTTTTTTTAAATTGTATTAAAGCAAACCCTGAGGTTCCTGGACGCTGGTTTGAAAACATATGATTCTGTATCAGTTGAACTGTAGAAAATTATAAATGCAATTATATTATGCATTATATATAAAATATAAACACATAAAATTATTGGTATTAGTACCTTTGCAATGTATCTCAATATTGTGAGTGTGGTGAAAAATTGGAGAGAAAAGAAAAATATTGTGAAAAATGCTTGACAAATCTAAATTAAAAAAGTTTCTCTGCAGCATTATTTTCATAAAAGCTAATGCTAGTTTTAGGGTGATTATTATTTTAATTTTTTTTGAAAGTGGTAGCTGACAGTATTTTCAACCCACCTACTTTATGGATAACTGACAAAACCTGGGCAGTTAAAGTGCTTCTTGTGACCTCCGCATTCTGCTTTCCGTTTTTAAATGCAAACACGTGTCCTGGGCGTTCGCCCCCTTGAGACATTCTATGGTCACGTTGGAAAGGTTGATAACAGGGCCTCATCCTCTTTTGCTTGTTGCTATAGCAACATACTCTAGTGATGGTTTGCTTATATGTAAGTTTATGTCTAATGGACTGTTTAAATATATACCACAGTCTTTATAATGGTGAAGTCAGCTATAGCATGATGTGACCATGTGTAGTGGGTGGATTGTGCGTTAAATGTCTCTAAAAATTGCTAGAAGAAACGTATTGTCGTATTGAAGAAAAAGATTGTCAAGAAAAGTTCTTTTTCATCTCAAAAGAATGAAAGAAATATCATTTTATATTTTTTTTCTATATTTTCCTTTCCCTATTTGTATAAGTTATTTCTCCTCTAGCACACTTTTTATTACCACAGACTACTTAAACTTTTACACAACACTGTGGAGTCTTACACACACTGACTGAAATTGAAGCTGTCAGTGAAAGCCTAGTTCTCTTCGACTCTACATTATTGTCCCATAACTGTGTAGAAGTTTTATGAGGTTCTGCCCCGCTGTGAAATAGAGGTCACATAAAGGTTTCGTCCACTCCTGATCGCACTTGGACATGGGATTGGCCTCTGTAGCCCACAGAGTTCCTGTGAGGATTTAGTGCAAATGCTTTTTTGAGAAATGGATCTGCCCTTTCTGTGACCTCATTCAAACACCTACCACACCACTTCCAAATGTGTCTTTGAAATTCACTGCGCACTTTTGACAATCGTTGGCAGTAGGGACCACCTAGGAAAGGTCAGCAGAGTGAGTGTAGAGATGAAGAATATTGTCACGTCAAATATTTGTGTAGCGTCTATAAATGATTGAATGAGCCCATGGGTAAGCATGCTTGTCTTTCCTTCTTTACAGAAACCACACAGAATCCAAACCTCATAAGTGTCCTCACTGCTCGAAGTCCTTTGCCAACACAAGCTACCTTGCTCAGCATGTACGAATCCACACAGGAGTTAAACCTTACACCTGTAACTACTGCCAGAAAACCTTCAGACAGCTCAGTCACTTACAACAACACCACAGGTGCAGTAATGGACAGGTTTTTTTTTTTTTCTTCATTTGTGTTTATGGTTTTTTCTACACCTCATTCTTAACCATACATACTCAGTTTAGTTTTCCATGCATTTTTTACCTCTTGACATAAATGTTGTGCCTGTTCAGGATCCACACAGGAGACAGGCCATACAAATGTACACACTTGGGTTGTGAGAAGTCTTTCACTCAGCTCTCTAACCTGCAGGTGAGGAAAGTACTTTGTTTTTAAATCTATAAAGTAGAGCTGCGATCGTGATCTTGAGTCAGACACCAACGCAATCTTATTCCTACATGACAATGATTCTCCTATGCCTATTAAACCTTTGCCAAGTACGTTCAAATTCAAATCTGCGATTGTGCTGCCGCTGAGACAGAGAGAATAGTTGTCATGTATAGGTATGAAACAGCTTCACAAACAGTCTTTTCAACCACACAGTATAATTATTTCTGTTACAATATTTCAAATTATCACATATGTACTGGGATAAAGGTTTATAAATCACCCTTTGAAAGCAACTTGATATCAAGATTCTATCAAATCACTGTTAAAAATGTGTTTGTCAGTGAATTATTCAAGAGATTTGTTAAAAAAAAGCTGATTCATCCAGTAATGAAACAACAAGTGAAGTCTTTATGAATCAGTCATTGAATCATCCATTCAAACTGATTAAAAAAAAAAAATAAATAAATTAAAATTAATTTTTTTTTTTTTAAATAGACTGCAGCAATTGCTTAAAAAGTAAATTAACTGTACGTAAATTACATGTTATTTTATTTAGTTGGCTAGTCAGAACCGTGGGAGGATCATGATCTCTATTTTAAACAAAAATCGTGATTCTCAATTTGTCTAGAATTGTACAGAGCCCCTAAAAGGACATGGTGAAGGAAAAAAATATGGGATGGGAGGAAAAATTATTTGTCAATGCTTTTGCGTTTGCTTGCAAAATGTTTGCGTTCCCCCGAGAAACGTTGCGTTCACTCGCAAAATGTTTGCATTCAAGTTCAGAATTGAATTTAGAATGCCTTTAAATCTGAAAAATTGCAATTTGAATACATGAAATTAGTATTAAAATGAATTGGAATTTAAAGAAAATTGGATCAGTATTAAGAATCTAATAAGAAATGTTTGAGCACCAAATCAGCATATTAGAATGACTTCTGAAGGATCATGTGACACTGAAGACTGGAGTAATGATGCTGAAAATTCAGCTTTGGCATCACAGGAATAAATTACATTTTAAAATGTATTCCAATTGAAAAGAGTTGTTTTAAATTATAATAATATTTCACAATATTACAGTTCTTACTCTATTTTTATCAAGTAAATGCAGCCTTGGTGAAGATAAGAGACTTCTTTCAAAAAAATGTAATCTTTCTGACCACAAACTTTGGAAAGCTAGTGTCTATCTATCTATCTATATATATATATATATATAGGGTAACACTTTGGCCCGGTTTCACAGACAGGGCATAGATTAAGTCAGGATTAGGCCTTAGTTCAGTTAGGACATTTAAGTAGCTTTTATCAACGTGTCTTAGAAAAAAAAAAATCATTACTGGTGTGCATCTAGAGGCAAAACAATGGCACTGACATATTTTAAGATATGTTAGTGCAAGTTGCTTTCAGTGAAAACAGCTCAAACATGCATTTTAGTCTGGGACTAGTTTAAGCCTTGTCTGCGAAACTAGGGGTTTATTTTAATGTGTCCTTGTTACACGTTACATATATTTACTATAGTAATAACTATAAATTAGGCATAATTAAAAAATTTTTAGTCAACTGTCATTTCAATGTTTCTTTCAATCTTTTCCAGTCTCATCGGCGTCAGCACAACAAGGACAAACCGTATAAGTGTCACCACTGTAACCGTGGTTATGTAGACGCAGCCAGCCTGGAAGTTCATCTGTCCACTCACACAGTAAAGCACGCTAAGCTGTACTCCTGCGGTTTATGCAACCGCACATATACCTCGGTACAAACATTAACACCCAGTCTCACAGCATAAATAAGCAGCATTCCCAGTTACTGTTCTCAAAATGATCCTAATATGTATCTCTCTCTCTGCCTGTAGGAGACGTATCTGATGAAACACATGCGTAAACACGCCCCAGATATGCTGCCATCTCCACCCGGATCAACCCAACAAAGTCACAGCCCAGGCCGTGTTGGAGGAGGCGGCTCGGAAGCAGACGCACAGAGCCGAGCCGAGAGGACCAATGTCTTTGGCCAGCCAGCCGGTGTGCCGTGCGTATTCGACTTGAACCAGTACAAACCAGTAACTTCTGCTGATGTGCAGTATAAAACTGTCAGTGTGTCTGACATCTCACCTCACAAAGACCTCTGCATCACTGTGGAGGCTTCCGCCATACAGGTGGAACACCTGAACTCATGAGAAATCCCATGGAGTGAGGGATGAAACTTTGGAGTTTAACAGTTTTGGAAAAACTGTTGGAATTTACAAGATGTACACAGAGCTGTGGATACTGAAAGAATTTTCTTACTCAATGCCTTCTTGTTTGTATGAAGGAGCAAGTGGACTTAAAATGGATAAACATGAAGGAAATACACTTTTGTAATTTTTTTTCCTTTTTTTTTTTTTTTTTAACATTTATTGCTGTAATCCTGATCTTCCTCGCAAAAGCTTCCTTGAAGACTGGCTGTTTCAGTGGGTACCCACCTCATATCTCAAGTCTTTTCTTAACATTTCCCGTTTATCACGTTTGTATGAATGTCTGCATCTGTAGTTGTTGGTACGATCATTGCACTGTCAACATTAATATTGTTACTGTCAACAAGAATAGAAATATTGTCTCTTGCACAGTATATATGGGAATTGTTGGTCTGTTTTCGTTTTAAAAGGGAAATTTGTTTGCAGTCATGTACGTAAAACAGAAAAGCACGTATATGTGATTTATCAAATGTATTGTGTGTGAATGAGTAAAGGACAGTAAATAGGACAAAAAGAATTTGTCAACTAATGTCAACGGAAAATATCTTGAGATGGTGTTTTTTTTTTTAATTATCCTTAGTATTTCCATCCGCAGATGACATGTAATATTCTATTATTACCATGTTACTACTGTTATTTTATCAAAATAACTATTAACATGCACCCCAAATGTCACCTTCTAGACATTAACAAAATCAGATTAGTGTGCATTAACCCTGTAAAACAAGATATTAAAAAAATTGCTTCTGATGTGCCTTATTGTGATTATCTTATAGCAGGGGATTTTGCAACCTTTACAGACTCTGTCAACCTGGGTTTTTAAGTCATTTTCATTTACAACATTAACAAGTATTACTGCCTTTATTAATACTCAGATCATTAATGTAATTGTTTACATTTAGAAATCATTTAAGAACATACAATATTGTTATTTATTGAAATTCTATACTAAATTCCATAGACCCCATCCAGGACCTTCAACCCATTGGTTTAATTTTAGAGAATTAACAGACTGCTTTGTGGTTAAAACCTTTTAATCTAAATTCCCTCAGAATGTAAATGATGTAATGCATAAACAGTTTTCAGATATCCAAGAAAACAGAATATGGACGATTAGAATGATTTATTTGATACATAGTTATTTATATAATTAACTTACTGTATATAATTTATATATTTAAATATAGTTATTTATACTTGTATTTAAGTTAAATATATTTAGTTATATTTAAGTTATATATATATTTAGTCGTACTGATGTGCAACATCCTATCGTACAACAGTTTCATTTATTTGGCAGATTGCACCATCTGTCAAAAATATGGGGGTCAAAATAACTTATTGCTTTATTGTTTTACTTTTGTAAACAGTAATCGCGTAAAGTTAACAGTAAAAGAACACAGAACAATTGTACAAAGTCGATCAAATGTGTTTGTGACGCCTAGTGTTGAATCTTTGAAGTTCATATTGGTAGCGTCCACCCCGTCAGTGGTGGGCTGTGTCAGAAAAGTCCATGCGAGTAGCGGAGAAACTTCACGAATGTAAATATAGAGCTAACAACGGAGGTTACGTCCTCGCGCGTTCTTTCTTTTTTTCCTCCTTTGACTCATGCGAACATGCCACGCAAAAAGCCTTTTAGTAACAAACAGAAAAAGAAGCAGCTCCAGGTGAAACGAGGGAAAAAGAGAGGTGGGTAACTAGCTTAGCTGAGTTAGCGACAAGCTGAACGCGCTCACAGACGTTCTACATCAGCCAAGTGACTCATTGTTTTATGATTTATATTTTAGCGTGCAGAAATGTGATCATGCTCTCACATATTAGAACATTAATTGAGCTACTACGCTGCTGTAACTACTTTGTTTGCTAAGTTTCTGTGGACGTATCTAACAAAACTTGACAGGCAGTAAACAGCGCGTGCTGTCATTTTTATTTGTGGGTTGCATACAAGAAAGGACGCTGAATTTCACGTCCAGAAACAGTATATGTATCATAATGAGCTTGATATGAATGCTGTCTGCTCTGCTGTAAACAACTACTCTGCTCCTGACAGGTCGAACGTCACACAACCGAACATTAATTTATCTTTACAGACCAAATTTCAATTCTGCCTTGTCAACAGTGAAATGATGCTTAAAGGGGGTGATATGGCACGCATTTTGAGCTGCTCGTGTTTTGCTGTAGTTGGCGCTTGTGTTATGCGGTATATAAGTGCGCAGACTCAGCGTGAAGTTACGTAACACAACAACAAAGCGATCAATACACACTAACGCAGGCTGAATTAACTGCGGTTCGCCTGTATTCGTGTCTAGTGCACAGTAAGACCTACATAAATAGTTGCAGTGGAATAGCAGGGATAATTATTTATTATGTCAGCAGTGTAAATTTCCGCACTGTTGTCTGTAAATTGTAATGACAACAGAGTGTTAATTATGGGGGAGACATGATTATTGGAAGTACACAATGTTTTTCACATAAATAGCGTATAATTCAAAAACAAAACCTTTGTACACTGAAAGAAAAACATGGTGTACAATTTACTAGAAAATTGCTAATAAATTTCACATTTAGTTACAAAGAAATGGCAAGTAAGACACTGAATTAAACATGAAGGACTGAGATAAAGACTGAAAATAGTATTTTCTTGTAAAACGTACTCCAATAATCCTTGTTTTATTAACAGTATATGATATTACTTTGCTTTGGAGTTATGTTCAAGACAGAAACCGCTCTTTAAAGATTCTGTATGTGTGTATGCAGGAGAAACAGGTTCAAGTCACAGTAGCCGAAATGCCAGTGTGGAGAGAGGACCTGGCAGAGACAGACAGTCGGATACATCAGACAGCGAGACGACAGACATCAAGAGGATCAACCAACAGCCTGGCACCAGAGACGGCAGATATGACCCCAACAGGTGAGTCAGGACAGGTGAAACAGTCAGTCCAGTCTTGTCTTATTAATTCAACATGACATGTTTTAGTAGGGACATGTATCGTCCTGTTTGTTAATCTTATAATGGCTGGTTTTGCAGATTCCGTCTGCACTTTGAGAGGGAAAGCAAGGAGGAGGTGGAGAAGAGGAAGAAAATAGCGATGAAGAAAATCCTGAAGCCGGTGGCAGAAAAGGAACTAGAGATGGATATAAACCAGATCTTCCCAGAAGAGAAAGGTATTTATGCTGCTGAGTAATAGAAAGTGGTGGTTCTCAACTGGGACACATTCTGAAGCATCTGTGTCGAAAAAAATATATAGTCTTTGCTGTCAAATACAAGAGTCAACAAGGTCCACTTTATATCTTCATTTCACTTTCATTTTGTCTAATCACAGGCCTGGATTTCCCACGGCGGCCCTTATGGAATTACGGCATGCGGCGAGAGGAGTTGCTGCGGAAAGAGGAGAAGTCATTTCTGGAGTATCTGGACATTCTTCAATCCAAGAACCCACCTGGTACCCTCAGCCACTTTGAGCACAATCTCGAGGTGAGGAAAACACGGAACTGAAGTACTTAGAGAAATCATTTTTATCAGCAACCAGAATTTAATTGTTGCTGAGTCAATAGCTGTAATGAAATAGTTTTTTTTATTGCGCTTGAGCATCTGTTTGGCCAGACGGTGCTGGAGGCAAACACTGTTAAGTGTTCAAATTCACTTGTTTATGAGCTGTTGCCTTTCTCAAGCCTTGTGACACATAAAACTGTTGTTTGCTTAGTGAAAAAGAAGCAACACTTCTCCTAAATGCTCGCTTAAATGTATAAGACTTAATAATTAGGCATATTAAACATAATAAAAAAGGCTTTTATGATTCCTGTTTGTCTTTAATAGCCTACAGACAACAGAAGCACCACAATATTGTGCAGATAATTTTTAGACAAACAATCTTTGTTTCTAAGAACTTATAAACTTGCCGCTAAATGTTGCAAGCACTTAGCTGAGCAATTACTCAGCAAATATTGGATTACAATGAATTCATTGTTCACTGAATTCATAAGTTTTCAGATTAAAGTAGCAAAAGGAGACCATAAAATCCGAGTCATTATTTTACCTAAAGTGGGTCAAAGAATTACAAACAGGTTGGCTAATCTGAAAGAATTTGAATAACAGATTTAGGGTTCATTACTGAAGTTCAGACAGCGTGAATAGTGCTCATTCAAATAACAGCTATTAAAAATTGGTTAATTTGTTTGTTTGTTTTTTTACCGACTGACTGTCTTTCTCTCTCAGACATGGAGGCAGCTGTGGAGAGTATTGGAGATGTCTGATGTCATTCTGCTCATAGTGGATATCAGACACCCAGTGAGTGTGCAACTGTAACGCCTGTTGAAACTTTTAGCAGTTTTCAAAAGATCATCAAAATTGCATAGCTCTTACACTAAATGTGACAATTCTTAAATTATGCAAACTGAAGTAATAAAGTCCCCACTAGGTGGGGCCAGAGATTGTATTACATTTAATCTCAGAAAACAGCACTTTTGTATTGCGTTATACTTTTTGAGCAAAAGAAGGATGGTGTGGAAGCTATAGTTTATAGTACCCATAGTTGAGTAGTCATTGGCATTCAGTACAAGCAAACATTATCACTCTGTCTGTAGGTGCTGCAGTTGTCTCCTGCTCTCTATCACTACATCACTGGTGAGTTAAAGAAGTACATCATCCTGGTGCTCAATAAAGTGGACTTGAGCCCCGCCCCGCTGGTGTTGGCATGGAAACACTATCTGACCAAACAGTTTCCCAACATGCAATGTGTGGGCTTCACTTCGCACCCAGGACAACCCTACAGCACCCGTGAGAGAGTCCTTCCACTATCAGTGCTTTATCTATAATGTGACTGAACAAAATAGATGAGATTAAAAATATGTTTCCTTCTGTACTAACTGCAGTTCTGCAGAAGAAGAGGGTGAGGAAGAAAGCAGGATGGAATCAGGTAGGAGGACCGTTCCAAATCATGAGAGCGTGTCAGGAGATCACAGCAGGAAGAGGTAAGACAAGTTCCTCCCAGACAACTAAATGAGCACTGGAACACAGGGAGTAATGATGATGATTGTTGTTTTCAGTGGATTTGAATAGCTGGGAGAAGAAGATCCAGAGGGATGCTGTTGCCGTGGGAACAGAGGGGGATCGGGCTGATGATGGATCAGAATCTGTGCTGATGGAGTATCATAGTGACGTTGCCATGGAAATGAACAGCCCCACGCAAGAACTTTATAAAGATGGAGTACTAACCTTGGGCTGCATAGGTAAAAGCCTGTTTGTCCTAGATTCACCATGAAATTATTATTTTTTTTTTTTTTTTTGATGGAACATTACAGTGTTTATTATAAATTATTTATATTACGGAGCAGTTGATTGGTTGACGAATGTGCCTTCCCCCTCATAATGACATCTTTTCTCTGATGACATGTTCACCGGCGTGAGACCGGGACAATAATCCCTACCTTCCAGCAACCTGTCACTCACATGAGATTGCATCAATTAACAAACAACAACAATTCAGCGATCTAATCAAGTCCTGATAGACAATCAAGTCCCACCCTACTTTTTTCTTATTCGAGAAGCCGTTTCACTTGGATATACACCAAAATAGGGATGAAAAGGACGATCGCAATTTCCGTTTCATATGCCAACTTTAAAGGTGCAGTGTGTAATATTTATGAGGATCTATTGACAGAAATGCAATATAATATACATAACTATGTTTTCAGTGGTGTATAAAAACCTCGCATAATGAACCGTTATGTTTTTATTACCTTAGAATGAGCCATTTCTATCTCCATACACCGTGGGTCCTCTTACAGTGAAGTCACCATTTTGCGCCGTCATGTTTCTACAGTAGCCCTAAGCGGACAAACTGCTCTATAGAGCGCTAGCTACTCTCTGCCGTGTCAGATGACGACATCTTTGTCCTGTGTCGGCCACCGTAGCTTCTCTATGTACTTTGAAAGGGAGGGGTGAGCGGTGGGTGGTTGCAATTTGCAACCTCTCCGTTAGATGCCGCTAAAATTTACACAGTGCACCTTTAAATTTTGTTGTTCTAGATCAATATCAGTTACATATATCTTTTATGAAGTACTTCTCCTCAATGTGAAAATTAAAATTCATTCATTCATTTAAAATTTATTTTGAGTCTTTTTGCACTTTCTCCAGGTTTTCCTAATGTAGGCAAATCTTCAGTGCTGAACAGTCTGGTTGGCAGGAAGGTCGTGAGCGTATCTCGAACCCCAGGTCACACAAAATATTTCCAAACATACTACCTCACTCCCACTGTGAAACTCTGCGATTGTCCTGGGCTTGTCTTCCCTTCCCAAGTGGACAAGCAACTACAGGTAAAACAGCATGATACTGTATAATTATAAAAGTTAAATCATCCGGGCTTTGTTTTTGTTTATGTGTGTGCGTGTTATTCATCTTCTCAAACAGATCCTGGCTGGTATATATCCAGTGTCCCAGCTGCAGGAGCCTTACAGTTCAGTAGGATACCTGTGTGAACGGACCAACTTCGTGTCTGTACTAAAGCTGAAACATCCCGACTACAGCCCAGAAAACCCACGTGACCCAGACACACAGGACTGGACAGCATGGGACGTGTGTGAAGGTGTGCGCTTTTCTGATGTGGTATCATTTATTTCATATTTAACATTCGATTGGAGGGAGGAACTGGTTGTCAATAGTCTGTTTTTATTTTTTGTTTTTCAGCCTGGGCTGAGAAGAGAGGGTATAAGACGGCTATGGCAGCCCGTAATGATGTTTATCGAGCAGCCAACAGTCTACTGCGTTTAGCCATCGACGGGCGGTTGTGTCTGTGTCTGCGGCCACCTGGATACTCTCAGAGTAAAGGTGAGAGGTCAAACCACTACAGATTTGTACATGTCATCTGCCACTTTTGTCCCAGATGTGACATTTAATCTCTATCTCTTCAGATGAATGGGAATCACACCCAGGCCTGTCCGAGATCATCGCTCTACAAGGAAGAAAGGAAGAAGAGGATGTGTGTGGTGACAGGGAAGACGACGACGGCGAATCCAGCTCAGAGCTGGAGGAAGACAACTATCGAGGTGATGATGAGGACGCTTATGGGGATGATGAAGATGATACCGTGAAGGCTAACAAGAAGGGCCTCACTCTCAACATGTTCAGTGTGCTGGGAGAGAACGAGTGTGAGTGAGGGATGAGATCGCTCTCCTTCTCATTCCATGTTCATACATTCCGGTTTCTCTGTTTATCACTGATCTCTTTATGACCATCTCATTTCAATCTGCAATGCGTCAATCAAAAGACTGTATAAAGTTTTGAACATTTATTTCTCATTTGACGCTCATCGTGCACTTAAACAGCCCATCGTATAGACAAACACAACACATCCACTATTCTGCCTATTTTTGCTGCAGTATAAAGCTGGTTTTGTGTTCTATTTCAACCTCTCTGTGCCTCGTACCTTCTCTGCTTTTCGTTTATTATCATCAAAAAAAGTATCAAAATACTTTGAAAACTTTTGTACCTCCTGCATGCAGCCTTTTCCCTTTCTGAAAGGGCGGTGGGAATGTCTGTACAACCAGTGATTGTACAATCAATGTTACTAAACAAGCATTGATGAATACAATCACTGATTTATTATCAGTCTCACAGCAGTGATGCCAAAGGTCAGGTGAGGTCAAAAGTCACGCTTTGACCTAAAACTGTGAGTTTCCCCCATGTGAATGTATTTTAACCTCAATCTCAGTTTGCAAACCTCGGCATGTAGGGCAGAACCAGTCATGTATGAGGATAAGACATAGAGGCACAGTCTGTTGACTTAAGAAGATTATTCTGATAAAAAGAAGTTATGGACACTCAAAGCACTTTTAAAGCAAGAGGCAGCAACCAGCAGTCTTTTACTGTTGAATACTTTAATTTCTGAGCAGATACACGTTTATTATGCGGGTAATGAAGTGAGGGTGTCATTTAGGGTTGCAGTGGGAGTGACTTTATGCCACAAAATGTTCTAGACTATGCAAAGTTTAAAGAGCTATCAGAAAAACCTGAGATAAGCGTTCCAGACTGTATAACACACATTGTACATGCACACTGACACAAGCCACTCTGAGACTTTGGGATCATGTTCTTTTGGACTAAAAAGTGCATTTGTTAGAGAGCGGGTTGGTTTTGAAGAACTAGAGTTTGTGCACTTTTGCTGTAGGACTCAGGTAATGGTGATGATGTGGTGTTAGACTATCATCACAGATGATACAGAGAGACCGATACAAGGCTGCTGGTTTCCTGCTTTTCAGCTTCCAGCCCTGCATGTCCTTGCTTAGGGATTTCATGTGGGTGTGTCTTTGTTTGCGTGGGTGTGATAGTGTGTGGATAATTTTTTCTTTATTGAGATGTTATTATACTGACAGAAACAACCCTCTGCAATAAAAACGTTCCCCAGACTCTTTGTTATCATTATGTTTGCACAAGAGGACACAGCTACTTATGTCTTTACATACAGTGCGTAAGAACGTAAATGACAACATAGTGTAATTGAAAGTATAATGTAGGCGAACATAAATTTAAGGTAACATCGTTATGTGAAATGTATACTTTGTGGATATTGAGAATAACCAATTCGCATCTTATAAACCGTTCACAAAAAATAGAAGTCTATTTTTGAGATTTTGGGCTATTTGGCTTTTCATAACCTGTTTTTTTTTTTGTCTTTCTCAGACTAGTGGAAAGAAGACATCCAAAATACACTAAGTGTTTATTTTATTGCATTTGATCTAATTGCGTCTAAAGGTAATATCTTTATATCCATATCTTTAAAGGTAATTTTATCAAATTAAGTTTTTTTCTCATGCACCAAGCCAGAAATCTCCACCTTAGTAGCACTTCCATACAACAAACTCTATTTATTTATCTATCTATATTCTGAAGGGTTTTATAGAGGGCTTTGTGCATCTCTTGCCTGGTTACATGGTGATTTTGTTCTGGCTGTTGACAGTGATAAAAAGAGATATCAATTATCCTCTCTGTAAAAGACTCTTAATATGTCAACAAAATGAATCGAATTTTGAACCTGTATCCAATGTTCAGATATTTGTTTTGGAAATGTATGCAAATTAGCGCATATTTAATTAGACAATGCCTCATTTGCATATTTAAACATAACATTTCAGAAACCTTGTAATACAAAAAAAATGCTTGCAATTCTTATGGTGTACTCACACTAGGCACGGTTGCCTTGTACCGTGCCCGAGCGCGATTGTGCCCCCTCCCCACTCCCCCGCTGGCCTGCACTCACATTGCACTTAACGTACCGGGCCGGAGCACGCCTACGTCATTCACGATGCAACTTTTTGTTTGGAAGACAACAGGAAGAAAAGCGCTTCTTTCGTTAATAGACTGCCTAAAAGATTGATCATTTATGCCGCGCAGCGATTTTCAATTGATTGCACTGCACGTATCAGAAGGCAGCTGACTTTGATGGAGGAATTTGCAGCTTTACTCGCAAACTACAATTCATGTTCATCAATAAGGTGAGAACCAGGACCGTTATAAACCTAAATATACTTGAATTAATTGAAAAGTGTATCCAAGTAGTAATAGTTTGGTGTTTGCTGTCGTAATGATGACAGTAGCGCACAGCTGTTCCGTGCTCCAGCGAGGTTAGCGCTCACACTGCATGCGTACCGAGCCCAACCGAACCGCGCTCTGGCCCACCTCTTCCAAGCGGGCCAGGGCCGGCTAAACGAACCACGCCCGGGCACGGAACGGAGCACTCACACTAGTCAACCGAACCAGACTTCGGGGGTCAAACGTACCCGGGCACGGTTCAGAGCGCCTAGTGTGAGCACACTCTTAATGTAATCAATCAACTGGATGCCAACGAAAGAACAACGTCTGCCCTCGTGTCAACACAACACCCATGCGTCATGGGGTATGCACGTGACGTCACCGTCGGCCGGAGTGACTGCGGTTACGCCCACTGAGTGGCAAAAAGACTGAGTGCAGCATTGGTTTTCAGCATTAATATCGCGAAAAACACAAAACACATCTAAAACGGAAAAGAGCTTTGAGACTGACGTGAATGTACAAATATATTTGACAAGAAATCTGAGGTATATTTTTACAGACTGATGAAAGCTACAGAAAAGAGAAGAAAATGGATTACTGCAATTCACAGAAACAACTGGACTCACAAACTGGTCACAAACAAAGCACTCGCGACACTTCATAAAACTGAGGTTAAACCACTGGAGTCATATGAATTACTTTTATGATGTCTTTACTAGAATTCATTAAAAAGTCAGATCTTCATTTGTGTTCCGAAGATAAACGACGGGTTTGAAACGACATGAGGGAGAGTAATTAGTGACAGAATTTTCATTTTTGTGTGAACTAACCCTTTAAAAACACGATGCGCCTGTGCGAGACTCTGAAAACGCAGCCATGCTCAACGCGGGCATCTAGCACATGTTTACAGGTAAATAGCAGCAGCGGAGTAGGCCTAGAACGGAAAAACAGAGTGTGCTATGTGAACCCGCCCTATAAAACTTTTGGAAAAGCAAGTGGTTACCTCATTTGTCTGACAGAATAAAAAGTTGTTATCAAAGTAAAGAGTAGCTGCTTTGAAGAAGCAGAATTTAAGATTTGCTTAACAATTTCTGGTCGTTACATAATTCTCCTGCTTCCAATTAGTGTTTTTCCATAGTTTAAATGACTATTCTTTTAAAATGTGGAAAATAGTAATCATAAAGAATGAGTAGGTGTGTCCACACTTCTGTTCTGACTGATACTAATTATGAGCTTTACAGTAACACACTTAGGAAATAAAACATTTGACTATCACTGGCCATCAGGTCACACAGTCTTGCATCAGATCAACATTACTTATCATTTCCCAACTGTAAACACTGAAGACAATGAAGCATTCCTATATAATTTGATTAAGTCATGTGGATTACATTTTAATCCTTTTCTAATTAAACTGGGAAAACTATTAAAACAGGCTTGTGGTTTCGGGTGTGACTTGGATATGTTACAGTGCCTCACAATCATAATTTGCTCATAATAACCAACACAAATAATTTTCCCCTCAGTAAAACAGAGAAACACAACTCACTAATTTCCTGTAGATTGTGTAAAACTATTTTTCTGTTTGTAACCTCTGTCAGCTTCACGCTATTCTCATATTTCACTCAACCGTGACCTCATAAATTATCCAAATTAAATTCTGTGGTCTTTAACAGGAGTCATTGGTCATGCTTGTGCTGTCCATATGTGTTGCATTAGTGTAGAGCAGCCTGCTTTTCACATGACGTACATAACCAGTCTGCAACACCCTTTAAACCACTAATCAACAAAGAGTGAATGAATTAGTCCTATTAAACCAGTCTGGCTTTAATCAATGGTCTGGTATTGACTGAGACAGAGTCTGAGTTCTTATCAATGTGAATCATGGTAAACACAATAGGTCATGCAGAGGTTCATCAGAGACCAGACACGTACTGTATCTCCAATCTGATTGGTGTTAATTTGCATGTTTAGACATCTGGTGATTTTGGCAGACTCTGGAGGCTGTTAGCCATACCGCATGAAATGATAAGTTTCCCTGTTAGGATGTCTGATTGATTAAATATCCCTCACAGTAAAATGAAAACTGCAGCTTAATCCTGAATGCAACGAAGTGCAGAGGTGACATTTGGACTTGACTTCACAGTCTCTATATCACCTTCATTGGGAATGCAGAAGGAACTGATAACACTGGCACAGCAATCCTAGCAATGTCACAGGTCTTGTAGCTCCACAATATTTATGAGTCAAGGGATATTTGATCACATGATAAATTATTTTACACTTATGAGAATGGTTTTTAGACATCGGTTTCAGTTTATGGATAAAATAAGCTCTGTTAACATTACTTAGTGTTCTACAACATAAACACAGTCATACTATGGATGCTTGTTTCTGTTATATAAAATAAAAAAGATCATTGTGAGATAAAGTTTAAAATAAGAAATAGTCACAATTACATATTTGAGAGTGACAATTACAAGAAATGTAGAAGAAATAATGACGGAATTGCACGATATTTAAAAAAAAAAAAGGAGAAATACCTCAAAATTGTGTTGAAGTCCCAGTTAGCAATATGAAGTCATAATTGCGAAATATGGGCACACTGACAAGAATTAATGTCACAATTGCAAAATATAAGTTACAATTATGAAAAATAAACTGGCAATTGCATGATATCAAGTCACAATTGCAAAAAATAGTCGCATTTACAAGAACTACAATTGCAAAAAAAAGTCACAATTATGAGAAATAAACTCACAATTGCATGATATAGTCACAATTGCGGAAAAAAAAGGTAGCGTGTACAAGAAATAATGACGGAATTGCATAATATAAATCACAATTACGAGAAATACCTCAAAATTGCGGTGTATGAATGACGTCCCAGTTAGCAATATGATGTCATAATTGCGAAATATAGGCACATTGATAAGAAATAGCTAATGTCACAATTGGAAAATATTTAAGTTACAGTTTGCATGATATAAAGTCACAGTGAACAATATGAAGTCACAATTGTGAAAATAGTGATATTTACAAGTAATAATATCACATTCACAATTATGAAAAAGTCACATTTACAAATAAATAATGTTGCAAGGTGTAATATATTACAAGATGTCTCACAGTTATGAGAAATAAAGTTGCGTGATATAAATTCACATTGATAGATATAAAGTCAAAATTACATAAAAATAACGTTGCATTACCTTTTTTATTGTTTTCTTCTGAGGTGGAAACAGGCTTCTACATGTCATACAGGAATGAATGAATTAGCCCACCAAGCTGGCCTACAAATTGACCTCATGATTGACCTCGCACAACTATATAAACAAATGTTGACATTTTTTCATGATTTTGAGTTGATTAGTGTTTACTGTATATATTTGATAGGAGTTTCCCCTCAATTTATTTGAGTATGCTCACTGCTTCAAGAACACACACACACACACATGGACCGGTGTAATTTATGAGCAGGCAGTTGTCTCTAGTCTGCTTCCGAGTTGGGTGCTGGCGTTGGCAGTGGAGTGTATTAGGTGTCCTGTCTTCTGCCTGAATCTAAACTCAGCTTTCAGTACGGCAAGTCAGAGAGGCCAAACTATGCTGGCACACAATAGTACTGACATAATATATTATCATCAAACGGCATTTGAATATATCCCACCACAGGACCACCATGAGCCACCTATTATGTGATCAGACAGCCTAAAGACAATTTTAGAGATCCAGTGAACAATATTTTAGATGTATATCACTTTTTTCATGTTCTGAAGCATTTTTCTACATGTGCATATGTGTTTGTTGGGTGGTGTGACTGTTTGCTGCTCAGCATGTTTGTTGGAGTCTATGTGTCAATAGGTATTTTTAGCTTGGGCTCTCACTGCATTGCAATGGCACTCATTCCCAAAATCCCAGCAACCCCCCACTCTACTCACTCTCACTGTGGAGCCAGATAGAGCAGGAACGAACAGGAAGAGAGCGAGCAGGACAGTTGTGTCATCACACAGACAGTCCATGCAGAATTAGACCCTCCCTGCTCTGTTTCCATGGAGACAGTTTGAAATAGACCCGATGATGGGCTGTTATAAAGGCCGACCTACCTGATCGCCACACCCTGACTCAACCGTTATTACCGTCAGGCGCTACATTGTTAACCACTCATACACTCAGAGCAGAGACAGAAAATAACAGTAATTTGGGGGGAATCAAATTCTGTCTGATGTGGAAGAAAGAGGGAGGGAGAAAGGGAGGGAAACAGAGAACCCATAATTAGCAAACACAATGAGTGTCTAACAAGGGAACTAATGAATTAGGCCGCAGACTTCCTTTGTTGGCACAAATAAATTACAAACTTGTCTATTCACTGATGGAATAGAATGAGAGGAGGTGGAGGAGAGGGAGAGGAAGTGAAGTGTAACTGTAGTGGCAGCATGAATCCAGTTGTAAAGTTGTACAGATGGAAACCCAAATACCAGATCTCTCTCCCTCTTCAGATTCTCATCACTTTTCTCTTTTCATGTTGAGAGAATCAGAGTCCCTGAAGGGTTCTGCAGAGATGTGGAAATGAAGTGCAGCAGACCGATAAAGGAATCTGTGGGTGGGACCTTAAAGGGACAGTTCACCCAAAAAAATGATTCTGTCATCATTTATTCACCCTCGTATTCTTTTAAACCTGTATAACTTTATGAACTATTGTTGCTCTTTTTAATTTAATTACAATAAATGGGGACTAAAAGCATCATAAATGTATCATGCAAGTAGTCCAAATGACTCATTAAGTATATTCCAAGTCTTCTGAAGTCATATGATAGCATTTTATTTTTAGCAATTTTCTTATGTGCTTTTGTCATTTTTATTAGTTTTTCTATATAGTTTGTTTATTTTTATTTAAGTTTTTTTCAGTAATTTTAGTACCTATTTTTTTATAGTTCTATTTGCATTATATGCAACATATCTATTTTTGTTTAAGTTTATATTTATTTTATTTCAGCCTTATGAATTACCAAAAAAGATTTTTACGTTTTAGTTAACAATAACAACATTGATTCACTGATAATTCTCTCTTTCGGTGAGTTGCTATCAGATCATTGAATAAGTAAATTTACCCTGTGTACCGGATCAGTCTGAATTATGGTCAGTATATATTGCAAACAATCAAAGATTTATCGAAAAATCAAATGCAAAAGAATGATTAATTCTCATCAATGCACCATGCACTATCATCATTTATGATGATTTTGCATCCGATTTTAGTTGTTTTTTTTGTTTTTTTTAGCTCCTGTCCTCAATGTATGTAACATCATTTATCTTCTACAGAAGAAAGAAAATCATACAGGTTTGGAAAGACATGACGGAGAGTAAATAATGACATCATTTTAATTTCTGGGTTATTTCTTTAAATCCTGAGTCTTTAAGTATATAATGTGAGTGGTCAACCAAAGCAAAAACATCTAACCACATGCACAAAAACACAGACAGACATAAACGCAATTACCGTCTGCTGAAGATCACCTGCGGTCACACTCACCCATCTGTTTCAATCTTCCAAGGAGATTTTCCTTAGACAGACAAAAACACACAACAACAATGTAGAAAAATCAGAATTAAAACAACATAAATATGCATCAATGCATTAATATTCAGGTGCACAGAAGAAGGTTATACAGACTCTTAATGTGTGTAAATGTAATAATGTGAATAATGTCTTAGAAAACTATACAACAAAGAATAACAGGCTCAACAAATAATAAGTGGGATTACTGCTCAGGAAATGACTAAGGGTCTGGGAATAACCTGTTTGTATTCATCACACTGAAGCAAAGCCCTGATTGTCCGAGCCTTCCCTGCTGTCCGTTCCTGAATGAAAAGATGGTTATGTAGAAGCTGTCAGCATGATTTGGCAGACTTCAGATCCATGAAAGCATAAAAGCAGATTTAAACTGAATGTCCTTCAGCTATGTGAGGTGACTGCTATCAGTGATGGAGCAGGAGAGATTGTGACCGGTGCATTTTTACTTCCCAATACCCAAAAAAGAGATCAGAGAACTGACACCCTTGTGACCCCCACCCAGACACCCGCCCACGGCTGCAACCTGACCCTGTGACCTCTGACACCTTCACCTTTTGGAAAAGCTTAAAGGGACTAACCTAAAATGGTTGGTATATTCAAACTAATGTGTAAACTAATATGTTAAACATAAAAAAGTCATGCTATACTGTAATCACCAGTGACATAAAACCAGCACAAAAAAACTCTGTACCCTGGACCCAATGTTGGGTCCATCTGTTCTGTTTTTTTAATTGTTGGTCTTTGTAAGCACTAGATAGATGTATTTAACCGTTGTCATGCACCTTGCTGTTTTTTTAGCATCTCACACCATGATTGCTGCGTTTTTAAGATGCTTTGTGAAGTTCAGTGATGGACAGTAACAGTAATTTACTGTTTTAATTTTGTATTTTAATATTTAGTATTTTAATTTTGGGAAACTTTTACTCAATTTAAGTGTATAATATCTTACTTTTTTATTTTAAAGTAATAAAATATTAAATACATTTTAAAATAATAACATTAATTTGTAAAATGAATAATAATAATAATTATTATTATTATAGATTAGTACATTCAAAGTCAATATCAGAGTCAATATGATTAATATACGTACTTATAGGCCTATTTGTCACGTTTTGGTTTAGTTTCTGTTTTCATGGACTTTTATTTTGTATTTATCAAGCGTAGTGTTAGTTCTGGCAGGTCACATTAGTCAAGCTCGCATCAGCTGACTGTCAGCTGATCACGTCTACATCGGGATACGATGCCTATTACAGCATACATATATAAGCTCCTTCAGTACTATCAGCAGCTGTCGCGTTTCTCCGGCGCTAACTACCCTTCTCCATCCCCAGCTCCTCCTTCCTCAGGATTTGGCATTCTGATTCCCCTTGAATCAGACTAAATTCCCGAATTATGTTGTACATTAAATATTGACATTAATGATATCTGCAATACATTATGTTGGTTCTATTCTGTTTACCCTAAGGGGGGTTATCGCTGCTCTCTCTGCTGTTATCCATGCTAGGCTGCATGGATGTGCTGGGAGTTCTTGCCCAGAACAGAACCATACCGCCAATCCAAACTATATGCTAATTGTCAATCATCTTTGACGATAGTGGTCCTGACAGAACCTTGATTTACATGCGTTCAGTTCCTGTTTCCCTGAGTTTCCTTAGTAACTGATTGTTTCTATGGTTACTGATTATGTTCTTCACCTGTGTCTTGTTTCGCTCTGGTATATAGGCCTATTGCACTGTGTTTGTTGTTGGTTATTGTCTTTGTTAAAGCAAAGCTAATACACTGCATTTTGATTTGATTTGCCTATTTGAATTGTCTTTATTGATTAAAACTGCTACAAAAGATCCTCTAATTTCCTTTCATCATCCTTGCTGCACCATGACAATATTTGACTGAACTAATATTTTATCATGGCGTCTGTACTTTAAGTCAAGTTCAGGATCTGTGTACTTCATCCACCACTGGTAAAGTTAAAAGTAAAGAACTTTTAAAACCATGTCTGACTTTCATACTATGCCTAATATTTTGCAGTAATGTGATGTGATTACAGCATAACACCAGGAGGAATCTCCCTCTGTCATTGTCATTGTCCTGCGACATCATACACACACACACACACACACACAGACGGGACAAAGTCAAAAGTCTTAAATTCCTTTGAGCCTCAGACACCAAATGTGGCTGATCTCATTTCACAAAACACTCACACACACACTCTACTGCCTCCTTGAATCATCCCTGTCTTTTTACTCTCTAATGACACTTTAGAGAATTTCTCTATCCCTTGGGCACCTGAGACAACCAGCCATTTTGAAAGAGGACACCAGAGAGGACAGAATAGAGAGTGTCCTGCCATTCTTCAAGTGTGTGTGTGTGTGGAGGTGGGGGAGGATTTATGTGTGTGACATTGGTAACTGAGGTAGCGGGAGGGATCCATGGTGAGTGAGGGAGAGAGATGGATAGATTATGTGCTTTAGTAAGGGAATGAGCGGAATGCCAGTTTGTGTCGCTTCCCTGCGTTCTACAGGCCTAACATTGTGAGAGTGATCAGGCCGCTCTACCCCTCAACAGCTGTGTGTGTGTTGGTGGGGATGGGTGCATACATGTGGACTCGTGGGTGTACATATATTCTGAGCTTCCTCACTTAAATCAGCATTTAATTACATAAATCATATATGGCATTGGTGAAAGTGAAATATTAAAATATACGTTTTGTATATGCAAAATATTACATTGGTATTCAATCATCCCTCTCTTTAATCTGTGACCTTGCACATTTATGCATGCACATTTTTGGCAGCTGTTTTAAAGTAATTTCTAGGTTTTAATGCAGCTATTCTAGCTTTCACACCATAACCGTATACCCTGCATTGTACCTTTCTGCAGAAAACGTCCTGTTTTGTCTGTGCATGTGTCTAGAACAAATGCAAATGATTTGTTGTAAGTTATGGTACAACATCATAATATGGATTTTGGATGATGTACATTTGTGTCTTGTAAGGTTGTGCAGCGAAGCCATTTTACAATGACATAATTAGCAGTATTTGGATAGAGCCGAATATGGGCAGGGATTGAACCGGAAATGCTCCCAAACTAAATTAAAATCCTGTTTTAGGCCATCATAGTAAACAAACTTGTGTATTTCATACATGTATTTAATTATAGAAAATATTTCTTTTTATATTATAGTCTTTATGTAAATTAAAGGTAAACTTTTTTTAAAAAATGTGAAAAAACAAAAAGAAGAAAAAAAACGTTCATTTGAAAAATAAGTCTAACAATAATCAGTCTAACATTTTTTTTCCATTATTCAGTAAGTAGAATAAGTCATTATTCGGGCACATCCCTATCACGCATTTCTAAATGCTTTAGGCCTATAACCTCTTATATTTCATGGTTTCATACTTTCAAATATTCTTTTAATTAAATTCATAATTCATATCTTGTAAAACTCTCTTATAGCCTGCTAATTCTACATGCACCTCATTTCATTAAAATGTATTAAAATGTCACGCATTACTGGTTTCTCAGGAGGTTAAAACTGTAACTATCAGGCACATTTGAGTGCTTCTCCCTTCCTTGCATTTCTCTCTTTCATTCTAACCAGCTTCACTTTTCACTCAGATTAGATTTACCTCCTTCACTTCTCTCTTCCCTCTCCATCCTTCGCAGTGAATTCCACACAGGATCAGGCCTGCTTTTCATGCTTAGCTGAATCAAAAAAGAGAGAGAGAGAGAGAGCGCGCGCAAGAGACAGGAATGGAAATTTAACTGTAGAAGCGATCTGTTGAAAAAGAGTCATTCAACAAGCGTAACAGAGGGCCTTATCTTCAGGAAGAGAATGAATGAAAGAGAGAGTGAGTGAGACAAAGCCAGTGGAAGTAGTGGAAGCAAATGAAACAATGTGCAAAGGTCATTGCAACATTACAGGGGGATCGCAGGTTGCCAGAGCAACACACAAAGCTAGGCCGGCGGGAGAGAGGTAAGGGAGGGAGTGAAAAACAGAAAGAGGGAAGTTATATCAAAAGTTAAGCCTGTGAAGGATAGGTTCAATTTTCTAACACAGTGCAAAAGTTATAGTTCTTTAAAAAGTTATAGTTCCTGTTTTTTCTTGTGGCACAGTAAACTGAGCTCTGCTCAAGGACTTACCCTCAGCTTTATTGCATTGTGGTGAAATGCCCTCCACAGTATTGATTTTCATTAGAAAACATGAAAGATTGGTTGCATTACTTGCAACATAACATTTAATAGTGAAATATGAGTTAATGTCTCCTAACTTTTTTAACCACAGAAGTGCAGTGTCTGAATGAGTCAGCATTTAAAGTTGTGATGTGATGGATGTAGCGAGAGATCATTTCTTCCACGTTGTGACACATCTGAGTGAAATGGATTATCAAAAAAAGAAAAAATGTAGGGCGGGAATTGGTTCTATCCATCAGTTGTTGTTGATTGGATGAAGGCAGATCTGAATGCGAGCTTATGGTCGATTGTGAGAAAGGGGCATGATTTACACGGACTAAATGATTGGAGAAGTCCGGCATACATCACCAGAGACAAGTCTGTTGTTTCACCAGAAGATTGAGTTATGACATTTTGATTAAAAAACATATTGAACATATGCTTGTATTCAATGCTCACAGTAAGATCATTAAGATGTATTTAGAATTTTCTATTTCACGCCTACTTTAAAGTTACGATGAGACGGAAGTAGTGACAGATCTTTTCTTCAATATTGTGACAAAGTGTAGCGGATTATTGAAGATGAAAAATGTAGGACGGGGACTTGGTTTCATCCATTGGTTGTAGATTGGGTTTGGAGTTGCACTCAAAAGTGGAGGCAGATGAACGCGAGCTTGCAGGGCCGGGTTTAAGTGGACTAAAAAATGGAAAAAGTCTTGCATATGTCACCAGAGAGAAATCTGTAATTTTCACCAGAAGGACCAGGTCCATTTTGATTAAGGTCAAAACATTCTTAAAAAAAAAAAAAAAAAAAAACATAAGCATGGATGAATTGTTCACCTTAAGATCTATAACATGTATTCAGAAAATAGATTTTTCATTTCATGCTGACGAAGTGTGAGGGAAAGAAAGAACCAAGCAGGGGATTTGGGTCTTTAAGTCTTTAACCATTAAAACCGTGTGAGCTAAAGTTAATCATATTCAAAGTTAAACCAGGTCATGCACAATTGTTCATTCAAAGCAATGAGGACAAAAAGAACAAGCTGCTTTCCAAACAAAGTTTGAACTGGAACTCTTTCAGTTCTTCTCTCTTTTTTTTCCCTCTTTAAACACATTCTCTCCTTCAACACACCTTTGTTAAAGTTTCAGACCTGATGTTAAATGATCTCTCTCTGTTTTTCTCAAATGTACTTCACTTCTCTGTGCAAATTCTTTCCGTGCCATAAAAAGCAATAACTTCACACATTCTCATGCTCATGCTCATACACGATGCCTGCGGTCAATAGGATTTGAGAAACAATATTGACTCACTAGGTAGACTGCTGTTTCTCTCGGTCCACTATTTACTTCAGTGTTACTGAATGACTGCCAACAAGTTTCCAATTCCCATCTCTTTCCAATGAAGGGGCAAGTAGCAACACATAACTGTGGAATAGCTCTTTTTCACTCATCCACCCTTGTCTACCTGTCCTATTTACCTTTAATTTTGCTTTTCGCTGACATTAAAGCACCACACCCGTTTCATTCACCTGTACTTGTGAATGTGAACCTATGGTGTTTGAACTTTTTAAGCTAATGACATTTCTTTTTTTCTCTTCCTTCTTATTTGACCTCATTGCCTCCCAGCGCAGGTTTTAGTCTGTTAACACACTAGTCCTTACTGTCTTGCCTCAGGACATAATGCTATATTGCTGTAGTTCTACTCTGTAATAATGCGATCTTTTAACACTACAAAGGTGTACTTTCTATAGGCGCTCACATCAAACTCAAATATGGAGAAAAGCCAACATAGGTCTAATGTTTAGTTATTAGAAATTTAGCCAATACAAGAGTTATGACACCAGAAAGGGTTAACAAGGTAAGTCCTGTTGTTTCCTTACCAACAATATTAAATTTCATATTCCCCAAATCTCTCCGTTCCTGTAACACTTTTAAAAAAAAAGTCTCTCAGAGGTACGCGTCGAGTATCATTTACAGAGGCACTGCCAGGTCACGGGTTCCCTGCTTTACTCGCTCCGGATTGGACAATTGCCTCATGAAATATTTAAAGAAGCACCTTACTGAGCGCTGCCATTGGACGCAGCTAGTGTAGTTATGTAAATGAGCACCTGGTAGCGTTTGCAAGCCCTGACGGGAAGAGAAAGAGGTCTAAAAACTAAGCGCTTATGAGCGCGCGGAGAGAGAAGCACTGATTGAGAAATAAATAAGGACGTCCGTGTCACTTGCGCTCGCAGAGGAGTCGGATTTAACAAAACATTCCTACTTACAAACCTTTTCAAAGACGTGCAACTTGCTTTCTTTCAGAAACTTTCTGCCTATCGACTTTTTTACTCTGTTTATTTATTGGTACTTCAAGCACAAAGTCGTAAGACTGTGCCTGACTATATTTACCTACTAGTATAAAAACAACCTGCCAAATTGAACAACTCGGATTAAAAAGAAGAATCATTTGGAGACGATTTCGTGTTCTGTCACACTTCTAGGTGAGTGATCAGAAAATACACCGATAATTGCATGTAAGTGTAGTTTTATTTATGGTTTGTAAGTTGTCAGACGTTAAACATTTTACTATATCGTTTTTAGTAAATGCACTGTCGATTCTCGGATTGCGATTGTGTTGTTTCGTCCGCTGTTGGAAACACATGCGCCTTTCCATTAAACTCTGGTTGTTTTAGATTGCTCAAATGTGTTAAGTCGTCGCGCGAGTAAACTTAACCGTCTCTGTCTCGTGCATGGCGGCCAAGAGTCTCGGAGTGTGTATGTGAGGAGTTTGGACGTCTGCCACTGCACCGGGAATGCGCTCGGTCTGCTGTGGATCGAGTCCTGCTGTTTGTTTGTGAAGTTGTTATTCACACCCGCTCGCCGAATTTAAGTGGTTCCTGTTTATGATACCTGGAACCCGGGTTTAATGCCAACGTTTATTAAAGCAAATACTGTGAAATCGCTTGAAAACTGCTGTGGTTCATTCTGGTGGTATATTTACCCACCTGTGGCCCCGGCATTACGCGTCAGTTAGTATTTATGGGCTACCACAATCTTACTTTTAACTGTAATTGCAGAGCAGTCTCAAAAACACTCAAAAACTGACGAGTCATGGTTTTAAAACTAGTAAGATCTATGCAAATTTCTTTTTAGACCTACTATGCACTGATTTGTGTTTGTTTGCTCTTGAAATTATTTACAGCTTAAATAACGGTCTACCACATTAACCGATTTAATCACAAATTGTTTTTCCAGATAAGTGAGCACATGTGTTTTACTACTTGGATAGCAAAATGAAACAAACTACTTTTTGAGATGGACACAATCTTTCAGAGGGACAAATAGAATTAAAAAGCTCTGGTGATGTGACTATTATTATCAGCTATGTAAAAATGCTGATATGAAATCAATAGGTTAGTCTACACATTTGTTTTTTTGATAGCTCCGTGTAAATACATCTTTGGTTAGACCTTTCAAACTCGAAGGTATAGGTTTTGGTCATCAATGTTAAGAGTGGGATTAAATTGGTTAAATAGCAGTGGTTTTGTTTTTGAGCTCTCTTTAACAACCACTTGAGAGTGGCGTGTTTGAAAGGGAATGTGGCATCCAGTTGTAACAGTCAGATCTAGTCTACAGCCTCTCACCACAGTCCATGCGATTCGAGCACAGTATTTCTATAAGTGCCCTACACTGCTATTAGTTCATGATGTCCAGGTAGTTGAAACACACTGCCATGGCAGTTTATAAGTATTTTATGTTTCGGCGAATTGGTGGCTAATGAATTTTCATTCATACATTTTCGTACAATCTGTTTACTCCTCAGCTAGGTTAGGGGTGGACCTTCATTCTTACTTTTTTTCTAAAAATATTGCATTTCCATACAAAGTCACTCAAAATCGCCACCATGTAAAATAGTTACGTTTTCTCATAAGATCAGGTTGGATAGTTACGACCCTTCTGCGCCAGAGGTGACTTAAAACCCATGTGAGACCTTGTGGATGGATCAACGTCAAGAGAGCGACTTTATACTGTCTGCTATTATCTGTTCTAGATTCATTGCCAACATTAGAAATGCCTTGATAATACACTGCAATGCCTGTCATGCCAATAAAGCACATTTGAATTGCCTTTCTAACCCCTAAAATACCAAGCCATATGAAAAAATTAACACTTAAATGGACTTTTGCATTACAAAAAGCAGAATTAATTTCGCGATGAAGCACGGATGGAAAATTAGGGAACACTTTATTTTAAGATGACGTAGTTACATGTTACTACATGTACTTACTATAGTAATAACAGTAAATTATGCATAATTAAGTAACTAAGTAACTAACCCTAAACCAAACCCTAACCGTAACTCTAGTTAATTAATATTACTCCATACTTATTTAAGTACAATGTAACTACATTACCCTAAAATAAAGTGTAAAGGAAAATTACCATGGTAACCGTAGTACCACAGTTATGGGATATCATTTAGACAATGTCAGAATTTTTCCATCTACTTTTATTATATTAAAATTGTAAGTATTGTGTTTTATGAGGTTTATGAGAGGTTTCAATGGGAGGTTTTGTATTTTCTGAAGAGGCAAAAGAAAATGCAGAGTATGCGCAAAAGCTATGAAGAGATGCTAATGAATGCACCATGAAGCTGAAAATTCACCCATCCCCCTATTCCATCTTCTATTTCTCTCTCTCTTTGTTTAAAAGGTTTTTTTGGGACTTGTGAATGAAGACACAATGAAAAGTGAAATGAATTGTGCTGTGTCACCAAGGGAGGGGACCAAGTGCCAAGAGGGGTACAGAGGAATGTGTGTGTGTGTGTGTGTGTGTGTGTGTGTGTGTAGGCAAACACACGCTCAGCAAACCTCTCTGAGGAGGTCGAAAGCATTGATCTGAGCAGTGAGGGTTTTATTATGAGTTTGTTTGTGGAGAAGTTACCCAAGAACTCTTTGCTGGGGCATCATACTAGGGAGATTTGGCTCTATTTAAATACAAAGAAGAAACTATAAATCATTTCCTTTGCATTTCTCTTCATTTTTATATGGGTGTGTGTGTGTGTGTTTGGGTGTTTAAGCTCACAATGAAATGTTTTTCATGCATCTTTTAAACCCTTTTGTCTTTACATCCATATTTCTGTAAACAGCAGGGTAATCTCTTGACTAGCATGTAGTGGGTAATGATAGAGGGATTGAAGGAGAATTGAAAGAGAGAGGGAGAGACATGGGTGGCATAAAGAGTGGAAATGTGCTCTCAGTTGGAACTAACATCAGACGTCCCAAATCTTGTTTCATCTATTAAATTGTCTTTTTACACACCCTATACTTCGCTCTCTTTTCACTCTTCAGTCCACATACCTCCGATGCTTTAATTCATCCTCCTGAGCAATCTGTCTTACTTCATATCACATTCTGTTCATCTCCTGTCTTCCATCACTGTCTCCATGCTGTCCCATCTTGATGTTAGAGTAGTTGTATATCATTTATCCATCCATCCATTCATCTATCCATCTATCAGACAGTTACACATCACTGTCTCTTTTTTCAGGTCTTTTACAGTGCTGTGGGTGTTTGTGTGTACTGTACATATGCATTCATCTAGGGCTGCTCAATTATGGCAAAAATCATAATCACGATTATGTTGCTCAGTATTGAAATCACGATTATTTAGCACGATTATAGGTTGGTGATATGATTAAAGTCTTTTTTCATGATATGAGTCATTTTAAATGTCAATGAAATTTCACAATTATCAATACTTCAGCAAAAAACTAACACTAGGTAAATTAATGTAAGTAAAAGTCCTCAAAACAGTTACAGAAGACAAGTAAACAGTCAGCAATACAATAAGAACAAAGAAACTAAATTACAAACAAAACCCTTAAGTAGTTTGGCATGTTTTTTATGGAAGCCCATTTCTGCTACGAAAGAAAGAAAAAAAGAAGCATGCATTGGTAAATCATAATTATGACAAAAAAGATGAAATGATGAGATAAAGTCATAATTATGGCATGAAGTCATAATTATTACAAACAAATTCAAGCTTTTATGTGACTTTTGTCATAATTTTGACTTTTTAATCTCATAATTACTCTTGTTTCTCATTTAATGTCATAATTATGATTTAACAAAGCAAGATATATATATTTGGTGAAATGGGCTTCCATATAATTTATTATTGTTTCTTATTATTTCTTAGAAAGAATAAACTTGATAAATTATGAATGAATAATTCATGATATTTGTGAAAAAATGTGTAAATAAAAAAATATATATATATATATAATTTGCTTATATGAATCATGATATCCTTGTATCATTTTGATGGAATCAAATTACATCAAATCAAATTTACTTGATAAACTTGTTATTTATTTCCAGTATTTCAACCTAAAGATTTAAAGGTACATTTTCAAGGATTTTCTGCCTGTTTTCATTTTTTTTTATTCATCATGCTCCATATTATGTGCTGTTCATATATTACGCATAACCCCTCTGTTGAAGCCTGGATCATTGAAGAAATCAATGTTCAGATCCTTGGCCTGTGTGTATGAATCACTCTTACATAAGGGTTCTGCCTTCATTAATAACTTACTTGAAGGGGTAACCACAAAGTGAAACATTACAGCCGGATCTGCACACGGCAGCCAGCTTTAAACCAACTTGCTGGCTCAAAACCGCAGGGGCGAGCAACAAACTAAAGTGTTTATCCAGATTGATTCATACAGGAAGAAATGATACATCATCCAACACAAAGTGGACATAGAGGAAACAACTCATTAGCATGTCCTCTAGATACATTTTGCAGGTGTATGAACCTAAGTGTAATATGAAAATGTTTAAACCGGTTGGACATTTTTGATTTAAACAGAGAATCTGCATAATAACTAATACATGCATTCCCGCAAGTGCTGTCGGGCTCATTTATCTCTCTGGTGATTACTCATGGCTTCAAGCAAACGTAGACAAGCTTTTGAAAGTTGTTTGTGAAAACAGGAACATTCAACATCAAAGCTGCAGCTTCTGTACATCATTTTTTTCCTTTGCCTGAATCTTGATTGCCAAGCACAAGAGGAAAACCATGACATCTCTCACTTCTGCTTATTAAACAACTTATTAAACAGTTTTTAGCAATCCTCCAGACATCATCCAGATATTGCACATGCACCCTTATGTTTGCTTTGGCTTGAGACGTTTTTTCTGCATTCTGATATCTGAATAATTCAAATCAACAGTCCAGATACGTCTCATGCAATCTGACGCTAAGCTCCAGAAGATGATTTTGTGTTGGTGTTGTTTTCAGCATAAATCAGTGATGTCCATAGTTGCTGAGCTTTGCGTTAAGCCTTTCAGTTTGACCTGTTTGCTCTTTTTTTTTTTTTCCACTCTTTGAAAATGCCATCCTTTCTTGTATTTTCACCCGCTTTGAATTATTATTAACTCTTAATCTAAAGACCCGCATTTCATTCTCTTTTTAATTTTTCTTCAAGGTCCAAAGTCAAAGCGCACTAGCTCAGTTGAACAAAAGAGCTTTATCACACTTTTTCTCTTTGCTTTTAGGGGCAGTTTACACGACACCGTATTCAACTAAAAACAGAAAACTTTCTATGCACTTTGGCCGTTCATTTAGACGACAACAGCATTTTTGGGGCCTGAAAACGCAAGATTTTCAAAGTGCAAATTTTATCGTCTCTGTGTAAACATCAAAAATGCGAATTTGTAAAAACTGAGACATCATGCGCATGTGTATTTTGTGTTCATTCTAAAGGCTCGTAGTGTTTCTTTACAAAGTGACATCGGCATCTACTGGTCTGCCATGCGTAATACAGGGATTGTTTTGACAATGTTGTTGTCTGTATGCAAAAAAAGCAAAAGATAAACACAGATTTTTAGCACATCTTTGTCGTGTAAACGTACCCGTAGTCAGTGCAGAAACAGGCTTCACTGTCGTGTTTGTGTTCTTTATACATGTGCATCAATGGACTGTTTTCTAGGTTGTTTATCACATACTTCAGTCTCTATCAGAGTTTATTCACCATCATATAGTGCTGCAAATCTGAGGAAGATATTTAGGGGCGATATTTCACAGCAAAAACCTGTATCCCATTTACTAACCGTCCACAATACAGTTTAATTCATCATGAAATCAAAATTGACCATTTTAATTTTATAGAATATTGCAGTATTTATTATAGGGCAATATTTTAGATTTTTAGTTGACTAGTAGTCATTCATTTAAGCCATTAGTCGACTAGTTGCATGTTTATATTAATTTATTCAAATATGTACTGGAGGTCAGAATAGCCTATGCCTATTCCGTGCTCAAGTAATTACGCTAAAAGTAATTATGAATGTGTCGGGAAAAAATAGCAAGGAGACATTTTAATTGTTTATTAATAAACTAGTGTTTTCTGTGTCAGTGTTGGCTGCAAAGATGAGGTTGACTATGCTGACTCGCCATCTCCACAGGATAGTGGACGCGTCTTTAGGGCCCTATTTTAACGATCTGAGCGCATGGTCTGAAGCGTATGACACAGGTGCACTTAGGGCATGTCTGAATCTACATTTGCTAGTTTAACGACGAAAAAAAACGGTTGGCGCGCCAGGCGCATGGTCCAAAAGGATTGTACCTAGTCTCTTAATGAGTCATGGGTGTGTTTTGGGTGTAACGTGCAATAAACCAATCAAAGTCTCATCTCCCATTCCCTTTAAAAGCCAGTTGCGCTTGCACCATGGCGGAATTTGCGAGCGGAAAGACTGAACGCTTCTCCAGAGAGGAATTCTTTTATTTTTAATATTTGAAAATGTTTGTGTGCTGCTGCACGTCCCTGTGTGTGTAATAAGCAGAGTGTATGCATGTTGTGCACCCACCTATAGGCGCACATTACTAACGTGCTCTTTAAATAACAAAAAAAATACTGCACTATTGACTTTAGACCAGGTTTTTGTTGGTCAATGGCACAGTCGTTTTAAGTTGCCTCAAAATAGAGAAATAGAGAGAAATGCACCTTTCATATGGATTACATAATCAGAGTGTATTTGTTTTCGGATTGGTTTGTTTAAAAGTAAACATTTCAAGCTTTCTATATTTCTCATGTCTGTCAGGCAAGAAGCCTATACGCTGAGTTTCGGTTCATTTATGTGACGCGCTGCAGTTCAGGGAGACCGAGATGGCAGAAAGCGCATCCTGTTTGTTTTCTTTATTTTACAAAATCACAATGTTTTGCTGTTATTGTGAGTGTACACAAATAAAAGTAAACCCTTTACAGTTTCAAGTGATGTATTACTATCTGTATGACCAAAAATGACGGAGTATTTTAAGTTAAAAAAAAATGCAAGTGACCGCGCCGGCACCTCCATGTCATTAAGCGCTATACGTCAGCTTCCACACTGCGTATGAACACTTGGATATGCACCTAATAATAGTGCACATTTATCTGGGGTTAACGTTAGCGCAAGCCGCCATGTAAAATTGCTACTACTTACATGTTTCAAATTATAAGCCTTATTTGATGTCGATTGATGGCAAACGTTTGGATTTTCCTGCCTACTACAAGGACCCGCCGTTAACAATCTGACCCTCACGGACTGCATGACTTCGCCACTTCCTGAGGATTTTTTTTTTACTGTGACTAACCTATGGAAGTAAAATAATGCCAAATGTTTTTGAGAAAAAAAAGCTTGTTGAATTGCACTACTTGAAAAAATATGCATTGCATTAACCGTGCTTGCATTTTAATGCATTGTATTTTTAGGGCTTGCATTTTTATGGGCTGAAATTCAACAGGGTTGTATATTTAAGCTGTGAATATTTCAATTCAAAACATTTTACACACATTTTCTTTATTAAAAATTCAATAATCCATATTCACCTCTCAGATTTCACTTCCAAAATATTCATTCTGTTTAAAAATACAACCTATAATATTCAGGCAATTTTTCGGTCTATTTTATTTCGCTTTACAAATTCACTTCCACAAATTCAGTGGTACAAATTCGACAGCAAATTCAACAGTTCACATCCGGGAACTGCAGGAATAGCAGTAGATGAAGTCATTCATTCATTAAAACGGATTTACAGAAATGGAGCAAGCTATACGCATTTGTGATGATTATCAGGGCCAGTATATATATGGAAAAGCTGATAAAGACACAAAAGCTGTGTTTACATTTAAGTCTTCACAGTTACTTTTGTACATGTAACCAGCTTTCTCTACCGTGAACGAGATTATAATGTTATTCCCCGATGCTGACGTCCAGATCAAACGTTACATCTGAGGTAGACATATTTATCTCTGTTGTTTAGTTTCCTTAACTTTATATCGCGGCGCTGTGCTGCAGTACTGAGGGGGACTGTCTCTAAAGTTGCATACGACATGTGTATACACGTTTCTAAACTAGCATTTGAAGAGAATGACTTAAAGTCATATAACCAACTGTAAAGTGTTCATGTAGGTGTCAGGCATGATGCACACCTTTTAATTTTCTGAAATTAAAGAAGTTAAACGTGTACACACGTCGTATGTAATTTTAGAGACGGTCCCTAAATGTGCGACTATCGTCCAAAGTCATTGTCAAGTCAACTTTATGCTAGTATATCACTGGGAAACGCTTAGCGTGAAACTTTGTGCGTTACGTTCATATTCTGAGTCCACCTACTTGCCTGTAGCATATAGTATAGCCTACATCCCCAATAAGGTGCGAGTTTGGTCTTTTATATAACTGTATTAAGCTACGTCCCGACAGCAGGGGAATCCTGGAGTATGACATATTGAGGGAACCCCCTAGTACTGCAGCAAAGCGCCGCGATATAAAGTTAAGGAAACCAAACAACCGAGATAAATATATGTCTACCTCAGATGTAACGTTTGATCTGGACGTCAGCATAATCTCGTTCACGGTAGAGAAAGCTGGTTACATGTACAAAAGTAACTGTGAAGACTTAAATGTAAACACAGCTTTTGTGTCTTTATCAGCTTTTCCATATATATACTGACCCTGATAATCATCACAAATGCGTATAGCTTGCTCCATTTCTGTAAATCCGTTTTAATGAATGAATGACTTCCTCTACCCGTTGCTATGGTTTTCGTCAACAGCCGCTTGCACCACCTGCTGGTGAGGTCGACTAACAGCAGATGGAGATTATGCTTGGTAATCTACTGCTATTCCTGCAGTTCCCGGATGTGAACTGTTGAATTTGCTGTCGAATTTGTACCACTGAATTTGTGGACGTGAATTTGTAAAGCGAAATAAAATAGACCGAAAATTTCCTGTCGAATATTATAGGTTGTATTTTTTAAACAGAATGAATATGTTTTAAGTGAAATCTGAGAGGTGAATTTGGATTATTGAATTTTTAATTATGAAAACGTGTGAAATGTTTTGAATTGAAATAATATTATACAACCATGTTGAATTTCAGCCCATAAAAATGCAAGCCCTAAAAATACAATGCATTAAAATGCAAGCACGGTTAATGCAATGCATATTATTTCAAATAGTGCAATTCAACAAGCTTTTTTGTTTCAAACACATTTGGCATTATTTTACTTCCATACTAACCGACTAATAAAATCTTGGTCGACTAAGCCCCTTCTTGTCGACTAACGTTTAGTCGACTATTAGGGAGCAGCCCTAATTTAATTTAAATGATTTGTCTGTGCACATAATTATTTTTTACATTCATGTGCCAACAATCTTTAATCAAAAAACATATGTTTCATGCCAACTTTAACCAGATTCTTTGCTGATAAGCACTGTGATGTGAGTAGTTTCAACAACTGAAAAAATGCGGCTGAAGCACCAAAAAATTTTCGGTTTGGGATGAAATTATTTTGGAGGGCCAAAATCATTGACCGAAACAGTTAGTGACTCTCATATGATGTGTTTTGACCGTCAGTGGCTATTTCGTGTAGACAACTTTGATAAGCTACAACAGGTAAACATGTCATCAGTGTGGATGCACTTCACCACTGATTCTAGAAGAGCAATATGTAAAATTTGGTTGGCTCATTGCCAAAGAACTTTTAGTTTATTACCTGTGAACTGTTCAGTTACCCAAATTTAATTCGTGAGACTTTATTTTCTGTTTTAGTTTTCGGCTAAATGAAAACTTCAGTTTGACAGTAACTTTCTTTTTAGTGCACCACTAGCTGTGAGTTTTAAAGGAAGTCATTGTCATTCTTCTCACCTTATTAGTATTGCACAGTAGGTGAAGTTGCAGTGGTGGAGGGATGGCGGAGGGAAAATTGCCCCAGGCATGAGTTAATGCTGCTAGCATTTCCTTGTGTCATGATTGACAGGATTAGATGAACAAGTTTCACCCAAACTTTCATTTTCATCTGCATTTCAAAGTCATCTTGTCATGTAAAAGAGGTCAGACTCCGTTCATAGAATGGTTTTTTTTTTTATGAAGCACATTCTGCCATTCCAAGGAATATCTGACCTCACAAATGACTTTTCCTGATAATTGGTAGATCAAAACAGATGGTTACTTCTAAGAAAACACATTTCTTATTTTATGAGCTCAAAGATGAGGAAACTGAATAAGGGTAATGTTCTCTGAATATCGGTGCATGGGAAAATGGATTTGGCTTTCTGTTCAAATGGTCTGGGTGTATTGTGGGAACTGTCAGCTGTGAGTGTTTGATGGGGTGACGAGGTGAATCAGGCAAGTGCAGAAATGTACCTGGCAGGTCAAGGGCATATAATGTCTGGTGGGTGAGCTTTTCATGTAGATGAGGCTTTAAATAACAGAGGCTTTAATAATTTGTCCCACCCCAGATAATTCCCGTAAGACATTTTTTTTCTTGTAAAGTGACTAAACCTTCCTGCTGTTATTCAACCTTCACTGCCTTTGTTCTCTGCTCATTTCACTCTTGCTCGATCTGTCTCATATGTCCTTTTTCTGACTCTTTTCCTGTTCATTTAGTAAGTAATTCTGATTTCCTCTTCCTGTTAGCCGCAAATTCATAAGTTAACGGTCATCTTGGCAGGACTGCCAAAGGAATAGCTCATCCATGCGATTGAGTCAGTCCGGGGACTGACGCACACCTGAGTCATGATCTGGCATGCAAATGGTGTGTCCAAGTGTAAACACGACCCTTCATTCTTCAAAACACTGCTGCTGTTGGATAGCCAACTTCAGAGGTGGTGTGGCCGGACTCTTCTGCACAGAGGAAATTTTTATGTGATGTTTAAAGGGAAACATCAAAACAATGGAGCAGAGGAAGCTAAGCCTCCTCAGCACGACCATTACTCATTGATTCTTTCTCATGCCAGTGTGAACTCACACATCGTATTAAGTTATTCTTCACAGATTTGGACAGAGTGGTTGGAAACTTTTCATCTGCCTCACTGACTCACTCATAACAGCCTCACATATACACAAAGGAGTGAAGTGTGACAATCAACACTGTTGTTTAAAACAATTTAGACACTGTTTTACTCTATCAGTGTTGTATAACAACACTATGATGTTGTTATGGTGATGAAATAACAGTAATGCCATATAATATCCTATACACTTTACTGAAAAATTTAACTGGGATTTGTCAGAGACTGAGCCTAGCAGTTAGTACTCAAGGCATGAAAATGTGCCTTGAGTACTGTGCATGAAACTGTGGTGTATATTTAGGAGACCCAGGTTTTAATCTGACTTGGCAAATAACAAAAAAATAGTTAGATCCGACCTTTCGTTAAGTCCCACCCTCCTTGGTTATTGTTGCTAACTTAAAATTTAGACAACATCTCATAGGAATAAACTGGATATTTCCATGAATTCTCAGTAAAATATGATTATAAAGTGGTAAAATTATTCTTGCATGGACAGGGATTAATTTTGACATTGCAAATCATTTTTATCTGCTTTTAACGTATATTTAATGTATTAAATTTAGGGCTGTCAATTTATCGCGTTAATTAGATTAATTAGTTACGGGAAAAAAGAATGTGTTAAAATTATTAACGCATTTAATGCACTTGTGACGAAGCCTATAGAATGCCGTTAGAATGTCCCTAAAATTAAAGATATGGGGCAAAATTGCCGTTTTAGTCTCAGGGCGGTTTTTACACTGGGAACGTTTGTTGTGGTCCGCGTCAGAGCGCGAATGTTCTCGCCGGTGCTATGTGCGAATACACTGCAGGCAAATTCTCTCGCTCGTATCCAAGGTAAATCATCAACACTATCATCCCTTACATGTGTTTTATTGAACTAAATACATCGTCGTCTGATAAAAACGCATGCGCAGGTTACTTTTCTTGCGCCCCAGAGTCTGTGTTGCTTTCACATTCACGTGAATCGCGGCATAGTTCGAGCGTACTCAGACCACCTCCTTCAGGCACTCTCGGGTTTGGTACCCCTGAGCTCAGCTCTCCCGGGTCCACATGACAGCTTTCACAGTACCAATTTTTCAAGTGAACTGTGCCCCGTTTCGAACTAAACTGCCAGTGTGAAAACGCCCTCACATTTAAAGTATAAAGACAATTAAAGCAGAACTGTTGGTCTCCGACTCCGAGCAATACACAATGGCGTTTCATTTCTGAATCCGCGTTTTGAACGGATCGGGTGAACCAATGATTCAATGGACCCTAAAGAGAACCATTTACATTTACCATGGGTGCGTCTCAATCAGCTACCCAGTTCAGTAGTCAGGGCACTGATCAGGGAGTCAGCCCATTGACTGATTCCCTGATCAGTGCCCTAACTACTGAACTAGGGAGCTGATTGAGACGCACCACATTTTCATAACGAGAGCCATTTACTTCACTCCTGAATGAATCAGCCGTTTGAACGAATCGAATGAATAAATGACTCAATGACTTACTCCATTAGACATTTACCGCCACCTACTGGCAGTTTTAGTTTCTTATTTAGAGTATAATTTCATTAAAAATTATTTCATATTTCCATATTAATAAAAACAAACATTAAATGTATAGTTTAGCCAAAAATATTTCTTTCTGAAGCTACTTTTTGTAATGTCTATTTGATTTTATTTTTTTTACACAATAATGACTATATTTTGGGAGTAATTTCTCAGCCAAATTTGATGTGCAATGAATTAATCGCCACATCGTGTAATTAATTAGATTAAATTTTAATCGCTTCACAGCCCTAATTAAATTATGAAATACAACGTAGCAAAATCATATTTTTGAATAATTCCTATGAAATTGCATTGCATTTAAGACTATCCAAGCACACAACCTCCATAGCAAAATCTTATCAAAGAGTCATTTCAATCCTGTAACTTTCTCCATATTGACCTAATTCATGATTCTTATAACTGCACATGTGAGATTGATAGTGAGATTTGACAGGGTGTGCCAAATCCAGAAACAACAAAATTGAAAGGAAAATAAGTAATACATTTTCCAGTATATTAAAAAATAGGGAAAGAGAGAGATAAAAAAAATAATAATAATAATAATTTAGCTGCAAATTTTCTCTTTTTTTCTGAAATATGAACGAGACATTTCTTTGTGAGGTTCACTCGTTTGGAACTTTGAGAGTGTATTTCACTTTTATTTCAAGTTGGTCTCTGTCCCAACCCTTAGTGGGGTTAAACACAGTGCAGATGGAGTCATGAAGGTGAAAGTCAGCAGTGATAATGTGTTTCATGTATTGATGATGTGACATGTACCGAAATGCTTTGTACTGACATGTACTGAAAACCGTAGTTTGCCCTACGGTTGTGTCCTAGGGTTATAGACTCAAAAACACATTTGTGAGATTTGCTTTATCAGCAGGTCTAATACTGACAGTTTTTTGATGTGCTTGTGTGTGTGTGAACTTGCTTCAGGCCAGTCAGTTAAAACTTTTTCCCGAAGGGTTTTGTTAAATGGAGCTGAACTGACGAATTTGCTGTCTGAAACTCCCCAGAGCAGAATCACACCCAGAGTGACCTCAGCTGTGTCAACCTGAGTTATGAGCCTCAATGTTACTGTATAAGGTATAAGGGGTTCTGATTGACTTTTGATGTATGCAATGAGTCATTTAAGTGTTTAAGATCTTCATCTGTTTAAACTGAACACAATACGTAGGGGCGTCATTCCAGAGCGTTTCCTATATGCCTCCCACTGGACCAGATCCGCTGAGGAGGTTTAGCTCATTGCCTCATTCACTCACTCCAGCAGGGAGACGTGAAGCTAATGCTGCTATATCCAAAATGTTTTTCTTTGCAGAACATGAAATGAGAGTTTATAGGGGAAGTGAAAGATCAGATCAAACTAAACTAAACTTGCATTACCTTTGAGTTTACAGCTATACTCATTTCCTGAGTTTTATATTATTCTGGTGTTTTTTTCCCTTCTCCATTGTACTTAGGGTCCTTTTTTTGTCACAATTGCCCATAGCAAGCTATACATATTTCTTACAGGCAATTAAACTATATTTGACAAATTTCTGAATCTGTACTAATGATTATTTAGCCATTAAAAAAAAAAAAAAACTGTATAAAAAACGTTCTTATTAGTGAAAAAAGCGCAGGTCATTATGTAAGATCAAAGGCAAGTCAGTTCATTCAGTGGTCGTGTTCAACAGCCCTGAAGTGAGGATTTCTAGCCACGCAAGTACAGTATACAGCTCTTATCTTCAATGGGGAAATAAATCTGCATGACTGTTTATCAATTTCAAATCAGAAACAAAATATAACAACATTAAATCATACATTTTGCTTCAGAAGCTCAAATAATGCAAAAAGAGTTAATGTGCATGAGCATTCTAGAGTAAACAAACACACAATTAGCTCTTAACTGTAAGATGGGACTTCCAGTCGTATATAGCTGCAGTGTTAAATGTTGCAGTTGCTTGTGAAAAAGAAGTGCGCCTATTCTAATTATATTAAATGTGCACTTGTCACTACACTTGCAGATACTATTATATTGATGAAATAAAAGGCCACATAAGTGTACTCAAAGATAGTACACTTTATGACTGTTTTGCAAGGTGTGAAATTAATTAACAGAATTAATTACACTTTTAGAAAGTGCATTGTAATAATGTCAAATTAAAAGTTTTAAAGTCGTTTTAAAAGATGTTTTTATTGTATTCTGGTGTGCACACTTATTTTAATGAGTTGACTAACATACTAAAGCACATATAAAATATTGCTCGGCCAAAAGAAAAAGTTGCTGTTTAGATTTAAATTGGCAAATGCTTAAGAGTCTATGATTGGATCATTATTGCAGTGATTATTTTGTTTCTAGCATGTTATATGTTTGGCAACAGTTCTTCTAACCCTAATTGATGGAGTGTGTAGCTTTTCATTTCTTAAACAACCATGTAGGAAGACACATTATGGCCATATTCCAGGATGACAATGTCAAGATTCATCAGGCACAAATTGTGTAAGAATGGTTTGGAGGGAGCATGAAGAATCATTTTCACACATGAATTGGCAGACCTTAAATTCATTGAAAGTCTTTGGGATGTGCTGGAGGAGACGTTACAGGATGCTTGGCTCTTGCATTATCAATACAAGATTTTGAACAAAAACTGATGCACCTCTTGATGGAAATAACATCACAACATTTTGTTTCTCATCAATTTTTGGTCAAGATCTTGTACTGACAATGCAATACCGAATACCTTCTTTTTCACAAGGGTTAGTCGATTATTTATAATAGTCGATATTTTATTTTATTTGATAAGGTAACACAATTGTTTTTAAAGTTTGACTTGAATGATGTAATGTTGCAATTCATAATAAAGTTATCGGCCAACTGGCGACTAAATCTATTTTCTTTTCTTGCCAAAGTCAATTTTTACTTGCATTGGCGCTTGGCAAGTGTTAAATTTGGACCATATTCTCAGTATTTTGTTCTCTCTCTCTCTCAATCCTTTGGATTCGGTTAATTAAAATTGTTGATGGGTTGCTAAGGTTACGCAACAGCAATTGCACTTATTGTCAACAGACGTGAGAGGATTCACAACGCCAACTGTAATAAACTCAAACTTGCGTTACAATAGCAAATTATTTGGCACACAAACTGATATTTCTCTCTCTCTCTCCTCCTTCCTTTCTGTTTTCCCTGGGTTTTGGAAACACTTGCAGTCTGTGTGTGTTGGCCACCGCCTGTCTTGAGCTCAGGACAGCTGCACTGGCTGCTGCGCTCGCTCACACACACACACACACACACACAGAGTATGTTGAATATGACATGCACACACTAACACACAGTCCATTAAGCTGGGTCTATTACATACATGCCTCGTCTACACCTCTTTTCCACACCTCCTTTCAGATTCTCCTGCTCTCTTCTACTCTCTTTGTCCTTGTGTCTGCACAGCTGTGCATCAGCTGTCTGTCTCTCTCACAAGACCCCAGAAGCAGCGCTGTCACTCCGCACGGGGACAGCTGCCACCTCACACACACACTCACAGAGTCCCCTCATTCCATGGATTTGTGGGACACGCCGTTGTGTAAAACACATACAAACACAAATCACATTCACATAGAGCATGTTGTTATGGGGATGAAATAACTGTAATGCCAGATGATGCTGGAATAACAGCATGGGTGATGTGTGTGAAAACTGTAACCTGTAAGCGCATATACTGTTAAAAAAATTGGAGGCAGTAAGTTTTTAAAGAAGACTTATACTCACCAAGGCATTTATTTAATCAGAAATACAGTAAAAACAGCAATATTGAGAAATAATATAAAAATTTAAAATACCTGTTTTCTAGTTTTCATATATTTTGAAATGTAATTTATTCCTGTGATGGCAAAACTGAATTTTCAGCATCATTACGCCAGTCTTCAGTGTCACATGATCCTTCAGAAATCATTCTAATATGATGATTTGGTGCTCAAGAAACATTTCATTTTTTAAACAATGTTGAAAAGAGTTGTGCTGATTAATGTTTTGTGGCAACGGTGATCATTTTTGGGGGGGATTTTGATGAATAGAAAGTTCAAAAGAACAGCATTTGTTTGAAATAGAAATATTTTGTAACATTATAAATGGCTTTACTGTTTTTTCTGATCACTTTAATGCAGTATTAATTTCTTTAAAATTAAAATGAATTAATCTTACTGACCACAAACTTAGGAACGGTAGTGTATACACAAGGTATGTTGAGCTGTGTTGCACATGCAGGAGACAGTTTGAATTCTTTCTCCTATATAGGATTTGTCAGTTAAAAACTTTTTTGTGTGGTTTTTAAATGTCCTAAAAGAACCTTAACCTGCAAACACAAATCCCATATCCACAGAGAAGGGGTGATGTTAATGGAAAAGATGGCGTGCTGTGTAATTTCTTTTTCTACATGTGGCTTTTGGATTGACAGTATGTTGTGTTTGGGAGAGTTTCTAAGACTTGATGGACCACCAGTGTAAATGAAGTGATATCAGCTGACTTCATCAAGTGTAAAACAGTGGAGATTCACCTCATTAAATGCTATGACATCATAACTGAGATAAAATTTGACCCCCAAATCAAATGGACAAACATTTAATAGTAATACCAGCACATTTCCACCAAAAGAGAACCAAATAGAACAACATATTTAAAAAAAAAACAAAAAAAAACAGCTCAGAATTATGCATATTTTACAGCCAGGTATCCCTATTAATAACTAATATTAATTTAAAATATAATGTAATAATTTTCTCTCTCTTCCTCAGGTATGTCTGTTGAAGATAGTTCAACTCTGGACAGGTAACCAGGTGTCACTGTTGCAATGGCAACACAGATGCTGCCGTTGTTGTCTGCCCTCCTCATTGTCCTCCTTGTTTCCTGGACAGCGGCCCAGGATTTGGATTGGCATTTTGACACTGGTAAGAATGCCCTTAGTTGTCATACATCACAGGTAATGTGAGAAACACCCATTCTCAGTTTATTGAACTGTGGTTTTGTGGTCAGACCCTGAGGATGTGTGGGTCCTCACAAAGTCCTAAAGTCAGATTTTCTTTAATCAGTCTTCTCTTGTGTCTTTATACTCTTCTAGTCCACAGTCTTCCTCTTTTCTCTTTGTTGGGGTTTCTAATGTGTTTTTAATGCCTGTGAAATATTTCTGTGGTCATTAAAAGCCATTATATTCAAGCCCAGTCTCTGAATGAAGGCTTAGGATCCATGTGTATGGGCTGCAGTGTTTTTCTCCATGACCAGTTACTGATAGTTAATCATGTAATACTCTGGAACGTCTGCATGCACAGCTTGCCAGAGACCGAGAGAGAGGAGGGGTGAGGCAGGGAGAGATAGTGGGGGGAATTCACTAAAATGTAATTAATACTGATAGACTATATATTTTTTGCACACACTACGTATGCACCGTTATAATTGAGCTACAGTGGATTTTTGGCTAAGTATACGTGGCACAATGCTTTGGTACGATGTCAGTTAAGTTAAAGCATTTAAAAATTACATTTTAAAAAGACAAATTACTGTTTTATTCCAACTGAAATCAACCTTTAAATTGCATGCAAACACACTTTCTGTTTGCGACATTCTGAAGACAGATTCACTAATGAAATTTTAGAATTCATGTAACTATGTGCCAAATACACTATATTGCCAAAAGTTTTGGGACGCCTGCCTTTACGTGCACATGAACTTTAATGACATCTCATTCTTAGTTGGCCCACCCTTTGCAGCTATAACAGCTTCAACTCTTCTGGGAAGGCTTTCCACAAGGTTTAAGAGTGTGTTTATGGGAATTTTTGACCATTCTTCTAGAAGCGCATTTGTGAGGTCAGGCACTGATGTTGGACGAGAAGGCCTGGCTCGCAGTCTCCGCTCTAATTCATCCCAAAGGTGTTCTATCGGGTTGAGGTCAGGACTCTGTGCAGGCCAGTCAAGTTCCTCTAAACCAAACTTGCTCATCAGTGTCTTTATGGACCTTGCTTTGTGCACTGGTGCGCAGTCATGTTGGAACAGGAAGGGGCCATCCCCAAACTGTTCCCACAAAGTTGGGAGCATGAAATTGTCCAAAATGTCTTGGTATGATGAAGCATTAAGAGTTCCTTTCACTGGAACTAAGGGGCCAAGCCCAACCCCTGAAAAACAACCCCACACCCCTCCCCCCCCTCCACCAAACTTTACACTTGGCACAATGGAGTCAGGCAAGTACCGATCTCCTGGCCAACTGCCAAACCCAGACTCATCCATCGGATTGCCAGACAGAGGAGCGTGATTCGTCACTCCAGAGAACACGTCTCCACTGCTCTAGAGTCCAGTGGCGGCGTGTTTTACACCACTGCATCCGACGCTTTGCATTGCATTTGGTGATGTAAGGCTTGGATGCAGCTGCTCAGCCATGGAAACCCATTCCATGAAGCTCTCTACGCACTGTTCTTGAGCTAATCTGAAGGCCACACAAAGTTTGGAGCTCTGTAGCTATTGACTCTGCAGAAAGTTGGCGACTTCTGCACACCACAGCATGCGCTGACCCCGCTCTGTGATTTTACGTGGCCTACCACTTCGTGGCTGAGTTGCTGTTGTTCCCAATTGCTTCCACTTTGTTATAATACCACTAACAGTTGACCGTGGAATATTTAGTAGTGAGGAAATTTCACGAATGGCAACCTATCACGGTACCACGCTTGAATTCACTGAGCTCCTGAGAGCGACCCATTCTTTCACAAATGTTTGTAAAAGCAGTCTGCATGCCTAGGTGCTTGATTTTATACACCTTTGACCATGGAAGTGATTGAACACCTGAATTCAATGATTTGGAGGGGTGTCCCAATACTTTTGGCAATATAGTGTATCTTTGTTTGTGCTCTTAAAGGGATAGTTCACCCCAAAAAGTTCAGCAGAAGAAAGAAATACATACAGGTTCGGAACAACTTGAGGTTGAGTAAATGATGACAATTTTCATTTTGGGGTGAACTATCACTTTAAAGGATTAGTTCACTTCAAAATGAAATTTACTCACCCCCATCTCATCCGAGATGTTCATGTCCTTCTTTCTTCAGTCGAAAAGAAATTGTTTTTTGAGGGAAACATTCCAGGATTTTTCTCCACATTATAGACTTCTATGGCAACCAAAATGTTGAAGGTCCAAATCAATGCAGTTTCAAATGGCTTCGAAGGGATTCAGAGGCTCTGCACGATACCAGACGAGGAATAGGGTCTTATCTAGCGAAACCATCGGTCATTTTCAAAAAAAATTTAAAATGTATATACTTTTTAACATAAATTGCTCATCTTGTGCTGCTCTGCAGCTCGCCACGGATTGCGTAATCACGTCGGAACGGTCACGCTAGACGTAGGCAGAAGTACCGCCCCCGTGTTTACAAAGCGCACATGCAAAGACTAATACACATGTCCTTTAGCAAAAAATAAGGTAAAGCAACGATGTCGGATGATTTTGAAGTTAAAAGTGGAGTGTTTTTTGGTAAAGGGGGTTTGTATTAGTCATACACTCCCATTTAATGTGTGTTTTTGAAAGAAGTCTCTTCTGCTCACCAAGGCTGCACTTATTTGATGAAAAACACAGTAAAACAATAATATTGTAATGTATTATTACAATTTAAAATGACTTTTTCCTGCTAAAGAAACATTTCTTATGTTGAAAGCAGTTGTGCTGCTTAATCTTTTTGCGGAAACTGATGCATATTTTTTTCAGGGTTCTTTGATTTATTCAGAATTAAATTGCAATTGTCTTTACTTTCACTTTTGTTTTAATGCATCCTTGCAAAACAAACAAACAAAAAAAAAAAACACACACACATACGCCCTCTTTAAGACCCCCTGCTGTAGTGAATTTGCCACAGTGCAACTATTGATTTTAGTGAGAACAATGTGTTTCCTCAGGAGAGAGAGAGATGAACATGGAGGTGCAAATCAGGAGCAGAAAATGACTGTATTCGTGTCACAGAGGCTAGTCATTGTCGAAACTAGAGAGCATCTGCTTATAATCTTAAATGATTGTAAAACGCAGCTCTCATCTGCTCTGTATTAGCTGGAGATAGTGTGATAGACAGACTAAGAGTCATGGAGAGAGAAAGAGAGAGTTTGGAAGAGAGAAAGCATTTTATTGGCAGCAGGTTGATGATGTAATGAAACAGGCACCTCTCCACAGTGTGTGTGTGTGTGTGTGAGAGAGAGAGAGAGAGAGAGAGAGAGAGAGAGAGAGAGAGAGAGAGAGAGAGAGAGAGAGAGAGAGAGAGAGAGAGAGAGAGAGAGAGAGAGAGAGAGAGAGAGAGAGAGGGTCTCACTGGCTGGGCAGGGTTTGTTTTCCAGCCTTTGCATTCTTATCTCATGACTCACTTTACAGCAACTGAGTACGTCCCCCCCAAAACCTCACCCATCACCCCCAGCTTCAGCACACACACTGACAGGCACACCCTCTGAACTGACACACAGGCAGGACTGACATGTGATACGTGCGGATGATTTCAACACTGTGTTTGTGCCAGAATTTTTCTCTACTGTCCTCATTTCATCTCTTTATTTCTTTTTTCTGCTCCCTGCACTACATCTGTGAGACATTGCTCAAGCAATTCCAACAATGCAGCAATGCTTCTTTGGTATTTTTATGAGAATTTGACATTGTGCCGTGTATGGGACTTCATTTACCTATTACTTTAAGGAAAATGCCCCAAGGATTTAGAAAAATCTGATAAAAAAAATTAGCATGTTAAAACAAGTTTTGCACACTGAAATTCCTAGTGAAGCCCGCATTTTATTAGTAAATGTTGGAGAAAGACCTTCTTTACGAGTAATTTATTTATAAATCAAACCCAGATGGAACATTTAAAAAAATAAAAGTTATTTGTACTTTTTTTTCTCATGACATATCACCCATACATGAGACACTGTCATTCATAAAAATGAAATATATTTTGTAGAAACCATGGAAACTCTACAGACGCTTTAATATATTATATGTTTTATTAGACAAGGGAACAACTATTTGGATACATTTATAGACAGAAAACTAATTATTGTACAGTAATACAGCATTTTCTCCATCATACAATATGTTTTAAAATGAATTGCATGCCATTTGGCAACACAAGCCGTCCAGCATTTATAAATATGATATTCTAATATCAATCTAGCTTACTGCAGTGTGCAACAAGTGTCTCATAGCAGCCGCTGAGTGAACGCACAAAGTAACGTTATAATATAATTTTCAACACACTCAATTCTACACACAAATCTAATATGATAAAATAGTGGCGCGTTACCCCACGTACGCTTGACCGAAAGAACGGCGACTGTGGCATAATAAAAGTTCTGCTGCTGTTGAGTTGTGTGTCGTGCTCGTCTCCCATTAGCAATTGCTAATCGTTCATCTCCCACAGCACTCGGCCCTGCTCTGCTTCATACTAAAGTAATGTTAATAATCTCATCCATCAACATGATTTCTGCCTGAGTCCCCTCCCGATTCCCGAAAAACTACATATTGTGCCTTTTAAAAAGGAACTGAATTGTTAACTACAAAATACTACTTTAATTTAATTTAAATGTTTTAATCCATTAACTCAGGGGAGTTTTTAAACCTTTTGATGACAGAGACCCCAAAACATGATGGAACCCCCTTCCTAAGATATAGTGGCAATTATGTAAGGGTCCCATAATACTCTGTGACTGTCAGAAATAATCATTTGAAAATTTGGTCTTAAAATATATTGTTATATTGTATATGTCTTAGGTTAACATGTTAGCTTTGTGTAAAATATTAACATTGTGCAAAATCTGTTTTCTTTCAAATTTCTAGTTGGATCCTCAAGCATTTTGGAATCCCCAGTTTGGCAACTTCTCAGCTCTGACATGATTGGTTGATTGATTGATTGATTGATTGATTGCCTTTTTCTTTAGTTAATCAGGGTAGGATTTTTGGTGTGGTTTAGTATAATAATTATTATCTTTATAAAAAATAAGAATAGGAGTGTATGGCATTTTCATCATTAGTTAAAAAAGACATCAGTTTTATTTTAGTATTATTTATATACTATTATAATTATAATTAATAATTACTATTACTAAACATGCAGTATAGGTGTCTAAAGTGTGTGTGTGTGTGTGTGTGTGTGTGTGTGTGTGTGTGTGTGTGTGTGTGTGTGTGTGTTTGTTAAGCCATATAACGGGGAGGGTTGGGGAAAGACCAGTCGATCTACCCCGGAAAAATCATCAGCAAGAAAATTCATGAACAGTCTCTCGCAAATGAGTCAGATACGACTGAAATGGTTAATGAATGAATGAATATACTATTGTAGAATTTATTAATATTTTCAAATGGCATTTATTTTTTAGATGTTTAGTTTTCATTTTAGTTTTAGTAATTTCATTGTTGTTTTTAAATTATATTTTGCTTGAATTTTTATATCAGTTTTAGTATTTTTAGTACTTCAATTTAAACTTGTTTTCTTTAATTTAGTTTGCAACATTTGAATTTTTTTTTTCATCTAATATTTAGATTTAATTATTTTTCAGCTTTATTTCAATTAACAAAAAGTTTCAGTTAACAATAACAACACTGGTCAGAATAAGCGTTCTGTCACAATCCTGACTCTTCATGATGTGTTTGTTTCTGAAGTATGTTTCGGAGAGTGTTGTCAGATCTTATCTGAAATGTTTCTTGTGTATCACACAGCTAAATGTCGCTACGCTCTGGGGATGGAAGATGGCACCATACCCGACTCTGACATCACCGCATCCAGCGCCTGGTCCGACTCAACCGAGGCTAAACATGGCAGGTGAGCACGAGCACATGCTTTCATTTCACACGTCTTTTGCTCGTTGCATGCATAATAATAAAATATTCTCACTCTCATTATGTGTTTGTGTGATTTGTGGTTGGTTGTTTGTGTTCATGGGCTTTGTGAGGCTCATGAGAGGACGTGATTAGGTTACATGAGATGTCAGTAATGGAGCGTATCCTGATATAGAGCATTAGGTAATGACATTACAGAGCTGTCTGTCTGGACCAGACTCACATGCTGCTGAATACAGGCCAGTACCACACACACACACACACACACACACACACACACAGTAGCAGATGCAACACACACACACACACATGTTGGGATTCCATGTTTTATGGGGACATTCCATAGACATAATGATTTTTATACTGTACAAACTGTATATTCTATCCCCTAAACCTAAACCTACTAATCACAGAAAACTTTCTGCATTTTTACGTTTTCAAAAAAACCTCACATATGATTTATAAGCTGTTTTCCTCATGGGGACCAAATGTACAAGGACCCACAAGGACAAGGATTTCAGATATTGCCATATTTGTGGGGACAATTTGTCCCCATAATGTAGGGATTACCTGAACCACACACACAAACACACACAACAAACACAAAAGCAGACATAAAAACAAGCTCTGAGGTTAGCATGACCATCCCATCCTGACACAAACAGAAGTGTGTGTGTGTGTGCGCCAGGGGTTTCTGTCTTTTGGCAACACGCAGATCATGTGGTTGTTATTAAGTCTACATTCTGTGTAAGACAGCAGGGGGATTTTGAACAGAGGGGAGAGGAGCTTACAGGGAAAAATGAAGCAAGGGAGAGGGGGATATAGCCATAGACGGAGAAGGGGAATAAAGGGGAAAGAGGGAGGTTTATAGGAACGACGGGGTGCTGAGAGGTGCTGAAGATGGGATTTATGATGGGGATACAGTGCTTTAGGGGTGTGTGTGCGATGTTTGTATATTTGGGAGGGTTCTCACACACATGACTTCTCAAGAGAAACAGCTGTGTGACAGCATGCTGAAGAAATACAGTGAGAGAAAGACAGAATGAAGAGAGGCTGCAACTAACAAGTTGTTACATTTAGTAATTGATTAATTTGTTGATTATTCCTTCAATTAATTAATTTCACAATTTAAAAAAGGTTATTCCACATGTGGTGAAAATTGTATATGAATTATCTAAAGGTTTTTAACAGGCGTTAACAGTTCATAAGTAAATAAGTACTTTTATTTCTGGAAGAAATAGACTGTTGCACTCTACTGTATTTGAAGTGAAAAACAACCCAACACCCAGTTTTAAAGCAGCAACACATTAAATTACCATAGTATTAACAATATTACAGAAAAACAAACTCTGTTAACTGGAATGTTCTGCAGGAACAAACCTTATTTGCAATTTTGTTGTACTTGCGATTTCTGAAATTGGGTCTGGAACAACATTGATAATTTTACTTGACAGTATTTTAACTAAATAACCAAAATTGTCTACACACTGAAAAACATACAATTAGACCAAAGCAATGGTCTATCAAAATATATCTTTAATTTAACATTTGCCAAGTGAAAAAAGTGCATTGAAGAAAGCATGGACTGAAACGTCTGCTCTTTGGTCTGTTTTTAAGACACTTTTCACTTGTTTGCACTTTTTTCACTTGGCAAATGTTAAATTAAAGATATATTTTGATAGAACTTTGCTTTGGTCTAATTTTCAGTGTTTCAGTGTGTGGACAATTTTGGCTATTTACTTGACAACTGTTTTGTTCTACGCACCTGAGAACAGACTGGTTATTTCTTCTTTTTTGAGCGCATACAATATCCTTTTTGTCACATGACAGTATTCTGACAGTCTCTTCTCCATTAAGTGTCCTATTCTTGGCCAGAAGAACATTTCAAAGTGAACTAGACTTCATTATGCTTTTGAAAGGGTCTGTGAGACTGATGCTTGTGTCTTAATGGCTCTGAGGTCATGGTGAAGATTCAAGGGTGAATCTGAAATGTCTCAGACTGGTCTCAGTTTCTCGATCTCAGCTGTGTCACAATGAGGTCTCAGTGAGGTGACAATATCCACACTTCACTGCAATATCTTATTTCAGGTGCATTTCTCTTTGTGTTTGAGTGTTTGTGGTCTCGGCTGCCTGTCATCAGTGTCCCGTCACCTATGTGATAGCAGTAGCTGAATGCAGAGACATTCAGTGTTGTTCTTTCTTCTATGAGTGAGTAAAGGTTAGTGTACTGATACTGAGCCAGTGGATCACTCAGGCTATTATGCGTGTCTGTGAGTGAAGAAAGCGTGCTAGGAAGTTTAAGAGGAAACAGCTTAAATGTCATACAGGTGTGTGTGTGTGTGTGTGTGAGAGAGAGAGAGAGAGAGAGAACATGTACATAATGCTTGTGTTTGTCTCCTGTTCCAGGTTGAGTACTGGAGAGGGGGACGGGGCGTGGTGCCCGGCTGGTCCGGTGTTTCCCAGCGGCTCAGAGTACCTGCAGGTGGACCTGCACAAGCTTTATTTCCTGTCTCTGGTGGGCACACAGGGACGGCATGCAGACGGGCTGGGGAGGGAGTTTGCACGTAGTTACCGGCTGCGTTACTCTCGTGATGGACGACACTGGATGACTTGGAAGGACCGCTGGGGACAGGAGGTTTTAAACCCTTAAATGAACTAGCACAACAAATTTAGATCTTTTGTATGTTACAGTTCTTCTTTGTGTTTTTTTTGTCTCAGGTGGTATCAGGGAACGAGAACACATATGATGTGGTCCTGAAGGACCTGGGACCGCCCATCATAGCACGCATGGTCCGCTTCTACCCACTGGCGGACCGTGTGATGAGCGTGTGTTTAAGAGTTGAACTCTATGGCTGTGTCTGGAAAGGTGAGTCCCACACATCATCCTGATCACACACACTAATCTACATTACATTCACTGCAGGCATTTTCTGCAATGGAATGGTGTTTACCATTGAGTGATGTGCTTCTTCTCTGTTAGACGGACTGAAGGCATACATCGCTCCTGTGGGTCATGTGATGAACCTGTCAGGCTCGCCTGTCTACCTTAATGACTCCATCTATGATGGCAGTAAAGAGGCAGGGTAATACACACACAACTTTTTTCTTCAAATGTATTTTTTTTAAGAATGTAATTTCATACTTCCTGCTAGTTTTCTATGCCTGCATGAAAATGCTACATATGTCCCAGCAAGCAATTTTGCGTTTAAAAGACGTCTAATAGCCGTCCAAACACAGCCCTGACGTCTAGGCTAAAAAAAGGCTAAATTTGGGCTGTCTAACCAAAGAAATGAAACCAAACACCTTGCAATCACTGTTGACTTCGCTTACATGATGGAATATCATACATCTCGCAAGTTATTTTGGCAAAAACGACAAGTAACCAAATTCAAGGTTATTTTGGCTAGAAGTGGGTTACTCATAGCCAGACTATATCGAGTCTATAGTTAACCAAGACGGTGAAATCACTGCTATTGCTTGCTGGGGTGCTACACATATTGGTAACTAAAATTATGTAGAAACCAAAAATCAAATAGCATTTTAAAGGTGCAGTAAGCAATTTCTGAGAATAGCTGTTGCAAGTGGATCGGACTAAGCGCCACAACACATTTGTAGCCAATCAGCAGTAAGGGGGCGTATACACTCATGATGGGGGAGAAGAGAGTGAGCGAGAGGGAGATTTGAAGAAAGACTGTAGAAAGAGAGATAGCTGAGAGACATTACAAAAGAGAAAAGATCAGAGGAATATCACTGGAAAACTGGATACTGGACAATTTTGAAATAATTTTAAATAGGCTGGATGTGTTTAATTCACTTAAAGAACTGGCTCATAAGAGTTACTCGTTTGAAAAGTGGTTAGACTACACTGGTTGCTTGTATGTTTTTGATTTGCTAAAAAGTACCAGCTCAGAGTTGTTTGGAATCAAGACTACACAATCTTAGAACTGTAGAAGAATGCACATTGTAGAACCGATAATGAAACAAGACATTTGATTCAAATATTGTAAAGAATACCACGCAAAAAGAACCGTTTCTCTGTTCCCAACCCTAGTTTCATGCTGTGTGTCAGAAACAAGCAATTGAGAACATGCTGAGTTAACCTTCTCAAATCTCACCTGGTCCTGTCGTACTTAATTTTCTGTGATATATGTTAGTCCAGACCTACACACATGTTTCTCATGTATGTATGTGTATCTGTCAGGTGGGGTTGACGGATATTGTGTAGAAACATTCCCAGATGTGTTTTAATGGAGCAGAAATGTTTGCAATAGCTAAGCTAACGTTTGACACTAGCCAGATGTGTGTATGCATGGGAAATTCCAACTTGTATGCGAGTACATGAATCTGAGTGTATGTGTGTGCACATGCCTAATGACTTCACATCTGTAATGTCTCTCTCTTCTCTGTAGGGTGATGTTCGGAGGATTGGGCCAGTTGTGTGATGGTGTTTTAGGTGGAAATGATTTCATGGAGAGTAAAGAGCTGAGAGTGTGGCCAGGATATGATTATGTGGGCTGGAATCGAGATTCCTTGGGCCAGCCCACTGTTGACATTGAGTTTCACTTTGAGAAAACACGGGTCTTTCACACTATGCAGGTTAGTATGAATGCAAACAGCCCAAAATATGTTTAGTCACACTTGAAAAGTCTTGATGACATTGCTTTAGATACAAAAAAAATCACAGCAAGTGGCAAAGTAATGAGACTAGACCTTTTTCTCAGAAGTAATTTTACTTTTCTGAGCCATTTAAATAATAACTGCTCTCAAGGTGATTTTTAGTCAAGACATTCGTATGTTTTTGCATACATGTTTTTAGTGTTTAAAATGTTTTAAATACATTTCAGGAGTAGTTCACCCAAAAAATGAATATTCTGTCATCATTTTCTCATGTCTTTCCAAACCTGTATGACTTTCTTTCTTCTGCGGAACACAAAAGAATGGTATTCGTTCGTGCAATGAAAGTCAGTGGGGTCCAAAATAACATTGGACTCACTCACTGACACTGGACAAAACAAACATTTGTCAAAATATCTTCTTTTGTGTTCCGCAGAAGAAAGAAAGTCATACGGATTTGGAACGGCATGAGGGTGAGTAAATGATCTGCTGTTCATCAACTCAAATGAACTTCCCACTATGGTAGACGGCAAAAGCTATCCCAGAATTCATCTCAGTCAGTTAGTGGGGCAGTATTGAAGCTCTGCCTCAGTAAATCTGCCCAGTAAATCACCCTCAGGAGTCTGTCATTATCATTCAACCCTTTAATGAACATTTGATTTGTTTTTATTTGTCTTTTTGCCTGTGGCTTTGCATTTGTGGTTGTGTGTGATTCTGAGAGGCATCCGAGTGTTTTGTTTTCCAATTTGCGGCACCGTAATTATGTCGGTTATGTGTTTGTTTTGTGTATTGTCAGTTTTTAAGGGTCTTTCTGGCCAGGAATGCTGATTTGTTTGTACCACTTCTAACTTTTAACTTTTTGAGAGGGCATTCTCTTCATTCCTTTATCTCTGACATAACACAATTCATAAGCGCCATCATCATCCCATGTTGCCTTTTTTTGTTCCTGCGGCTTCCCACAGTTTCGAAAACTTCCTCTCATACTCGCTCACTTCCTTTAAATCTTGCAGCAGATTCCCAAAAGCGACATGAGAAATAGGACCAGAGGCTCCATTAAAACATTTCTCATAACAACAAGCACTTGTTCACGTGCCTTTGTGAGATGATTTATGTCGCTTCCCTCTGCTCGCTCTCCCAGACTTTCGTTTAGAGTATTTCCGGCTGTATTCCTGCAGTTTTAGAATACTGCCAACCTCACCGGCAGTTTTCCTCTACAAATCATCTCCCCCCATTGGTTCAGGAACTCCAATGCAAAGTTTACCACACACTGAAGAAAATGGTGTAGGATTTACTTTTAAACAGTTTTCATTGAGAATTTGCCAGTAAATTTTACAAATACTTACAAAGAAATGGCAAGAAACGCATTGAATCAAACATGAAATGATAGAGTAGAAAGAAAAAGTGTAAAGCATACTCCAGTAATCTTTGTTTTATTTACAACTTTGAAAAATATGTTTTACAGTGCAGTCCACCAAGGGGTGCTTACTTGTGAATTGTTTGTGTGTGTGTGCGTGTGTGTGTGTACCTCTTTAACCATATTTTGGGAACATATTTGTACCCAGAAGTGTGCAAAACCTGACAAAATCTCCAAAAACCTCCCTTTTGGAGATGCCCTCATTTGTTAAACTGGTATAAAAATAAAGTAATTTAAGTATTTTTAAAAATGTATAAAAGCAGAAAGTATTCTATGATGGGTAGGTATAGGGTGTGTGTTAGGGTTAGGTTATAAAATGTACAATTATCTGTATATAAAAACAATAGAAGTCTATACATTGTCTGCATTTAGATAGCTAAGTTACAATCCTGGTAAACCCTACATTATGGGGACAAAATGTCCCCACAAAGATGGCAATATCTGAAATCCTTGTCCTTGTGGGGACATTTTTTGGTCCCCATGAGGAAAACAGTTTATAAGTCATACACAATGATGTTTTTTGAAAATCTAAAAATTAAGAAAGTTTTCTGTGATGGATAGGTTTAGGGCCAGGGTTAGGGTTAGCGGGGTAGAATATACAGTTTGTACAGTATAAAAATCATTATGTCTATGGAAAGTCCCTATAAAACATGAAAACACACACACAGTTCATGTTTTATGGGGACTTTCCATAGACATAATGATTTTTATACTGTACAAACTGTATATTCTATCCCCTAACTCTAAACCTACCCATCACAGAAAACTTTCTGTATTTTTACATTTTCAAAAAACATAATTTAGTCTGACTTATAAGCTGTTTTCCTTATGGAGACCAAAAAATTCCCCACACGGACAAGGATTTTGGATATTGCCATCTTTGTGGGGACATTTTGTCCTCATAACATAGGGTTTACCTGGACCACACATACACATACACGTTGTGTGTGTGTGTGTGTGTGAGATGTATGAGGTGTCACCATTATAGCTTCTGCTACACTTGAACCTCCGCTGTTGTACTTGTTTATTTTGAAACATGTTTTGTGTGTCAGTGAGCATTTGCACACATGTGCGCAGTTAGACGTTGACCTAACAGCACCATTAATGTCTAACCTGTCACATTATATATGTTCTTGCCCTCCACCTTTCATTCCCTCCCTGTTTCTTTTCTTTTTCTCCTCTTCTCCCATTTGTGGAGTAATGACTCCCTGATGCCCTTTATTTCCACTTTTCCTTATTTTTGTTCCCAGCTGTCTTGTAGTGTCTTATTGCAGATTGTTGTTTTTTAAATGTCTCTGTTTCAGGTGCACAGTAATAACAGACACACTCAAGATGTGCGGGTGTTCAGCGAGGTGGTGTGTGAGTTTAAAGCCAGTCTGTTGAGCCCGTGGGCGGACCCTGCGCTCAGCCTTCAAGTGCCTCTCTCCGACCTACATGACCCTTCATCCCGCACCATCTCACTGCCACTCGGAGGACAACCGGCCCAGATTCTCCGCTGCCGCTTTGCTTTCAGTGATCGTTGGCTCCTCATCAGCGAGATAAGCTTCTACTCGGGTATAAACACACACCTGACCTCTCGCAGCAATGTACACTGGCTTATCACCATTAAAGTTAAAAAACAGCTGCTTCTTCCATGTATATTAATAGTAATTTATGCATTACTATGAAACATATTACATGGCTGTTTATAAAATGGATAAATAAAAATATATCGATTTTTTTTTTGAAGTGAGAAGAAAGAGTGTCTTGCACAGCTTTGTAGGAAATCGTTCTATTATATAGTTTGGTGGTCATTATATATGCATTATATATGCAATTTGACCAATCAGACAGTTTTTCATAGTCATGTAGAAACCCTGCTAATGTGGGGGTCTAAGCAGGTCTAGTTTGTCTCCCAGCAGTTGTCTAGTTGTCTTGCCAGGCTAAAAAAATCCCCAAACCGCTCAAAATCCAGCTGAGACCAGCAAAAAACAACTTGTTTTGGGTGGATTAAGATGTGTTTTTCAGCAGAAAATGAATGGAATTTATGATCTTTTGCCACAAAGCAAATATTCCCACATCATTCGAAACATAAAACGTGTTGACTGCTTTTGTTTTGCACTCATCCTCATGGGCTTCTTTTTCTGACCTGCATGTTAATGAAATTTAGCTCAAGTGTGCCAAAGTAACTAAGTACTGACATCTTAGTGACTCTTCAGTGTGTGACCTTGAGTTCTGATTGGTTGGTCAGTAGCATCCAGAATATGAGCAGAATATAAGCATTACAATAAGCCTCACCAACAACAATTTGGAGAGAAAGTGAGACTTTGTGCTCACACTTGTTGGGTTTGTAGATAAGATAGAGAGCCTAAATTATGAATATTCATGCTTCATCAGAGATAAAGCCTTCTTATCTAATTCTTTCTCTGTCTTGTCTCCAGTGCCGTTTGAGGATGGATCTGTCCTTCCTCCTCTCCCTTCCTCCAGCACTCGTCCTGTCAATGCCACTTCTCCTCACACCCCTAGCTCTGCAAACGGAACCAGCAGCCCCACCGGTGAGTCGGACGCATGTCAACCTCACCGCAGTATGAGTGTGTATGCAATGCACTGCTGTGTGACGTTTGCATTTTAGTATTTAGTACTAGTAGACGTTAGTAGACGTTTGAATGTTAGTAATGGAACAGAAGAGTTGAATGTTTTTAGTTCATTAATGATTCTCCTAACAATCATTTTATTTTTAAGGATGTACCTCACCCCAATAATTGGTCCAAAATATATAGTAAAAGTACCATACAAAAGCAATGATACTTCAAATATTTTAATATTTTCGTGTTATATATGTATATATGCATGCACATACATAAATGTATATATGTAGTATTATTATTATTATTATTATTATTATTTTATTGCTATTTTTTGCATATTTAGTCCTTGGTCCAGAGTATAATTGTATCAAATGGTACTTTTAGGCTATTATTATTAGTCATATATTTACATTATTATTAATTAACACACACACACACACACACAAGTGTGTGTTTGTGTGTGTTAATTAATAATAATGTAAATATATGACACACACACACACGTGTATATTTATTCATGAGGTTCATTGAGAGAATTGGGAAAATTATGCATTTTTATTACAGACTGAAAAGGCCTAATTTCACCCCATCTTCAGTCTGACCTCGCTCATCTTTCAGCGCTCTCATGTCTCTCTGCCCCTCAGTCACCCACCCCACCTCTCTATTTCTCCCTCTTCTGACCTGTCCATCCTCATTTTTCCAGACCTCTTCATGAACATTACTTCACTGCTGCCCAGCAGCATGCCAACAGGTGAGAGAGAGAGAGAAAGAGAGAAGGACAAGGGGAAGAAAAGAGTATCATCTCCATGCTTATTACACTGCAGATTTTTACGGCATGTTTTCTAGCACATAGGCCTTTTATAATGTTTCCCTCTAAATTTCTTTACATTTACAAACCCTGTCCTCACATACTGTAAAATGCCTTGGGAATGTGGTTGGTGGTTTTGTGTGTGCATGAGTATCCATCTTGAAGCCTGGAGCTGTTTGCATGATTTGTTTGATAATGCAGTATTGTTTTGAGGTCATGTTTTATACAGCCAAGCTTATAAAGGATCTTTATTGTGAAATTGCTCCAGCTGTCCTTCTTTTGTCCCTCTTGAATTAACTTCAGTTCCCTCAGCTTTAGGACTGTGCCCACTCTCACAGCTCATTTACTCCCGTCAAAGCTTATTACTGCCCCCCAAAACAACAGCTGCCTCCTAAATTTACCGACATAAGCACACAAACACACACACACACACACACACATACACACACAGTGTATAAGAAAGCAAGTCAAATTACAAAAAGTGTGTCAATGACCATGAAGGCATTTACAGCACTGAGATTAAAAGGTGGCTGTAATGGACAGATAAGCTTTGGTTTTACCCTCTAAACTCTCTGTAGGCAATTAATGCCTTGTTTATGGTGTTTGTGATCATTTAAATGTCAGATTAACATACTCACGTAATCATAAATCATAAATCTGCCGTGTTTCTTAACAGAGTTCTCTGCCATCACTCTGAGGGCAGGGTTGCCTGTGGCCAAAGATGACAGCAGCAACACGGCCATCCTGATTGGCTGCCTGGTTGGAATTATCCTGCTCCTATTGGCTATCATAGCCGTCATACTGTGGAGGCAGTACTGGAAGAAGCTACTTGGCAAGGTGTTTTTCATTACTGTGTTGTACAGTGTATTTCTTTTTTCCCCATGTTGACGTGTTTCCTAATTATACAGTTATTAAGTTATTAAACAGTTGGCAAAAAGTACCCCAGAGAGGTTTTGAAGTTTGCATCTGATGGACACTTTACTGTCCCATGAGGCCAAAGATCCAGATTAATTTTTCAACGAATCAAGTAACTTTTTATGAATGAGTCATTGAATCATTCAGTCAACAGATTTGTTCAAAAACACTGCTGTGTGTTGCTCTGAGACATAAAATGATTGATTCTGCTTTGGCTTCGTTTGGAACTATTTTCATTGGTGGAGCAAAAATAGACAAAGAAACTGGCAATATTGTGTATAAAACATAAATTACTCCACATAAACGCTTTTTTGTGTTTTACACTGTAGTAGAAAAGCAAAATAGTTCTGTAATTTATCTTTTTGATTCATTTTCTCAAGAGAAAACTATACCTTTAATATGCATTTATCTGTTAGAACATTTAGGAGTAGACTAGCATACAGACAACTAACAGACATGGATGAAATGCTACAAAACTCCAAATTTGATTTCATGGCTCTTTAATTTTATATTTTTACGTATCCAGGCCCAAGGCAGCCTCTCTAGCGACGAGCTGCGGGTTCATCTTTCGGTTCCATCGGACAATGTGGTGATCAACAACACTAACACGCACACATACTCCAGCCGCTACCAGCGCATACACACCTTCCCTGACGACAGGGACAGAGAGGGAGAATACCAGGAGCCCAGCACTGTACTGCGGCCCCGAGAGCAGCGAGACAGCACAGGTGACACACACAAAACACACTGAAGCATTCATATACCTCTGTCAGTAAGTGCACAGGAAACCCGGGTCACCACGGAGAATGAACAGCCAAAACGACATCAGAAAAAGTACTTTAGGACAATTCACAAACCAGACACAAAGAGCCACTGTCCTATCTGACAGAGAGGAGGGAGATTTTATTTCACTCAAACTCCACTTGTATACTCACTCATGATAAATACTTCATTTTTTAATCATTGTGTGATTGTTTTCATATATTAATTAACATAAATGAATGCCTCAGAACAGACTGACCAATGAAAAGATAATTAACAGCCTGCGTCATTATGGATGATAACACTGCCTGCTGTGTTTGTGCATCTCACATGTAACTGGTTTGCTCTGTCACCCCTTAACGGCCCTGTTGTTTATGTTTTGTTGTTGTGTCGTCTCGTGTTGTGATGCGTCTGTGTTGTGGTTTGGTTGTGGCGTTTTGTGTCGTTTTTGTCATGTGGTGACCGCTCACACTGTCGTACTCTTCGTGGACTCGTGTGTCCGTGGGATTTGTGTATGTGTCCTCCTAGCACTGCTGTTAAACAACCCAGCATATCATCTTCTCCTGTCTGACCTGACACATGGCCCCAACAGGCTGACAATCTGCCACAGCCAGCAAGAAAAACCCCAAAACCTGTCCCAGGGTAAGAGAGAGAGGGTTCATGTTGCCCTAAGAAAGGGGCAAGGGGTGGTGTCCTCCCCAGGGAACTCTTCCCCTGTCCCCTGAACTCTTAAAGGTAACAGTTAGAGTGATATAATGGCCCCAGAACAGCACAGAGGGTATTATTAAACATTCATAAAAGGGTGTTTCTGGGACTTTTATATCTCAGGGGTTGATTTTTATTAAAACTAAAAGGTTTAAACGTATCTTTTGTTATAGGAAGGTCACATTTAAAACTGTCTTGGAAACTTAAAGTGCCCATAGTTGAAGAAAGGATATTGTTTTGTCAGGGATGAGGTACTGTAAAGAGAGTGTTAGTGTTTTCATACTGTCTTCTGACAGCAGTTTAAAGCCATACATATCACAGTATGCATGTAATGTCTCAGCTCCAGTGTATGTGAGTGTTTAAGTGCATGTGTGCAGTTCATAATTACTTACTATAATGTAATATGGCTGATTAGCTCTTTACTATAAGTTTTTCTTTTGTACCTTTTTTTTCTCTTAGCATGTGCTATTGACATGGTTGATAAAGGCCTACCCATTCAGGAGGGACCACCTCCTTACCCTGGAGCTCCACCCCCTGGTTTATCAGGGGCTCATTATGGAGAAGCATCAGGGGGCGGGGGGAGTGTTCCTCATTATGCAGAAGCTGACATCATCAGTCTGCAAGGTGTTAGTGGTAACAATACATATGCAGTTCCCGCCCTCTCAGCCACGCCCACTGATTGCCCACCATTGCCTGAGTTGCCACGGGAACGACTTATATTCAAAGAAAAGCTGGGAGAAGGACAATTTGGAGAGGTACAACTTTGGATTGCATAAACATTGCAAATTCCCAAGTTCATTTAGCTTTATGGGATTCTTTATTCATAAACCTTATTGTTTGGCCAAAAGTAATATTGTTCCCTTTATACCAGTCTATTTATTGTCTGCTTCCTTGTTAGGTTCACTTGTGTGAGATTGAAAACCCCCAGGACCTTGCAAACCTTGAGTTCCCGTTTAATGTCAGGAAAGGACGCCCTCTTCTGGTGGCTGTGAAGATTTTACGGCCAGATGCCTCTAAAAATGCCAGGTAACTGTACACATTGTCAAAGTACTTTATTTTACAGTGTCCTTGTTACACGTTACATGTAGTTACTATAGGAATTACTATAAATTGTGCTTAATTACATGCAACTAACCCCAAACAACACCATAATCTTAACCCTAACCCTATAGTAAGTACATGTAGTTAATTATTATTACTCAGTACTTAAATATATAATTACACTGTAACACGGATACCTTAAAAAAAGTGTAAAATATATTTGAAAAATGTAATATTTTAAATACAAAGATTATATATTTTTCTTAATGTTACTTCATTTGACCTTAACAAAGCAAGCCATTTCTAAACTTTTTTTTACTTTTTTTTTTTTGTAACTGTATGCTTCAAATAATTTATATTTTGTATATATATATATATATATATTTTGATTGCAGCTGCAAATTTTCCTCAAACTGTTCTCAGATATTACAAAAAAATTATTTATTTTCTGATATTTTCTTTATTTCCTGAATTAACTGCCATTTGAGCAATTAAAAAATTGACCTAGGCTACTGTGTATATTACAAAAAAAAAGATAATTACAATTGGATAGTTTGAGCTTGTTATATAAGTACATATTTTTGTGCCAAATAATCAGATTTGGTTGGATTAGTTCTTTAGCTGTAAAACAAAAACTGTTGTGTATTTTGTGTAATAAACTCAAATTATTTACGCTTCATTTCAAAATGTTCTGTCCTTTTCCCTTCTCTTGTTACTCTCTCATTCTTTTCATGCTCTTCTTTCAACAGGAATGATTTTCTGAAGGAGGTGAAGATCTTATCTCGCCTGAAGGATCCAAACATAATCCGCCTGCTGGGTGTGTGTGTAAGCAGCGACCCATTGTGTATGGTCACAGAGTATATGGAGAGCGGAGACCTCAATCAGTACCTCTCCCATAGAGTGTTGCTGGACAAGACTGGACCTTCACATAATACACCAACCATCAGGTACAGACACACAGAACAGTACGACGACAATATCAAGTAAATGATGCATCTAGGCTAAATCTCGGTCTCTGTTTCAGCTACCCAGCTTTGATCTCCATGGCGAGTCAGATCGCATCAGGAATGAAGTTCTTGTCGTCTCTGAACTTTGTGCACCGAGACCTGGCCACGCGGAACTGCCTGGTGGGTGGAGAGAGGGGCGAAGGGGAGGACAGCGGCGGAGAGCGTCCGATAAAGATAGCTGATTTTGGCATGAGCAGGAACCTCTATGCTGGCGATTATTACAGGATACAAGGACGAGCTGTGCTGCCTATTCGCTGGATGGCATGGGAGTGCATCCTCATGGTAAGAACACACACAACTGTAACTTGTGTGTGATAAATGAAAATACTGGAATATTAGTGACAAAAAATGTTATCGATTAGTTTGATTCATCCATGTTACTATAATGAAGATAATATATTTAATTACTTAATTTATATTTATTTATTAATATTTATTATAAGCTTTAATATTTGATATCTTATAATAAAGAAATATAATATTGTATATAAAATGTAAACTTTTTTTATTTATTAATAAATAAAAATACAAAATGTATAATGGGGTCCAAAAAGTCTGCAACCAGTAGTGAAAATGCTTCATTTTTTCTTGCATTAGACATTTAATTACTTAATTTATTATCAAGTTATATCTTTGATAATTTATTATCAGACTTATTATGTTGGATATAAAATGTGCATTAATTGTCTGTACAAAGGAGCTCACATGCTTAGTGTCACAAATCTTAAATATAATTTTATCATGTTTCTTTTTTGGACCCCACTATATATAATATGTGTGTGTGTGTGTGTGTAGGGGAAGTTCACCACGGCGAGTGATGTGTGGGCATTTGGCGTGACACTGTGGGAGATGTTGAGTGTGTGTCAGGAGCAACCATACAGTCACATGACAGATGAACAGGTCATTGACAACGCAGGGGAGTTTTTCAGAGACCAGGGAAGACAGGTATGTGTGTATTTCCTAACCCTTATTAACCCTTATTAAAAAAAAACACAAGTGTAGCCTCACTCTCTCTCCCTCTCTCTTCATCAGGTGTACCTGTCTCGCCCAGCTGTTTGCCCACAGGGTTTGTATGAGCTGATGCTTAGCTGCTGGAACAGAGACTGTAAACTACGGCCTTCCTTTGCTTACATTCACTCCTTCCTCACCGAAGACGCCATGAACATGGTTTAGAGAGTGACAGAGATGAAGAGAGAATGTAAGGAATGTAAGAAAGTGTGTGTGTGGACCACAGACTGGTGGTGTGTTTTTAAGCAGAAACGGCTAAGCACTCTTATGTAAATTAGCGTATTTTTTGATCAGTGGGTTAGGGCGAAAAGAAGCCGCAGGTTCGGTGCCTCTAAATTACCCGCTTCTCATCCCTTATCCCTTATCCTGAACTCTTCAAGCAACATTTTATCCCCAACTCATTTTTAGGCTCACTGTTCCCCCACTATTCATACTTGTCACATCACTATTCCACAGTATTTAGTTTCAAAGAGCTCACATTTCCCAGAATGCACCACAGAAATGGCTTTACTCTGCCTTATATTTTCTTTAAGAACCTGAGAAAGAAACCTCTGTGTAAATGTTTCTTGCTGTGAAACTAAAGTCTTTTGTGTTCTGTGAGGTTCACTACTGAAGACTAAGCTCTGACAATGGGCTAACAGGAATAATATGAAATAGAATTTGGGATAAAATGCTGCTTGGCCTCTGAACCTTAAATCCTGGTCCTGAAACATGCATCAAAACTGTCTCTTCATTCCCTGAACACTGAATAGATCTCAAAACATAATCATAGGAACTGGTGGAGGGTTTTTATAGCTAGATGACAGGCAGCACAAAAGCACACGGCTCTACAAACTGTCTATTTAGTCGTAGTTCTCTTCAGGCAGCATTTGACAAATTACTTATTATGCATATTAAAACATACTATAGAAGAAATACAGACATTTTTCTACTTGCATTTTAAGTAATAATAGTGAATAACATTTTAACAGTCTAACTTTGCTACCATTCATGGTCATGTAGAAAATCCGAGGATGTATCATCCAGTTTTTCATGTCTTTTTTTGTGGTGGAGGGTAATTCATCATCACTAAACATTAACATTGAGTGGGACATTTTCTTCTAAATGATATGAAATGAGGTTTTGTTGAATAATTGTAATGGTGGAATCCCATACAGGGGCAAATCTCTTGGAGTTCAATGAATGTCAAAAACAAACGTTGAAGAGCTTCCAGTGTTTTCAAATATAATACAAGGTACTATAATTATGTACAACAATTGTTGATGTGTAAAACAGGCTTATGACATGATATTGTCAAATTGCGGTGAATTAGAGAATGGATATATATGGTCTGCACATAAATGGTCCCTTTAGGCTCATTCACACCAATGACTATAACATATATATATATATATATATATATATATATATATATATACACACATTTATACATATACATTTTTAATAATCGTTCTAATCTATGAAAATAGGGAAGTCCACACCAGAGCTCGAATTATGACAACAGAGAAACGATATTGGTGGAATCACTTTTTTCCAGCTGATGAATGATTTTAATATTGGATTGTGATTTGCTGTTAAAGAGCTTGAGCATTTAAAGTGGCAGATGCTTATAATAAACAGAACGTTATTGTGTACTGGTGTGGACTGGACGTTATAGTTATTCTTGGTGTGAATGCCCATGTCTTTGCTCAGCTATCTCAATGTTTACGGTCACTTCTCCCTTCATTAACTGTAAAGGGCCGTTCACACCAGAAACGATGACCATAAAGATAACTATATTAGCGTCTACACCAACGGAACATAACATTATGTTTATAACCTCACACAGTGGTTTTGTCATCTATTGCTTTAAATGCACAATCTCTTTAAGGCAAGAGGATGGCTGTCAATGTTTGTATCTTTCATCAGCTTGAAAACTGATTCCAACAATATCGTTCATGGCCCGTCCACATTCAGGAAGATAACTATAAAGTTTTAATATTCATTCTAATTCTGTGAGAATAGGGACATCCACAACAATAACAATAACAGCACAGAGGAATCACTTTAAGAATTTTTTTTGCCAACTGATAAAAGCCAATCAGAATCCACACAAGTTTAAAGAGCTTGAGCATTTAAAGCAGCAGATGACATGACTGCATCGCAACATGAAGTTATCCTCTGTTGGTGTGGACGCCAATATAGTTATTGTTATAATTGTTGTGAAACTGGCCTTGAGTGTGAATGTGATTTATTGGAGTCATTTTTGATGGCACAGAAAATGACTAGAGAGTTTTGTATTTGATCTGCCATTACGTGGACTGACTTGAACTAAGCGGAACACGGATCATGAACTTGTTGGTACCAGTATGTGCTGGGTTAAACTAGACTTTTGTAATTCAAAAACTCTTTTGGATGGGATGTATGGCAATGTACTACCAATGCACTATTTGAAAGGACTCAATATGAGCCTGGACATGCCAGAAATTGAAACGAATGGGCCTGGAAAGTACATAGTGAGTGAAAGAGAGGAAAAAAACAAGCGGAATGGCCACAGAAATGTAAATTTATACCAATAAGAAATGTATTGTTTATAAAGAGAAATAGAAAAATAACCAAAGCATTTGTTCTGAATTTACTATGTAAACCTGTGGGACACTTGCAGAGAAACTCTCTTAAAGCTACAGTACGTAATTGCATTTAATCTCAGTGGTGGTTTCAGTAACTGCAGACTGTACATTTAACTTGAAACTGGTGTGGTGACGCCACCTCATCCTCATTTAAGAGGAAGACTGTGTGTGTAGGTGAGGTAGAGAGAGCAACATACGTAACATTTACTGTAATTTACACAGAAGAATGTGATTCCCAAATGGTTATGTTGCCTTGCCCGATTATGCTAATTGAATGACCGTTAACCTTTTTTTGGTACACTGAGGCCTGAACTTTTGTTGTATTTTTATAAATATAGTTTTGGGCATGTTCTGTCCTCAGCTATTCATGTTTCTTAAATAATGAAAATGTAAATAATTCATGGGACATACTTTTCTTCATTAATATTGCTATCTGTTATTAATCGGTTCTGTCTGTCTCCGTTTTAGACTCCCTGCCTGTGTTGGTCAGTGTCATTGCCTGTGTTGTCTATTTTTGTAGGTGTTTTAATAAAGTAACCTTTTCCAATAAAGTAAAATCCGATCCTCATTTTCATTTACAATTTGTTACGTTTGAGTTGTACCGGTATGTGATTTCACAATAGCATTCATATTCAAAACAGTAGATTTGTGCAAACATACACTTTCACACAACTTATAAACTACAGCACATGCTAAAAGTTTGTTTATTTTAAACAGTACATACTTATATAATATGTATAAATCTCAGCCTGGATATATAGATCTACAGTTGAAGGTGAAATATCTACATCACCACTGAACATACAGTAAGGCAAATATTGGAATAGTTTGTTAAATATATAAACAATGAGGCGTTAAGCCAATGAAAACAATATAATGGCAAAAAAATTTAATTATTCTGAATGAAATAAGTCATTAAGTCCAGGAAGTATCACATGACATGTCACAGTTATGTTCCTGATGCTGAAACACTAGAGACCAGAGCAGGCTGTTGTCAGTTTGATTCATTGAGGAAGTTAAAAGGTCGCTTTGAGGCACTTTGAAGGCGTAAACTGGAGATGCATAGGTTTACATTACTCTGGTAATGTTGAGTTGATTTTAATGTGAAGTACACAATAGCATGGTAAAACCAAAACTAAAACTAACTTTTTTTTTTTTTTGCAACCACTGGATTATGATAGGAGAAATGAAAACAGCCTTTACTTGAGTTTCTGTGGACACAAAGACATGCTTGTGGCCTGCGTTAAAAACCCGTGTTTCCTCTTCTTGTTTTTTCCTGTTTGTTCATCAACTTCAAAAATCATCAGGTTTTTTTTCTTCACTCACTTCCCACCCCCTCTTACTTTTCAACTTGCTGTAAAAATCCCTTTACTGAGCACACAGACCTGTTTAAAGGAATGTGACCTATCTGAAGAGTAACAAGGACTTAAATTCCAAAAAATTTTTCAATGCGTCTGCAAACTCTTTGCCACTGTTTAAAAGAAAAAGTCTTAAACCATTGGACAATACATTCTCAGAACATAAGTCAAAAAGAGGCAAGAATAAAGCGATATTTTAGTGTCTGGATACGGAAGGCATTATGCATGTGGACTATGGCTTCAATAATGCACTTGAGGTGAATTGACATGCATTGGTCTAGAATGCACTTTGGTTTTTGAAAGGAACTGAACCAGAATCAACAGGCGTGTGGCTCTAACAGACAGAAACGATCAGCCCTGCTTCCCTGAATATTCACTATTAACAGAGGCTCTAGAATAGATGTTGTTCACCTTATAAATGTATAAAATTATAATAAGTGATAAAATCATGTAATTCACAAAATAGAATATAAAAACTGAATGTTACAAATGGTGGATTACAAAAAAAAAAAAATGACCTCAATGTTCTAAGTTCAGTACAAACACAGGCATGCACACACACACAGGAAGCGCTGAGATCCACAATCAGAACTGATCAGACTTCATTCCTTCTTCATGAACTCCATTAGCCCATTCGGGTTAAACCAGCCTGGCCAAAGGGAAGAAAGAAAAAAAAAAAAGCGTCCACATTTAGTGTGTCTGGAGTGGAAACCAGGTGTTTTTCCAGTTGTTGTAATACCAAAGTATTTAATGTGATCTTAAAAGGGCATTCACACAGAAAGATTTCAATTAGATTTACTGCAAAGATTTAAATGTGCTTTATTATTTATTACCATCTCTGATTTAAACGTTAGCCAAAACATTGTGAGAGTTATTAAGTTTGATACATTATCTCTGAATGAGATCAAATTGCAATTGTAAATGTCAATGAATAGATTTAATACTTTGATGTAAGGATTGGCTTGTGTCATCACTCAAAAATGTCCCCATGTGACATTTTTCATGTATTAAAATGTTTCAGTAAAAAATACTGGTAAACACTGCTGTTTGTTATTATGTATTGTCATACAGGTGCATATGAATATAAATAATTAATATAAAATGTAAATAATTCTGTATTGCATCAACATTATTTTATATATATATATATATATATATACACACACATTCACCTAAAGGATTATTAGGAACACCATACTAATACTGTTTGACCCCCTTTCGCCTTCAGAACTGCCTTAATTCTACGTGGCATTGATTCAACAAGGTGCTGAAAGCATTCTTTAGAAATGTTGGCCCATATTGATAGGATAGCATCTTGCAGTTGATGGAGATTTGTGGGATGCACATCCAGGGCACGAAGCTCCCGTTCCACCACATCCCAAAGATGCTCTATTGGGTTGAGATCTGGTGACTGTGGGGGCCATTTTAGTACAGTGAACTCATTGTCATGTTCAAGAAACCAATTTGAAATGATTCGAGCTTTGTGACATGGTGCATTATCCTGCTGGAAGTAGCCATCAGAGGATGGGTACATGGTGGTCATAAAGGGGTGGACATGGTCAGAAACAATGCTCAGGTAGGCCGTGGCATTTAAACGATGCCCAATTGGCACTAAGGGGCCTAAAGTGTGCCAAGAAAACATCCCCCACACCATTACACCACCACCACCAGCCTGCACAGTGGTAACAAGGCATGATGGATCCATGTTCTCATTCTGTTTACGCCAAATTCTGACTCTACCATCTGAATGTCTCAACAGAAATCGAGACTCATCAGACCAGGCAACATTTTTCCAGTCTTCAACTGTCCAATTTTGGTGAGCTCGTGCAAATTGTAGCCTCTTTTTCCTATTTGTAGTGGAGATGAGTGGTACCCGGTGGGGTCTTCTGCTGTTGTAGCCCATCCGCCTCAAGGTTGTGCGTGTTGTGGCTTCACAAATGCTTTGCTGCATACCTCGGTTGTAACGAGTGGTTATTTCAGTCAAAGTTGCTCTTCTATCAGCTTGAATCAGTCGGCCCATTCTCCTCTGACCTCTAGCATCAACAAGGCATTTTCGCCCACAGGACTGCCGCATACTGGATGTTTTTCCCTTTTCACACCATTCTTTGTAAACTCTAGAAATGGTTGTGCGTGAAAATCCCAGTAACTGAGCAGATTGTGAAATACTCAGACCGGCCCGTCTGGCACCAACAACCATGCCACGCTCAAAATTGCTTAAAATCACCTTTCTTTCCCATTCTGACATTCAGTTTGGAGTTCAGGAGATTGTCTTGACCAGGACCACACCCCTAAATGCATTGAAGCAACTGCCATGTGATTGGTTGATTAGATAATTGCATTAATGAGAAATTGAACAGGTGTTCCTAATAATCCTTTAGGTGAGTGTAATATATATATATATATATATAATATATATTTGAAAGTTTTTTTTGAAATTTATGAAAAAAATTTATGAAAATAAATCACGAACCATGGGTATTTCGTTCAGCTGTTAAACTAAAGTAACATTTATAGAATAATTATGAACTTTAATGAAACAATATCGGAACATTTTGACATTTTTTTTAATCCATTTTTACATTTTAATTCAGAGCGATTTACATTAATTTAGAGGGAGATTTTCACTCTTATGCCTTGTCCTTTCTTCATTGGGAAGCGCTCGTACACATTATAAACATCTACGTTTGAACAGATTACCTCTGTACCTGTCGTTGATTTCATACGGATTACGTAATCAGAGAATATTTGTTCAGATTTCAAGATTTCTATAGACATATTTCTTGTCGTGACTGAGGCAAGTAGCCTAAAGAGTTTCGGTTCATTTTTGTGACGGGCAGTTTCCGGAGAGCGAGATGACAGAAAGCGCATGTTTATTTTCATTATTTTACAAAAGCACAACATTTTGTTGTTATTGTGAGTGTACATGAATAAAAGTAGGCCTTTACGGGTTCAAATTATTTACTTTTATCTCTATGACCCAAAACGACAGAGTATTTTAAGTTCTTTCAAGTTCTTTCAGCTGTTATGAGAGAAAAAAAATTCAAGTGAACACGCCGGCGCGTTCGTCGAGCGCTAATTCAACATGCCAAAAGAAAACTCGATTGTAGAACAAGCGCCACTCAGCCTGGTTTGCCAAAACACTTATTCATAAACTTTAATATTTCATACAAAACAATCACAAAACGCGTTGTGACATTTTGAAAAGGCGTGCATGAATTAAGGCCACTGGAACCAGAAGCATAACTTAAACGCGCGCATGTGTCATCTCTCATCACAGGAGTGGAAGCGCTAGTTCTGATTTTATTGTTTGATGTTTAAACGTGCGTGTTGCATATCTTTATTTCATATATTTTATTGGTATTGGTGTGTATTGGTGTATTGAAGTAGCATTGATTACTGTTGGGTGGGGGGGGGGATACATTTTATCCCCACCAGGGATAAAAATAATTTAGCTGTAGCAGGGATATTTAGACCAGATGGGGGAAATTCCCCATCCCCCCCAGCAAATCGCACCCTGTATATATGATTATAATTATATTACATTGATTAAAGTATTAATGTTAATATAATTTTTTAGCTATATTACCTAGCTACACTTTCGATGAGAGTTGGTCATATCGGTGACATAAGTGAAAAAGAACGCTGATGATGCAACTGAAAATTATGCAAAATTATGATGCGACTGAAAATTATGCCAACTACCAATAGGAATGATACTACAGACAAAAAGGAATGCCTGCTGACTACCAGCACTACAGTGCTTAAAAAATTTATACGTAGATGCCACATTTAACAGACATGTCGGTGTGCCCGCCATCTTGAAACGGTCAGCGTGTCATCACCAGAGGTGTCAAAAGTATTCACATTCATTAATCCGGTAGATGTATAGATACTAGGGTTTAAAAAGACTTCTGTAGAAGTTGAAGTATCAACTCAAGCTTTTTACTCAAGTAAAAGTGTAAAATTACTGGTTTTAAAACTACTTAAAGTATAAAAGTAATGTAAGGAAAAAAATGCCATTAAGGACAAAAGCTTAGGCCGCGCCACAGGGGCCTATAGTGCACTACCCCACCTCCTCAAAAAAACATTTTTCTAAAGGCCATAATGACTATAATGTTATATTAAAATGTTACTGTTGAAAAATTTGGGATGCACTAGGCTACCTGTTTCAGCCGCATATATGCCCATTGAAAATGAACGCATTTTAGTGCAATGCAAATACATTAAAGAACCACATGTGTACTACTGAGCATTAACATGTGTTTCATGGAGCGGAAGATATGATAACTAGTTGCCTGTAAGTATTGTAATGGTGCAAAAAGTCCAACCTCAGAGGCATGTTATCAATAACCTTTATTGGAATGTAAATGTACATGTGTGATCAGTGTTGTCAGATCGGGTCGACGATTTCCAGCCCAAAAGCTCACCAAAACCTGGCCACTCCAAGAAAAAAAAACACCCAAAACTTTAACTGCCAAAATAATGTAATATTTTATTGCCATACCAATCAAGGTTGATAAGTACCATTTTATCTCCTTAAAACAATGTTGATGATAAAAAAAAAAAAAAAATCAATTTCCCAGGAAAACGGATCAGATATGACTATATGCCCAGGTGGAAACTGTCAAAACGGCAATCCCTCAGAAAAACACGTGCATCATAATAATAGAATAATCCAATTTAAGTGCAAAAAGTGCCCAATATAAGAGATCGGAAAAAGCAACGTAATTAACAGGCATTTCACACGTTAATGCACACACCACTGCCAAAATGTGTCATTCACTGATACTGTACAATAATCTGGCAACAAAAAAACAACAATGCGCTTACCTTTGTGTTGCGTTTTGCTTTGACAAAACTACAGTACTCGTTCATGAAGTACATAGAACACGCACTTAGCACAGTCAAAACTGATTAATTGTTGATTCAAACCTCTTTCGGCAGCTGTCAGGGTTGCTAGCTGCAGATGTCCTGAGTGTGTATACGACGATGGACAGAAGTCATGGTTATATTTATAAAGTCTTCCAGTCACAGGTGTAATCCATGTTTTGAGAGTTGGATTACTCTCCCACTCTTTACTGTAGATACAACTTACTGCATATGTATGCCACTTTAGCATAGCGATCACTTGAATATACAGCTACGAGTTATCGTGCTAAAAACCTGGCTGTCAGTCATGAATGAGCACGTCTGCCTGCTGATCGCTGATTGGCTGGAAGTGCGTGCTCGTCGGCAACGTCAACACCAATGCCAGCTGACTCTTCGTGGGCCTGTGAGTCATGATGACTGATTTTATGGAGTTCATGCACACTTGAGTTTTGTTTAAGCAATTCGACTATACAATTTAGATTTTTGAAAACCATCAAACTGACCCCAAACCAGCCCAAATTTTGTCCACCCACCCAAACCCATTTTTACCTGCACAATCAAATTCAAAACCACCCAATTGGTTGGGAACCCGCCCAATCTGGCAACACTAAAACTGTGTGTGATTTGTGTCATGTGCAATGGTATGGTATATGATGGTATGGAATGGTATATGTTTATACTTCTCATCCAACCACAAACAAATTCACTCTATCTGGATAGGTCTTTTTTTTTTTTTTTTTTTTTTTTTGAACGATGACAAGCCGAAATGAAATAGGAGTAACGAGGCTATTTTTAAAATGTAAGGAGTAGAAAGTACAGATAATTGCGTGAAAATGTAAGGAGTAGAAGTAAAAAGTCGGCTGAAAAATAATTACTCGAGTAAAGTATAGATACCCAAAATTTCTACTTAAGTAAGGTAACGAAGTACTTGTACTGTTACTTGACACCTCTGGTCATCAATCACAGTTAGAATCAATGATGCCATAACATTGTACAGTTTCTGATTGCGAAACCAACTAGATTTAAATTCCCGAAGAAACGGGTAACCTTTCACAGGTGAGAATGTGTTGGTTTGTGTTTTTATATGTATTAACTCAAAATGACAGGTTTACTATGGTACTTTTTAATGTTTTTACTTTTACTATGGTAACTTTTCAATGTCGTGTTATGCTGGGTACACACGAAAAGATAATCAGGGTGATTTTGGGCCGATTTCTCCCCTTCCCTATCTTGATGGTACTATAGATTATTTTATCAGATTTTCCTGTGGTGTGAGGTGTGTTAAGAGAGATTGAACCTGATCGGAAGAACGTCGGAGCCGCCCCGATCTCGAATCGTAAATATTCAACTGACGTGTGGGGGGAACCCCGAGGACACAAGCACACACGCTCTGGAGATCATCACGCGAAACGAAACAATACCCAATCAGGAAGACTCACCTCCAGCTCGCGCTGTAACATGTAAAGTTCATTTTCACACTGTCTCCATGACTTCATCTAAACATTTTCCTTTCCCCCCGCAAATTTCCTGTAAAAAGCAGTCCAGACAAAGCGGCATTTCTTCTTGCCGGTCGTCCGCCATGTTTGTTTACTTTAAAGTCACGTTTGAGATGTTTTGATGTGAGAGATTTTGCAGATTTCCCGTGTTCACAGGCGGGACTCTGTTATTTGTGAATGGAATCTGTTCGTGTGTGGTGTGCTTTCCTGGTCACATCGCGACACTCCACACACTAGAGGAACAAAACGGTTAAATCTATGATTTCTTATCATCATGTTTGTGGTCTCTCACATTTTGAAACTCTTATAAGTGTGTACCCAGCATTAGCTGACGCCTTCGTCTTGTTGTATTGTGTTAGTTTAGCAAAATCATCTGCTGAAGCCTATTGCAGACATAGATATTCATACATGCGTCAAACTACGGTTGCAGATGCTAAGTCAACTTGCTCTCAAGCATTCACGGACTGGTGTTTTGACCATTCCAATATGGCAGACAGCTTACATATAGCGGCCCATAGAAACAGCCGCTAATGAGGCATCTATGGTGCATAGCCAATTAGCTAGACGTGCGTGTGGTCACCTGTGAGATCTTCACTCCAGTCAGTTTCTCCACTGCGCTCGGCAGGCGAGTCATGATTTCCAGAACTTCTCCTGTCAGCTTAGCAACGCCCACTTCTGACCCACCGCTGGACACCATGGTGATCTTCTGAGCTTCACAGAGTGGCCTGCTGATCTCTTCTGCCATCTAGAGGAGAGGAGGACAAATGGCATTTTAATATTATTGCGTGATCTTTATCATTGAACTTATTTAAGGACATTTACAAGTTCAGATGCACTAACCAGTGGGAGTTTCTCCAGCAGCATGTCCACCATGGCTCCCTCTTTGTACTGTTTAAAAGCTTCCGCCTTTTTGGACATCTGCTCGGCTTCAGCCCGACCCTTTGCCTCCATTGCAAAGGCTTCTGCCTCTCCCCTCATCTGAAACAGAGACAGAAAAAGATGAATGAGAGAACGGGGGATGTGTTAAAGAGTCTAAAGGCCCCGATATACTTACGGCAAAGTTATTTTTCGTTCTTCGCTTAGGGGTAAAAAGAAGTTCGAAATACCCAGTTAAGAAAGCATCCGATCATAGCGATGTAGATGTTTGCACAAGCTCTGCAATTTGGCACTGCAGTTGTCATGTCACATTTATTTATATAGCACTTTATACTTCTTTGCTTCAAAGCAAGTAGCTTTACAGTATTAAACATGAAAAAAATAAATATCAGTGTCGCTTTCAATAAGTACAACAACCAGTGTGTTAGATTTTACTTGTGTCATGACCTCAACGGACTGAACAGAAGAAGACTTCCATGTCAAAGTAGGCGGAGCCCCAGAGCACACCTACCTATTATGTAATCGCCACGGACCAATTGTAGTTCAAAGGTGTTGGCAAGCTGATTTAAACCCAAAATAAATTTAGCTTTGACCTGATTTTGTTTGAAATTATGTCCCACCAGTTAGTTTTCCGATTACGCTTTAAATACATCGGGGCCTTAAAGATGAATGTCGTGTAAGGTGTGTCTTATGCAAACAGTAACGCTCATTGTCACTGATGGAAAAACAAATGTGTAGAGAGATTCATGAACTCACTCTGATGGACTCTGCCTCAGCTTCTGCCTCCATGATCAACTGAAGCCTGTTAGATGAGAGATGATGAAATGGTTTTTCGAGATTATGATACCAAGCTATCAGTTTTTTTCTTTAGATTTGCTTCCAGCAAAGCACAAATGTGTGTTAAAGCAGACAAAAAGCAAAACCTTTGGATCTTGAGGTTTGTATATCACTACATCAGTTCCTCACCGTTCTGCCTCAGCGATCTTCTCAATACGGTATCTCTCAGCCTCGGCTGGTTTCCGGACCTTGGCCTCCAGTTCCTTCTCCCTGCGGGTGATCTCCTGCTCCTGTAAAGTGATCTGCTGCGTACGCTCCACAACCTGAACCTGCATCTTCTCCTCCTCGATACGCTGCTTTGTCTTGGCCACCTAATTCAAATGACAGTGGATGTCAGTAGACGTGACTTAAGCCCAAAGTATATTTCGGTTTTTACTTTTATACTTCGGACCCTCGCTTACAGTGAGTGTGACGCAAATTTCGTCACCAGAATAGTACAGGTGTACTGTACGCACACTGCCCGTTTTTTGTTACTGCGCATACTTTGTACGCAATATTGCAATTAAAATTATTACAGAGTTTGTCAAAAAAAAAGTAGGTAATTCGGCTTGGAATTTCACGTGATAGATATTTTGGATTTGGACCGCAATAAAATAACCAACTATCCCATGTAATCACTGTACGGCCCCATGAAAAACAATTACCATCCAACTAGGGCGTTTTTCTTTAAATTCCTAAAAATATTAATTGATGTAAAGTGGCAATCCTCATTTTACCAGCTGGAAACCAAGTTGAATATCATTTGGTACCTGAAGTTGATAGGCCATTTCAGACTCTGCCTTCTTGGTGTTGACCTCATAGTCATAGGATGCTTTCTTCAGCTCATAGTCTCTTTGCGCTTTAGCCATCTGAATTTCATTTATATACTGAGCAGAGACCTTCTCCTGCATGGCGTGAGCCTCCTACACACACACACACACACACACACACACACACACACACACACACACAAAAACACATTTCGTTTTATCCAACACCATTTAATGACAACAGGAATATGAAAAGTCTTACCTTGATAACGGCATCTCTCTTGAACTGAGCTTCACCGATACGAGCATCTTTTTGCACCTGAGCAGTACGAGCTTTACCCAGCGAGATTAGATAACCCTGTGAGAGAGTCCGGATGAGTTTCATACTAGGGTGTATGTATTATTACGAATATACACTACTCTTTAAAAAGTTAGGGGTCAGTAAGATTTCTATGCCAAAAAATGTATACTTTTATTTAGCAAGGACTAATTAAATTGATCAAAAGTGACAGTAAAGACATTTATAATGTTAAAAAAAGATTGCGATTTCAAATAATGCTGTTCTTTTGAACTTTCTATTCATCAAAGAATCCTGAAAAAATAAACCCCAAACCTTTGAACAATAGTGTTTATAAGGGTGTGAGGTGCATAACATCACCTGATCATCATGCACATCTTTGAGCGTGTAGCTGACAACACCGATCCCCATGTTGACCAGGTCAGAGGAAGCCACCTTAAAAACCTGCTCTGAGAACTTTTTACGGTCCTGATAGATCTCCTACAGAGAGAAAGAATGAGAGATTGCACAATAAATAACAAATAGCACACCACATGTCTCAGTCACCAGAGGTTGCTTGTTTATTTCAGCACTAAAATCCTCCAGTCCTTTTTGAAATGTTCTTATTAAAAGCTTGTTTCTTCCATTCTGTGTGGGTTTGATACAGAATACAAACAGCTCTTTAAGCATCTCACAGTACCTCCACAGTCAGGTGGGCGATAATGGCTCTCTGATGTCCCTCAAGGGTCTCCAGGGCAATCTCAGCAATCTCAGTCTCGGACTTCCCCATGAACATCTGACAGGCTGCAGCCAGCATTTCTTTATTCTGACCCTGGATCTTCACCTGCAGAACACACAAACAGCAGCACTCACAGACTGTAAAACTGATGTAACAGATGACTATTACGTGTGTGTGTGTGTGTGTGTGTGTGTGTGTGTGTGTGTGTGTGTGTGTCTGTGTGTGTGTGTGTGTGTGTGTCTCTAACCTGGGCAATGCCAGTCACTGAGACCGGTACTCCATGCCTGGTGTAGACCTTTTCACTCTTTACATTCAGAGTCAGAGTATTGAGAGAGATCCTAGGAGAAAGGCATTTTTTTAAGTCAGCATGAAGCAGAAGTTGCGATAGTCTTTTCTTCCCAATTGTGACGTATATCCAAGTGAAACAGCTTCTAGAACAAGAACAAATGTAAGGCAGGACTTGATTTTGTCCATCGGGAATTGATTGGATGGTTTACTGGTGTGAGGGCAAACCTGTCACTCACATGAGATCACATCAATAGCAAAGATCAATGTCGAGAATGCTTTCTATGGGCAAAAGAAAAAAAATCTCCACGTATTAAAACAGTGCAGCACTTCCACGTTCTACATCAGAATGAACAGTGTAGGAGAACGACGTTGAAGAGAAGAGACTGTTGAATAAAGTCGTTATTTTTGTTTTGTTTATTCTCGTCGCTTCAATAAGGATGAACCACTGTAGTCATATGGACTATTTTAACGATGTCTTTATTACCTTTCTGGGCCTTGAAAGTTTCAATGACGTTGCTGCCTATGGCTGGTTCAGTGGCCTCTTGGATTTCATTAAAAATATCTTAATTTGTATTCCGAAGATGAACGAAGGTCTTACAGGTTTGGAACGACATGAGGGTGAGTAATTAATGACAGAATTTTTTTATTTTTGGGTGAACTAACCCTTTTAATAGGGAAGAGTCCATCAGCGGTTATGGGCGGGGCCTAAGCATTTCTGATGTCACACTGCTAGAATCTGCAAACGGCTTGTTCTGAGACACTTCTTAAGAATTATGGGATTAAAAAAAAGAGTGGGTGGATTTTTTCCATTATAAGGTGGTTGTGTACACACACTCCTGACACATATTTATGTTCAAACACCATGTAAAAGTAAATTTTGCATAATAGGTCCCCTTTAATACCAGGTGTAAACAGGGCCACAGATGTGAATGTTGATGTACAGTACGCTAATCAGATTATGGACAGACTAATGCAAATTCATCCACAAACTACAGCAGTGATCTGTAGCGATCTACAAAACGTGACGAAGGTATTCTCTGAGGAACGTTTGATTCATTCATTTTCTCCATGTATATGTGAAGAGGAATGTAAACAAGTTTCTACTGCACACAGAGCCGCCTCTTGTTCTTAATCCTATCATTCATGAGACCCGTGAGTCCCAGTCTATTCTTGAAATCACATTAGAGACTCGCACTGCAGCACCTGCTTAAACAGAATGGTTCCGATGAATGTGTGTTCAGGCACTAACATGTTCTAATAATCAGTCTCCTATTGTAATTCAATACATACCGCTGGATTTGCTGAATGCAGGGAAAAACAAACACTCTTCCACCAGCAATCATCAGAGGAGGAGAGCGACCACATCCTGAAAGAGATGAGAGTTTTGTTTGCTGGTATAAAGTGTCAATACTTGACTAAAAGCATACTTGGAGGAATTTTGAAAATCCACTGGCTACGGGTGGGAGGTATGTCCAAAATCTTACATTATGTTATGAGTAATTTTATATCACAGAAACGGTATATATCATAACAACAGGGATGCTCCGATATTAAAAGTCTGGAAAATACAGATGAGTCCATAATTATTTTATTATGTTATGGCTGATAACTGATAAATGGTCAATAATAAAATCGAATACAATTTTGTCTAAATAAATTAAAAATAAAACATTAAAAACAAAAGTCAATCATTTTTAAATGTTACAAGTGCAAATTTAGGCATCACAACATAATAGTAATAAAGTATGAAAATGTAATATTTATTTTGAGATTTGCAGACAATTTATATTTAACAGTGTTATTAAATGATTAGTTTTATTAAAAAATAATGTGTCATCTAAAGGTAAAAATAGGGGTAAATGCACAATTAAATAACCAGTATTATAATGCATCCCTATAGATACACAATATAGTTATATGGGCTACAGGCCATAAATATTTATTATTAGCCATGAAAGTTTGGGGTCAGCAAGAAAACAAATTATTTCAAAATAATAAATGCTGTTCTTTTGAACTTTCTATTCATCAAAAAAAAAAATCCTGAAAAAAAGGTTTCCACAAAAAATATTAAGCAGCACAAAAATATAATCCTAAGGAATGTTTCTTGTGATCTAAATCAAAATTATTACAATTCCTATGTTTTAAATTACATGCAAAAACTAAAAAGATATTTAAACGAATGTAATAGGAAATGTATACAAAATATTTATTCAAAAGTTTGGGATTTTTTTATCACTGTACGAATGATTCACTTTTACTATCAGGACACATTTCCAGTTTAACAACAGAGAAACGCATTTCGTCATCATAACATTCATTGCTGGAAATTCTCCAGTTTAACAAATCATGGTACAAAATGTACCTCCCTTTAAAAAGCAATGTCAATCCCTTGCATGATTTTCAACATTAACAAAGACACTCATGAGCATGCTTCCTGTCATTGCATGTCTCCAGCAGCCTGTCAACTGTTTACAGAGAGAACAAGGGCGACAGAGACATAATGGAGCTGGTGACTTATTTTCTGCCCCTCTGTACAGTGCGGTTTGACTACATTAACCTTGTTATAGTAAATGTGAGCCTGCTGGGGTTTTTCCCCCTGAGCATTAAAGTCATCTTAATGTGTAACCACTGACATTTATCTACACAAAATATCACAACCATTACAGTGAACTTTGTGTATGTTTTGACCTGTGAATGAAAGTCACATGAATAGCTGAAACCAGTTATTGGTCATTGTTTAAAAAAAGAATGCAGTTTGCACAACATCATTGATCCGTACAATCACTACAGAACTCTAGGGGTTATTGCTAAAGTCTGATGGCTGTCAATCCTTAGTCACAGCTGCTTTTAACTTTCAGTTCTTATATATATATATATATATATATATATATATATATATATATATATACACACACACACACACAGTGTATATACAGTATAATTATTCTAGCCTTCAAGGAGAACCATTGCTTATTTATATACTATTTATAAACTGACATGTGTAATAAAGCTCAACAGATGCAGCATACCTGAGATCACCATAGCCTCATTGGGACCACAGGTGTAAAACATCTTGAATTAGATCTGAGGAAAGAAAACAGCCACTAGATCAGCACATGCTGGGAATATTTTAGATATGACATCTGAGTAAACACAGACAGCACTAGTTAATCTCATGAGTTCAGTGAAATATTGATGACTCTAGTTTGTCTCTCATGTGAATCTGGTCTTCCCATTGCCTTTCTGTAAAACATCTACATCTCGTTTTACTTCTATTCAAATCACAAATTGTTGACCAAATTGATCTGCATAATAACGCTGTGTAACAGGTTAGTTTACGTTCCAAAATAGTATATACTTTAGAACTGACACTTAACTTTATTATACCATAAGGTAAAAATAGTTCCCATATAATCGATACACTTATAAAGATCAGTTTCTAAACATCAATAATCCAAAACTGAAAAAGGTTCAACTAAAACCAACATGATTTTTATGTAGTAAAAACACTAACCCTCGACGATAAATAACCGTATATATCTCAAAATAAAACCTAGACACGAAAGCACAATCACTAGCAAAACAGGTGCGAATATTATAATGAACAACGTGTACGTGTTCAGAAGCGCTAATGTGTTTTGCAACAGAACAGGAAACGCTTGGCTACTCCTTAGCGGCGGCTATGCTGCATTTCACGCGACTAAAGTTTACTTTGGTGTTGAGAATCGCAAGTCCAGACACTTTGTAACATTTAGACAAATCATATGTTCTTACCGATTGCTGATATTTCGGTAAAAACGAAGTATATGTGGTCCGGATTGTCTCTCTTGTGCCAACTGCAAAAGCTCGTCGTAATCACGCAGTCTTGGCCACGCCCATTCAAAACACCCAGGCTGTGTTTTAACCAAGCGGCTCCAGAAGGGAGCAGAATCTCATTGAGCCCCATGTTAAAATGCCCAACTTTACAGCAGAAAAAAACGTTTACACAGCCTGGTACAAATTGTGGTTTTGGTCTATACAGCTAATTTTGCCCTTCATGACAACTGTAGGGGGTGAATTGTTTTATAACTCATTCGTTTACATTATATAAAGCCTTAAAATTCTGCATAAGTAAGGGCGTGGCCACTTTGAGTGACAGGTGGATTGCCGTTTGTTTGCTGTCTGTTAGTCATCACGTCACCTCAGCTCCACCTACGTCCCGCCTCTTTGCTCATTTACTTGGTAGTAGATATCTGAACATTATGAAAGCTTTCAAAATCATACTTTGGTAAATTATTTATGACATAAAAAGTCATATTTATGTCAAAATGTCGAATTTATGAGATACTAAATCATAATTATGAGTTGAAAAGTTATGTACAAAATTAATGTATAAAATTACATACTAAATCATAATTTATGAGATAAAAGTCAAAATTATGACAGCCTATTAAGTCATAAGATAAAAGGCCATAATAATTATAACATAAAAAAGTTTAAATACTATGTCATAAGTATGACATTGTAACATAATTCTGACATTTTATTTCATAATTCTGACGTTTTATGTCATAACTGATTTTTTTTAATCTCAAAATCTCAACTTTTTATGATTTTTTTTATGATTCAATCTCATAAATTAATCTTTTTATGTCTACTTTTTTTGGTGTGTGTGTGGAAGAAATGGGTTTACATAGGTAGCCTACAGCTTTGCAAACAATTGCATAGGCTATATCTAAAATTAATCTCTCATTTAAACACTTTTTTATTAGTAGTATTAATATATTATTATTGTAAATGTGAGAAGTCAAAAGTAGGCTATGGCCTATTACGGAACCACACTACATTTTTTTTTTATTGTAGCCTAGGCCTGCATTTAAAACACGTATAGGCTATACATTAATTCGTCAAAAACCAAAGATAAATGGTGAGTCTAAACTTTTTTCATTTTTTTCCATATTTCTTTATTCTTTTCATGATCTATTTTGACTTACAGTATATATTAACTTATTATATATATATATATATATATATATATATATATATATACATATATATATATATTAACTTATTTTACTGTCTCTGGTTCTTCTATCAATACTATATTTATTTGTCAATGCAGAAGGCTTAGTGAGAATTACATTATTTTTATGATTTATTGCCACTGTATTTTTTTTTTTTTTTTTCTGTCTCCCCAGTTTGTATCCACAATGAAAATAATGTTAGTGGGTAAACTTCACGAAATAAAGTTAAACAGGAATGTACAACATAGCCTACATATTTATACAACATCACAACAATTAAGTCTGGCTAATAATGGCATTTTCATATTCAAAACAAAATAGTTAATTTTTGGCAATTGTAGCGATACAGATCAAACTGATGTAAAACATGAGGTCGGTGATTTGTTTTAAAAATGTTACCAAAAAATCTTAAAAAGAAAAGCACAACTGGATACAACCAGCAGACTTTTCTCTATTTTTTTCCTACAAGCAATTCTTGTCTTGTTGGCACTCCCTATGTACTTCCGGTCCTCCAATTCCCGTCACTAAAATGTGTCTTGCACCAATCAGGTTTTTCAACATCCAGCAGTGCCCCGCCCACTACTATCCCAGCCTCGTTCTGGGGGCAGTCCAGGAATATAAAGCCTTTGTCCGGCTTTTCCAAATTATAGCTGAGCCACGCCGTTACTTCCCAGATTTATTTGAGAACTTCTCGCACAATTTGTAACAATGAGGGAGATTGTTCACATCCAGGCCGGTCAGTGCGGAAACCAAATCGGTGCCAAGGTAAGAACAGTTTTTCGGAGTATAAAGTGAGTCATTTATATTTTGCAGCAACGACAAAAAAAACAAACAAAAAAAAAAACTGTACAGGGGTCTCAGAATGCAACAATAAAGCCAGTATATTCAATGCTTTTACCTAATCTAAAACAGAAAGATTTTATCTTAATTTTGTTTCTGAACATTAGAAGGCGTACTATATGCAGAACCTAGACCTATTTTTGCATTGCACATCTTACCAAATGTTATTAATAATGCATTGCACTATAGCAACACGTTGGGCAGTTTTATAGACCCACATTATGTACAAGAATGTTTTCCATTACACTGCTTTGTCCTTTGTGAACCCCCTTTATTCACGCCCAGAAATATGCGGAGCCCACTCTTCATTCATTCTCACTATTTCTTTAACACTGTCTGTATAGCTATTTCTCTAAATAAATGATGCTCAAATTCCGTAGACTCTAACCATAAATCTCTTTGTCTGTAAATCAGAGATGTGGGTGAAGGGATTGACTGAGGGAAAGGGGGGTCTGTCCTCTTTCTTTCTTTCATTCTTTTCAATGCACCGGGTGTGGCGGATCTGATGTGAACAGCAGCGCTCTCAGTAATTATACTACCCGTTATTAGTGTCACGAGCCCTTTAAACAGCTGTCAGGACCAGCTCGCGAGCCATGACACATGATGCTACTAATATTACTACCGCATACCTTAAAATAATTTCCACGCGAAATTATTTTAGCAAATATTTTCTGCCTTTTGACTAAATTCTTAATTTTATGTGCAGATATTGACCGCTTTGATTCAATAGTCCTGCGGAGGATGATGGGAAGGGTGGGGCGATGGAGAACAACAATGAACAATTTTAATAGTAGGCTAACAATTAAAGAAGGTGAAATTATGAACTCTTAATCAGTTAAATCAAGTTAATTTAGTGCTTTTTGTTTGAGTCATTGTTTAATTTGCCCTAAAATTAGCTTCTTTTTTTTACTGTAATTGTTCTCATAAAAGGATTACCCACGTCTATGCATTTAAAATATCTAGTTAATCCATTAAATCCGATTCTGTACCACATCAACACAGAGATTAAAGCTGCCAAAAAAGGACATATTCACACCCGTGACCCTATTAATAAAGATGCATATTTTTGTTAGAAGATTGCCCATGAGATGTTGCATGTCTTCTGTGGCATCAGACATTGGGTTAAATCGTCCTCATCCTTTGTAAGACTTTGACGTGCCTTTCAAATGATGAGATTGTGAGTGTCTGTTGAACTCATCTGAGGTCAGGGCGGGGACGAGGAGGCATCCACAAATGGACTTAATGGCTCTAACAGCTGCTGCCCATCCCCTCTACAGTACAGATATAAATGAAATATGAATAATTAATGAGTAAATTACATATTAATGGAAACCTTTGATTTGGTGGATTGAATAATTGGCAAAATTAAATGTATTCAGGAGTGATGGCATAATTGTCTTACTGGCAAAAATGTAAAATATGTAAAGCCGAATGATTTAATTGTGTCAGCGTGGTATTTTATGATGATATCATGTGATGGCAGCAGAAATCTAGGTTGCCTGAGTAACAGGTTTTTGATAGGCGAGAGTGTCAGAACAGGGTCATAGTAGGGTGGTGTCAGTCAGCGCCGTACTGTTTATTGGCCTCATTCTTTCAAAACAATTATTTTCAGTATATCCCAAGAACAATCTTTTCTTTCTTCATTCGCGTTCACTCGCTGCCTTAAGTCCATTTCGACCCCTCTCTCCCTGCTTATTTCTCAGATTTAGGTCACTTGGACAGTAACATAGAATTAATGATTTAAACATCAATAAAGCCTCTTTCTGAGTTTAAACCTAATTCCAGATTAGTGATTAGTTGACACTGTTTCTCAATATTTCAGTGTTTAATTTGATAGAATTGATGTAGAATTTACTGAATTGCATGCAAGTGCAATGAGGGAGATGTTTTAATTGCTGTGTGTTGTTTGCAGTTCTGGGAGGTCATTAGTGATGAACATGGAATCGACCCAACAGGAACCTATCATGGAGACAGTGACCTGCAGCTGGACAGAATTAGTGTCTACTACAATGAAGCTACAGGTACTTTACTAAGACATACATATGGGGCAAGATGGGGAAGATGCCCCCTTTAGTAACAGTGTGTCCCCATCAAATCTTTCATCAAAAACTTTAATGCCCCTCCCCCTCACTACGACATCCCTTCTCTTCTCTGATGATGTGTTCACCAGCAAGGCAGGACAATACCCCCCCCCCCCCCCTTTTTTTTTAGTTGGAAACAAATAAAAAAGTTGTCATTAATGTGAAATACTTTGTAAGCAATGGTTATTCTATGCAAATGTATGCATTTTGACAATATAGTTATAATAATTAGATTTATATAATTAGAGAAATTTTTAAATATTAACTAACGCCCCTATTCTGAGGGTGTTGTTTTTTTGTTTTGTTTTGTTTTTCAATTCAATATTAAAACAGTATTTTTACTCCACAAATCAATATTAATTACTGTATACTTCTGTAATTCAACATTTATTAAAGCATAGCAATTCAATAAATGTGTTGAGATGAGACTTGGTGACATCTAAAATTCTATCCAAAATTTAAAATAATTTACCCTGGCTTCAGAAAGTTAAACAATAATACACAACTTCAATATTTATTAGGTGAAAAAAGAGATTGTATCTTACCAACGGCATGATATATTGATGCCATCACAAAAAGAGGGAGGAGTCGACCAATCAGTGATGCACTCACAAACTCACAAACACCCACCCACACACACACTAATACACTCATACTCACACACACAGCACACTGCATTCAATTTGTTCATAGTATTCTAAAATGTTGATTGTTATATATATATATATTATTTAATTTGTTTAATATGTTCTAGAATCGCTGTAAACATTATAAATGCTTTGGCAATACATTGTAACAATTGTCATTCCAGTAAAGCACATTTGAATTGAATTGACATCTAAAGGTCAAGAGAAAATGGCATCTTACCCCATCTTACCCTTCATGTTAGATTTTTCAAAGCCTTAAATCTGAATTCAGGTATTAAAATACCTTATTCGATATGTTTAATTTTTTTATGTGTACTGAGCTGGTCTGCTTTTTTCCCCATGTCTCTGTCTCTCTCTCTCTTGTGGAGGAGGTAAATATGTGCCAAGAGCTATTCTAGTGGATCTTGAGCCTGGCACCATGGACTCTGTGCGTTCAGGACCCTTCGGACAGATTTTTAGACCAGACAACTTTGTATTTGGTGAGTGACTGGCAAAAGGAAATATGTTAAAAGTATCAAATGAAAGTAGCAAAAGCAAATGAATATTAAAAACAGATGTAAAATGTCTCAGCTTGCACATTCTGATGTGTGCGCTTCCTCCCTGTCAACTCACAGGACAGAGCGGCGCTGGTAATAACTGGGCCAAGGGCCACTACACAGAGGGGGCGGAGCTTGTGGATTCCGTTCTGGATGTGGTCCGTAAGGAGTCTGAGAGCTGTGACTGCCTGCAGGGCTTCCAGCTCACTCACTCCCTGGGCGGAGGAACCGGCTCCGGCATGGGCACCCTATTGATCAGCAAAATCCGTGAAGAGTACCCAGACCGCATCATGAACACCTTCAGCGTGGTGCCTTCCCCAAAAGTCTCTGACACCGTAGTGGAGCCTTACAACGCCACACTGTCAGTCCATCAGCTGGTGGAGAACACAGATGAAACCTACTGCATAGACAATGAAGCCTTATACGATATCTGCTTCCGCACCCTCAAACTCACCACTCCCACATACGGCGATCTCAACCATCTGGTCTCTGCCACCATGAGTGGCGTCACCACCTGCCTGCGCTTCCCCGGCCAGCTAAATGCTGATCTGCGGAAATTAGCTGTCAACATGGTGCCCTTCCCCCGTCTGCACTTCTTTATGCCCGGTTTCGCCCCTCTGACCAGCCGAGGCAGCCAGCAGTACCGTGCCCTCACCGTGCCTGAGCTCACGCAGCAAGTGTTTGACGCCAAGAACATGATGGCAGCCTGCGATCCCAGACACGGGCGCTACCTGACCGTCGCCGCCGTGTTCCGTGGACGCATGTCCATGAAGGAAGTCGACGAGCAGATGTTGAACGTCCAGAACAAGAACAGCAGCTACTTTGTGGAATGGATCCCCAACAACGTCAAAACCGCCGTGTGCGACATTCCACCTAGGGGTCTCAAAATGGCCGTCACCTTCATCGGCAACAGCACAGCCATCCAAGAGCTGTTCAAGCGCATCTCCGAGCAGTTCACGGCCATGTTCAGGCGTAAGGCTTTCCTGCACTGGTACACAGGAGAGGGGATGGACGAGATGGAGTTCACAGAGGCGGAGAGCAACATGAATGATCTGGTGTCTGAGTACCAGCAGTACCAGGACGCCACTGCCGAAGAAGAGGGCGAGTTTGAGGAAGAGGCAGAAGACGATGCTTAAGAAGGAAATTAAAGGGTGTTTTGGAGGAGGCGATAGTGTGTTCAAGTTTGAGGAAATGTAGCAAAACGTATATGGAAACAACTTTTAGTGTCTCAGTCAGATGAAGTAGAAATTAGCACTAGACAAATGGGGCCAAAAATAACCAGAGGAAGGCAGAAAGAATGTGAAAGTGTTTACAATTACAAATTGGTCACTTTTTTTGTATTTCTTTACTATTCTGATGGTCAGCTGCTCTCTGTACAGAACAGGGAAGAAAAAAGGGCAAACATCCAGTTAGAATCAATGCTATAAAAGGAATAGATGATGGGGTCAGAGAGGACAGCAACATCTCATTTTTCTTTAATTTTAACATTTGCTTCTTTTTGTCTGCAAATAACTTGAGTAAAAATATTATGATTTTTTTTGTGTTTTCCTTTGTTACTATTGCACTAGAACAGGGCAACTCTGTGAGATAATGGCACTTCAACGTGACCTCAATGGGTCTGATCGCAGTATTCAGAGAAATGTTTCGAAGAGAAAAGTATGTTGTGTGAAAGATGAAGGAAAAGAAAAGGACCGAAAGAAAGACAGAATCACAGATTCAGAGTAACAGGGTTATTTATCCTTAACCTCACTTGGACGCCAGCCAACGTCTACAGGAGGACATGGATTAATGATATGGACGATACAGTAAAGTATTTTAGATTATGCAGATGGAAAGACAGATGGAGAATTTTAGCATGTTGAATTGATTGTTGGTGCAAATTTTAAATTCATGGACTCTGTTATGTCACATTTCTGAGCCCATACTTTTAAGTGTTACTGCATATTGTTAATTAAATATTTTAAATGTTTTGATGTTCATTGATTGTCCCTGTGTGGAAAAAACTGAGCCTCTGGAGAAAACCAAAATAAAAATGAAAACAATTTCGTTAAGAATCAAGTCTTTGCTGTGGTTTTTGGCATGGTACACATCCTGAAAGAAGCTGAGTCGAACCAATAAAATCACATTTATTGTTTGCCCTTACAAGAATTATGCTTTAGTGATTATGCTTTAGTGATTCATAATACAGTAAAGTACAGCACTATAATACATATGATATGCGAGTATATGCATGTGAGGCCTACTGTATATACATTATACAATATACTATTGTATTCGTTGTTTTTAATGTATTATTTTGAAATAGATTTTAATAACTTAACCTTGAATAGTCGCGAGGTTCAGACATTAAGAAAAGTAAGAAAATATCCTAATAGAAGAAAACCACTTTCAAACACGCCCCATCTACAGAGAGCGCGGAACTTTGGACAAAGGCAAATGCTATTTCTCAGATGACCAATCAAGCCGCAGTGACGCATTTTCACCCAATCAGTGTAGGCTTGGTCTCTGACTGACAGCTTGACTAGCGAATCAGTAGTCTTCTCTGAAAGGGCGGGTCTTATAGTTTTCAGGAAATGGCTTCCGAGTGTTCTGCATGGTAAGGTAAGCGTACATTTTTATTAAATGCAATGGATCATGCACGATATACCAGCACACACGTAAACAGTGGTCATGTCTTGCATGTTTACCTTTGCATTATGAAGGGAAGCATTATTTCGGATTCGGTTTTCCTGAGAAGTAGTGCATACATTTCTCTAGCCAATTAACACTGCTTCCAGTGTGGCAGGAAAACTTATTTGATCACAAAATAATAAAAAAAAAAGTTATAACATTATCCTGATATCATGTCAAATGTGTTAAGTACACTTGTATCACACATATACATCGCCATTAATCAGAAAAATGAGTGATGATATTAGCAATGTTGTTTATGTGTGTAATCTATACATTCGGGTTTAAAAACATCTTTATTTACGTTGTGAATGGTATCCATGACAACCATATTTCTGTTGTAACGTCACTCTTGATAATTTAGCCAGAGAGGAAGATGGATGCCACTCAGCAGATTGAGGATCCTTTCTCTGAAGAAGAAGAGGAGAAAGAAAAAGGACCAGAAAGAGAACAGTTAGCAACACTGAAGGTGTTTAAAAATGACCACATACCGGAGACAGGTGAGACAATCAACCTGTTCTTATAGACTACCTTATGTGATATTGTATAACTAATATTTCCTGAACATTATTGAAATGATGACATTAATTCCCCTTTTTTTTTCTCTCTTCACACATTTAATCAGAATTCCCTCTCTACGTCGGAGAGAATGTCTTGGGTCGTGATCCTACTGCCTGTTCTGTCCTGCTTCCGGCCCGATCTGTGTCCGGTCGGCATGCTGTCATTTCTATCTCTGTGTTCCGCTCTAGCAGCAGCCACTCTGGTAACGGTAATGCTGTGGAAGCACTTTTATGGGACATGGGCAGTTTGAATGGAACCAGAAAAGGCAGATTCAAGCTGACGCCTCAGGTACGATATGCTTTGACCGAGAGAGAGAGTGTGGTGATCGCTGACGTGCCATGCGAGTACATTGGCCTGAACATCTCGAAGAGAGATACACATGAAACTCCAGAGAAAGGAGTGTCCACAAAGGAGAAAAAGGAAAGTTTGCCGCTATCAAGCAGTGACTCTGAGTCAAAGTTGAGGAAAAGCGTGCGGAATGGGTTGAATGAGAAAGAGAGGAGTGCCTTGCCTCCTGTGCCTTTATGGAGCCATGAGGATGAAGAACCCAAAACGTGTTCACCACAGCCAGCTCATAAACATCCTGAGATCACCCTGGTACCTGAATCAGACTCCGGTTCAGATGGAGAGGATGCTACGGATTTGAGGAAAGATTTTGGTAAGGAAAGTGAGACCTAAAGAATCTTACTGAAAGATATAATAACACACTATTTTCATGCTTTCTTTTTTCTCTTTTGCTATAGTTTCAGACTCAGCGTCCTCCTCTCATCTGTGTAGTTCCACAAATTCATCATTCCTGACCCCTGCAAAAAAAGTCATTCCAGAGAGGTAGGTTGAGTGTTTCTTGAATGTTTTTGTATGTTCCCTTTTAACTTTCCCCAAACTAGTCTAAAATGACATAATAGCTTGATTACATAATGTTGATGTCTTACTGCATGAAGCAGGGCAACTAATATTACAAATATACTTACTTAAAGGGATAGTTTACCCATCACTTTCCTAACTTGTATGACTTTCTTTGTTCTGCAAAACACAAAAGAAGATATTTGAAGAATATCTTTTCACTTTTTTTTGTCTGTATTATTAAAGTCAACGGGACCAGTGTACATAAAAGTAGCATGAAGTTAATCCATATACGACTCAGCTGGTATATTTAGTTCAGTCAACACAATCGTGTTGTATGATAGTAATGTAAGCCATTATTCCATCTCAAATCAATTAAAAACATTTACACAGATTACATCTAATGTGGCGACACAAACATCAAACATCATCACATTTGGTCATGCAATGTGCAAGAACCATTAAGGTTTGACATTAGTTGACATTTGAGGTTCTTATTGCCATATTTGTTGTAGTTTTTGCATATTATGTTTGAAAAATATGATTTAAAAGCACATTAAGGCTTGAATGTTGTTCTGTTCATCAAGTGTCACCTCAGAGCACTGATAATATACCAGTCAAGTCATATAGATTAATTTCACTTTAACTTTGTTTATGAGCTTGAAAGTTTCAATGTGTCCCATCAATCTTCATAATATAGACAGAAACAAGAAATGTGTTCAGCAGAGAAAACATAAATTACAGTACAAACAGTTTTAAAATAGAAAAGTTATTTTAATAATATTTCACATTATTACAGTTTTTACTGTATTTTTAATCAAATAAATGCAGACTTGGTGAGCAAAAGAGATTTTAAATCTTACAGACACCATAGTATTGAATGGTAGTGTATAAATTAGTTTTGATCAACATGAGGGTGAGTAAATGATAACATATTTTACATTTTTGGGTGAAATATCGCTTTAAGACCTGTTTCACATGTGTAAGCAGCACATAGGTTTGTTGAACATTGAAATTGCACTATTAACCTATTTAGCCAATCAGTCTTGCAAAATAGGTCTTTATGAAGCAACCTAAAATAATGGAGTGGATGAAAAAGATGGATGTCTGGCTTGATGCAGATTCATGCAGTGACAGGCACACAGACAGTACTTTCTTTTCAGTAAATGAGTTCAGACACTTTGAGGTTTGGGTTCTGTTCTTAGATTAATTACCATTTGGATGTAAATGTGATGTGCCTTCTCAGGTAATTTAAAATTCTCACCTCAATGCTTTAAACTGTGCAATACACCTATGGGATTCCCATCATCTCCCAATATATTGTACAAATAAATAGAGCTGCACGATTCATAGATTAACACAAACATAGATTTGAATGTTCCAGTGTGATTTTGTCAAAGGTTTAATAGACACAGGTGAATCGTTGTCATTTAGGAATGAGATCATGTGGGTGTTTAAATCGAGATTGCGATCTTTTAATGATTAACCGTGCAGCTATACAAATATCCTTAGTTTTCTTGTGCTTAAAATAAACACCAGTTTCTTTCTTTTTTTCTTCTCAGTGATGATGAGAGCTCCATCACTCCATCTTTAGCCTCAGTTGACAGATTCAGACTGAGGGAAACTTCTGGTGAACCCTGTTCAAACTCATCTAAGCCTGGTCTGCTAGCTCTCAACTTGGACAGTTACACTGATTTTGAGGAAGCGGACATGGAGAAAAGCAAGACTGAACCAGAGATCCAGCCTGAATTAGCTGCAAAGGTGGAACCAGTACCTTCAGCTGAATTTGATATGGACAGTGATACTGATGTTGAGGAAGAGGAACTGGAGACAAGTAAGGCTGAACCAGAGGCTCAGGAAGCAGTAACTCTAGAGAAATCTGTATCTTCAGTTGGTCTTCATATGGACAGTGATACTGATGTTGAAGAAGAAGAGAAAAGTAAAACTGAACCAAAGGCTCAGATTGAACAAGCTCCAAAGGTGGAACCAGTATCTTCAGCTGAATTTCAAATGGACAGTGATACTGATGTTGAGGAAGAAGAGCCAGAGGCAAATAAGGCTAAACCAGAGGCTCAAAATGCAGCAACTCTTGATAAATCTGTATCCTCAGTTGGACTTCATATGGACAGTGATACTGATGTTGAAGAAGAGGAAGAGAAAAGCAAGACTGAACCGAAGGCTCAGAATGAAGAATCTCCAAAGGAGAAATCAGTACCTTCAGCAGATCTTCATATGGACAGTGATACTGATGTTGAAGAAGAGGAAGAGAAAAGCAAGACTGAACCGAAGGCTCAGAATGAAGAATCTCCAAAGGAGAAATCAGTACCTTCAGCAGATCTTCATATGGACAGTGATACTGATGTAGAGGAGAATGAGGCTCCTATAACTGAAAATGTCTCCAAAAAAAAGGTAAAAGAAGTTTTAGCAGCTACGGAGAGTACTTCATCAGCACCACCACATACAGAATTCAACTTGGACAGTGACACTGATGTTGAAGATGACAATATCATGAAGGTTTCACATCCCATTGGAGAGGGAATACCTACACCAACTCCAGGGACAGAGCGCCACATGGACAGTGACACAGATGTAGATGAAGAGAATGAGGACAAATATAAGGTGAAAGCCAGAGATCTTCTGTCAAACAGTGAAACAGATGATGAGGATCCTTTTAAACCTGTACCAGGCAAAGCTGTTAAGGTTGCAGCGAGTCAAAAAGCTTCTGTGGGTGGCAAAGCAAAGCAGTCAGAAGAGACCACCCATAAAAAGCAAGACCATCATTCTCAAGTAAAGACTTGTCTTGAGGAACCAACCCAAGCTTTTGGTCACTTGGAGGACTGGGACCTACAGCCCACACAAGCATACGGTAACCATCCCATTCACTTCCTACCTATTAATCTCATTCTTTTTTTATTATCATATTCACAAAACAGTAAATGCCTAAAATTGGTAAATTTTTAAGTTAACTGTGAAACTGCTGCTAATGGTACATTTTTGAATTTTCTTAATGTCTTTGAGACTGTCATTAGGAATATTCTGGATTCAATACAAGTTAAACTCAATCAACAGTAATTGTAGCACAATCTTAATTAGCACAATATTTTCAATAAAAAAAAAAAAAAGTGAAGTATAGCCACAAGATGTAAACAGTATGCATGTTGATTTTAGTGTGAAAAAAATGCTTAATAATTTCTGTCTAAAGTTATGTCCAGTTTTATAACTTTTTTATCATGACAACAAAACGCAACATAATACAAGTTTTAACAGAAGAATGAATGAAAATTACATTACAATTTCAAAATTTTTCTACTTTTACATCCTCCAAAAATTGGCCTTATTTACTTCCATTGTAAGTGCCTCACCTTTTTCTTTCTTTTGTTCAGTTGAATGAGACAATATTTTTGTGCTAATCAACATTATGCCACAAATGCGAACAGTTGAGTTTAACTTATATTGAACCCATACATTGTCTTTAATGTCAAATCCAGGAGCTGCTGGGGCCAGTGCTGGGTTCAAGCCAAAGCAGCTTGATCTTGAGGCTACGCAGGCATATGGAACAGAGACAGACAGAGAGGAAGACCAGGAGGAGCCACTGAGCCATACCCGACCCTACTCCAACCTCTCCACTGCTGAAACTCAGCTCATTCCTGTAGCAAAGGCTAATAATGATGATGATGTGGAGGAGGATGAAGAGACACCTAATGACTCACACCTTTCCACAGCAGACACTATAATCATCGCCAGCACCCCAAGACGAGAAGAGCAGACACAGCCCTTTTCTCTCTTCACAGCCCAAACACAACTCATCTGGGAGGGAGAAGACAAAGAGTTTTATCAGAGTGAGCCCACCCAGCTCATGGAGGCAGACACCATCAATGAAACGCAAGAGGGTGAGGAGGAGAACATGCAACAAGGTAGGCGAATCCATGGTGGAGGAAAAGTACATAAAGGTAAAAACTCCAGCTCCTATTTTATCATTGCTGAAACTCAGCCCATTTGTGAGGAAGAAGAAGCAACAGATGCAGATCTGAGCGGGGACAGCTTTCTGAAGTCAAGTACAAGACAACAGGCTGAGAAATGTGATTCTGCGCATCTTAATGAAAACAACTCCAGCTCCCATGTCACCATAGCTGAAACACAACCAATGGGTGATGAAGAAGCATCAGATCAGGACAATGTGGTCAGAGGTACTCATACAGAAAAACCTACAAGGTCCCATATCACCATTGCTGAAACGCAACCAATGTTTGAGGAAGACCAAGAGGATGATCTGAACGAGGTCAGCAGAAGACAACCCAACAAAGACGAACCCTTACAACAAACTGAAAAAGCCTCCAGTTCCAATCTTGCCATCCTTGAAAAACAACATGATGGTGAAGATGATGAGGGACAGGAAAAAGAGCTCAGCAGCAAGATGCCTAGCAGAAGATCATGCAGGGGTAGACCCAAAAAAGAAAAGGAAGCCCCACAACCTGCTGAGAATGTTGTCCATCACACTATCATAGAAACGCAGCTGATGTGTGAAGAGGAGCAAGCATCTAATGAAGATCTGAAGAATGAGATCAACACCGGGGTATCAAGTACAGGACAACAAACAGATGAATTCAGATCTCCAGAGCTTGCTGAAACAGGCTTGAAATCCTGTGTCACTATCGCTGAAACTCAACCTATGTGTGAAGAAGAGGCACCATGTGAAGATCTGACTAATACAGTCAGCACCAGCCAGATAGATGAACACAGCTCCACAGAACTCCCAAAACCCTCCAGCTCCCATTTCATCATAGCAGAAACACAGCCTATGTATGAGGAAGATGAAGGACAGGAGAAAAACCTCAGCAGTAAAACGTCAAGAAGAAGATCACGCCGGGGAAAACCAAAGATAGACAACGAGGTTCCACAAACTTCTGAGGTTGCTGTTCATCACACTATCACAGAAACCCAACCAGTTCCTGAGGAAGTGATTGAAAGAGATGAAGATATGAGCATTGGGATCAAATCCAGGAGATCCCGCAGGGGAAGACTTATAAAAGAGGACTGCGTTCCACAACCTGCTGAAGCAGCCGACAGCTCCCTTTCCACTATCACAGAAACACAGCCTGTTTGTGAGGATAGAACTGGAAGGGATGAAAATCTGAGTATCATCAGATCCAAAAGATCTCGCAGAAGAAGGCAAGAAGATGAAGGTGAACCTGCACAGTCTGTTGGACCAAACTCTGATCTCATGATTGTTGAAACACAGCCCATGTGTGAGGAAAACACTCAAGAAGAACCTAGAAGTAGCAGGAGACCTAGGAAAGACAAGACAGAGGTGGAGGGTGAGACACCTGCATCTGGTAAAGTCCAAGGTAAAACCAGAAAAGGGCAGGAAAGGAAAAGAAAGAGGGGGAAAGCATTGTCTGAGGACGAGGGAGAGAGTGAAGAGGAAAAAAACACAAGGAGAGGAACCAGAAGAGCAGGTTTGAAACAGAAATGTAGTGAAAAGGAAAAAGAGGACAGATTAGAGGAGAGTGCCCAAGCAGAGAAAGAAAGGATGGAGAAAGAGCTCCAAGAACAGGAGGAGCGAGAGAGGGTAGAGAGGGAAGAAAACGAGAGACTGGAGCAAAAGGAACAAGAAGAGAGGGAGAGGGCTGAAACCGAAATAAGACAAAAACTGGAAAGAGAGCAGCAAGAATTAGAGGAAAAAGAGCGACTGAAAAGGGAAGAAGAGGAAAAAACAAAAGAACATGAGAGAATACAGAGGGAAAAAGAGGAAAAAGATCGTTTAGAAAGAGAAGAGAAGGAAAGGTTGGAGAGAGAGAGTAGAGAGCGAGAAGAACAAAGACAAAAAGAAGAGGAAAGAATTCAAATGGAGAAGGAACAAAAAGAGAATGAAAGATTAGCGGCGGAGAGAGAACGATTAGAAAAGGAGAAAAAAGAAAATGAGAAACTTCAGATGAGAGCAAGAGAACAAAAAGAGACAGAGGATAGGAACCATCAGGAAGCAAAAAAGAATGAGTGGCTGGAGGAGGACAAAACAGAATTGGAAACTCCTCTTGTTCCTCCAGCCAGACGATCACGGCGTTGTTCAAGCTCCTCTATGAACTCGGAACAATCTGTATCCTCACAACAGCAGCCATCCAGCCAGAGGGGCCGAGGGCGGGGCAGGGGACGGGGACGGGGCCGAGGGAGACAGACAACTGAGCAACCAATCAGTGCTAGACAGTCTAGCCGAAGAGGACTGGCTATTGAAGTCGAAGACACAGAGCAGGACCCCAATTCAGCAACCCATTCCAGGTCCCGCTCCAGTTCTAGAAGTTCTGAGAGATCTGCTAATAGTGTCGTAACGTCGAACCAAGGGACGAGAGGAAGAGGCAGAGGCAGGAAGAGTGTGAAACTACCAGAACCGCAGGACGTTTCCCAAGCTAAAACTTCTGGAAAAGGCAGGGGGAGAGGAGGCAGGCATTCTGCTGTGGAGAATGTAAATGTCGGAATGAGCAATGAGCGTGAACAAGATGCAGAGATGGTAAATGACACTGCTGTACCCCAAACCAACAACAGAGGTCGCAAGAGAGCAGCCAACACTAGCACATCCACAGAAGAGGCTCCCTCACCCACACCCAAGACTCCAAGGCGCTCTGTTTCCAGTCAGGCACACAAGGTCACACACGCCCTCAGATACAGACATTAACTAGCAAGTTTTATCACCGTGTGGATGACACCAATCTGTCCTCTTCTCTTTTAGGTGTTATTCACTGGGCTGTCAGATGAAGATGGAGAAAGAGTGGTGTCTCGGTTGGGTGGAAGTCTGGCGAGAGGGGTGAACGATATGACTCACCTGGTGACTGATAAGGCAAGACGCACTGTAAAGTTTTTGTGCGCTGTTGCCAGAGGGGTGCCGATCGTGACTCCTGATTGGCTAAAGAAGGTGAGGGAGTGATTATTACAGAAATGTTCCCGATTCAAACCAAGCCAAACCTAAAACCCACAATCCTTATCTGACTTTTCTTCTATAAAATGCATATGTTTGTTTGATGTATCTTTTTAAATGCATTGTGAGGTGTTCTCACACATTGAAAATGGTTCTGTAGGTGACAATATACCAAAAAGTGTACAACAGTGCCATAGACAATCTCTGTTAGTAATTAATAACCTTACACATTAAACACACATACACTGCTATCTTAGTAAGTCTATTATGTTTACCAAGGCTGCATTTATTTGATCAAAAACACATTAAAATTGTAATATGAAATATTACTACCAGTTTTGTAAAATCAAGAAAATCATGTTTACAGTAGTAAGCATTGAAATAATTTTTCTGAACTGAAAATGTGTCAATGTATGATTTGACCATGCATTTCCTGGTCAAGAATGGTTTCTTATGATATTGCTGATTTGAGGGTTTCTAGCTGTATAATTAAAGAAGTCTAATTAGTACATAATACTGACGTGATAACATCCTCTCTTTCTCCCCCAGTGTGGAAAAGCTGGTAATTTCCTTTCTTGTGATGAATATATATTGAAAGACGTAGAGCAGGAGAAGAAGTTTAGTTTCAGCCTACAGAAGACAATGCAAACTGCTCAAAGTCAACCTCTTTTAAAGGTATTAATCCCTCACAAGCACTTCGGCCTTTGTGTATCGAGTACTATAAACTGTACTTTTCCATCACATATATTCTCTCCTCTAATTTTGCTTTCATAGGGTTATGAGATTCACGTAACCCCATCTGTGATCCCAGAACCATCTCAAATGAAAGAAATAATCACCTGCTGCGGAGCACGTTTCCTCCCTAAAATGCCTTCTGCTCACAAGGTACACTGAACCAATTCTCTTATTTTAATGCACATCTTATTCCCATATTTTATTGTGGTTTCTCCCTCCCTATTCAGGAGCACACTGTGGTGGTGTCATGTGAACAGGACAGGGCGCTTTGTCAGAAGGCAGCGAGTATGTCATTGCCCGTGGTCAGCACAGAGTTTCTATTGACTGGCATTCTGCAGCAGAGAGTTGACCTGCAGGCCTATTCTCTCACTTCCTCTCTCGACACATCCAATCAGCCTGCAGCCCCCAAAGCTGCTGCCAGGGGCCGTAGGAAGTAGTGACAATGACGTAGGAAAGGACTTTTCTTTGTGCTGAAGACAGAATCTGATTTATGCATAGATGTTTAAGATGAAAATGTGACACATAACATCCCAGTTTTATGAAGACCGAAATTAATTAGATGAGATGCTGCTAGGCTTGTAACCACACACCCACCGATTCATGTGAATGTGAGAGATGGAGAGAGTGTGAGGTGGCTGTCAATGAATGATGAGTTTGTTAGTGAAGGGAGAATGGGTGTCTCTCATTTTTTAAAATATTACTTCAATAAACGCTTTCAGATCCAAAATAAAAATATATTGTGGATTTTTGCCCTTTAGTGCTTAAAAACTGTTGATAAATAGACACAAAATGCAGATAAAAACAGCAAAATGGTCTAAGTGCACATTTCTATTCATAAGGGCGTTGGTCTCAGTGATGGATCGATCTGAAGAACACCTTAAAGACCTTCACGTCGGTTCTGCAAAGGTTGGTTGAGTGTGTTCGGGTCCGTTGACACGCCCATAAGGGGTTGAAGCGCCGGGCTATGGGGTCTCTGCGGAACAAAAGTGGGTGTTTCTAAATTTGTGGGTGTTGTCAAACTGGGTGTTTATAAATCATGCAATAAAAATGATCCCCTTCACCCGACCCCACCCCAAAACCCTACCCACACTGTGATGTGGGCAAATCAGGCAACGCAGTGAAAAACGCCCCTCTGTTTATGGCCTTGCCCACTGATCTAGTAACTCCTATTACTATCCTGCAGAGACCTATACTTGGGCTTTACCGACCGCACTCGAGACGCTGCGAGATACCGGACGGATTCCTAAGGTGCATCTTAGTCCTTAAGTGATTTTCGAGGTGGAAAGGAAGCAGAAAGGGACGAATAACGGAATTCCCTCCTATTTCAGTCTATCATTTAAGGACCATATTGGAGGTGAGCTGTGAACACGGTAAGGGAGAATATCAATTTTGCGGCAGAGATGTCATAAACGGGCAGCTGGCTTTGGGTTGCAGGAATTGAAGGGTTAAATTCTGCAGTTTCTGCTTCGTCTGGTACTTTTCCGATTGGATAAAGTTGCTGTTGGAACGCGAATACAATAAGGCGTAAGATGCTTATTTAGAGGTTCAGAAGAGCATTTAGGCTTGTTGAAGAGATTTGCGCTCGGTTCTGCATAGCATCACATTAAATGCCCCGTCAGCTCGCGAGCGCAGGTTAAGCATCCTTTATTAACATATCAAATGTTTCCATTAAAATGTGTTTGAGATGGAATGACGTGATAATTAAGATGAGAAAATCAAATATGATAATTAGACCTGTTTGTCGCGATGAGCTCGAAAAATGTCAGTTTTATAATAACATTAATAATCTAGATTTTATATAATTCGTATTTGAGGCTAATTTTGTTGACTACTGCGGTTCAATAGGGATGTTGCACCGTAATAACCCGAACATGTGTGGGCGATCTTTCTCATCTTGTGACCGAGAGAAAATTTGTTTGACTGGCAAATAGTTTTATGATTGGGAGGGGATAAGATCATTTGAAGGTTTTCGTCAGAAATAGAGAGGAGATGCTTACCGCAAAGCTTCCGCCGCCAACACATACGGACCGTGTCTCAAAACCTATCCATATGCTTATCTATGCGCCATATTTTTAACCATAATGATGCCCCAAAATGGTGCCTAGGTAGGCACCTCACTAGGTTGTGAGACACAGCCATGATCTCATCGCCTTTCATGTCATACATCAGACCCTTTTAACTACAATATCGCCTTTTGAATTGATCGTCTGGTTCAAGGCTTTAAAATACATTATGATCCAGGAGATGGTATAGTAAATTAGTCTGAATGGAATGATCTGGAAGTAATTTCCAGATGCCCAGTCCTGGTCTCTTAGGAGATGACCTGCTTCTAACATCAATAACCACATTATGAATTTGCTACCAAGCACCTTTCTAAAGGTTGAGCTTGATTTCCCTGAGCCCCGATTTATCTTGTATTATTTCCCTGGTTTACCCAGCCTGCTTCTGGCATAATTTACCAATATATAATATTGCAGTTCATATAGGGCCTGGCTATCTGCAGCAGGTTGATTTGAGCTCTGATTCATCGTTTGCACTGCACTCAGGAGAACAGCATCTTATGTTGTATATGAGCACCCGGTCTGCATTTCTGCCTCCATGTTGCCCATGTTTTATGTATGCTGTCTTATGAGAGAGGAACTGTGAGGTTGCTCTAAGAGGTGTCATACTGAGAGAGAGAGAGAGAGAGAGAGAGAGAGAGAGAGAGAGAGAGAGAGAGAGAGAGAGAGAGAGAGAGAGAGAGAGAGAGAGAGAGAGAGAGAGAGAGAAAGAGAAAGAGAGAGAAAGAGAAAGAAAGAGAGAGAACAAGAACAAGCATGCAAGTGGACCAGATGGCACTGTCCATATGAAACTAAAAAAGTGCCAATGCATTTAGCACATGTGTCTCATGGTCCAGAGAGAGAAAAAGATATATACTCCTCATTTTCTTTTTTCTTTCTTTCTTTCTTTCTTTCTTTTTTTTTGCAACTGAATGTCAATAAAATGTTCATATGCAATATTCTGAGCAGAAGTCTGTTATGAAATCACTGAATGGCCTAAATGCATCTGCTGTTCTGGATGCTTGCCTTGCTGTCCAATGTCTGGCCTGTCAAAGGTTTTCTTAGGAATGTCATTATGTGTGAAGTGCCAGCTTTTTTCATACTGTTAATGAATGTGTTTGTTCTGATATTTCCACATTACAGATCATCACACATAATACCTATATGATGCCACCTTAATAAAATTAAATATAATTTAAGTATTACGTTAATTATAAAGTACAGTTTGTGCATCAAAATATGTTTCCACAGTCACTGGAAAATCTTTAACATATTTATTTCAAGTTATCTTTCATTTACTTAAATATTTAATAAATATAATTCTATATATATATGTGTGTGTGTAATTATAATTAAGGATAGGTACCAGACATAGAAATGAAAAAAAAAAAAAAAAACACATATATATATATATATATATATATATATATATATATATATATATAGTTTTAAATATTTCACTTATGCTTTCATCTTCCAATAAGTGTCTACTGTTCTGTTTAACACTTATTACCATATTTAAATCCTCTAAAATCAGCACAGAAAATGTAAAAATGCAAAACAAATCAAAACGCCAACAAGGAAAAAGAGATTTTTGTCGAACAATTAGGCTAACAGATAGATTCAGTGTCATTTCATTTCCTCTCACATTTTTAATGTCTTCAGTCATTAAATATCATCCTGTCCTGATTATGAAGATAATGATCCACCCTAATGATGTCATGTTTCTCATTCCATGTGCATTTACAGACACAAACTCACAGACAGTACTGTATCTAAAAGCATAATTTCTCATGAAATTGCTTGACCAAGGTAATTTATTGGTGATAAACCTTAACTGGGAATCTCAATAAATTGTATGTTCTTACTATTCATTATAAATCTCCTCTGACATGCCAGATCAATGTCAGTTAGATAAGCAATACACAAGTCAAGCCAATAAACCCACAATTACTGACACGTCCAAATAGCTCTTTAAAGAGAGGCTCATTTCTCAACACAGCCCTTTTAGATCCGTGGCCTGATGATCAGAGCTCCCAAGTCTCTCATAAAGCTGAAAAACATAGATGTCTGTTTAACATTAACATAAACTGATTTGTTTTATAATCACAACCTATATTCATAGGTCCACATCAAAGCACTCAGTCGACCCGTGTCCATTTGCCAACACTGCCATTTTGATCATTGTCCTTTTCTCTAGCAGGAATGTGAGTGCAAGTGAGCAATGTACCATGAAACTTATACAATTACGATGTCAGTGTTAAGAATTTAAATCCTCTTTGAATGTAAATGTATTTTCATGTGTAAATGTTTTCAGAGCCAGTATGCAGAATCTGAGACTGCTCGTTTTAAGCGTGCTGTTCTACTCAGGTAAGAAAGAGTGCTTGTGAATCTTTTGAGTGGTCGATCTTCTGTATCATCATTATCACTATACAAAGTGTTGTTTCTTGTGCGGAAATGTTAAGGACAGTGGCTCTGACATGCTAATAGCTATTGTAGTTCTTTAATTACAGTCCTGATCCACAATGCATCTTCTACAAGTGCTGTAATGTTCTTACAAATGGCAATTGAGTACCGAATGTACCAGCTTGCAAAGACTGTATACTGTACATAGCTTTTAGTTATATAATGAACCCACATGATAAGTAATATTAAATGTGCATCTATAATGGATGTATATTATCATATTTCCATAACAAAGTGTGTAGTTTTCATACATACTAAATTATGTATTGGGTCATTCCGTGTCAATTTAACCAGAGGTCCCCGCCTCAAATGTTTTATTCTGTTAATATTTTTTCTGAAGAAAGACAAACATAAGTAGTGATGAAAGCCAAAATATTAAATGTCATGGATGTATATTTACTGAGTAATCCACTATATTTTGTAAAGGGGGAGGGGGGGTCAAAATCTGTTGACTTTCACGATATTTGTTGCTTGTTTTTAGCATGAAGTTTGTATGCCTGTAACTCAAGAACTATTAAATATATCTTAATATGCTTTTAGATTCAGGTAGTTAACAAACTTTTCTTTGTATAAGAATCTTAATTTTTAAGGCCCAATATGGTTCATTTCCAGAGAAATTTGGATTTCAATGTGGCTCCATGAGTAAATTGGTCAATTGTGCACATTTTCAGTGGTCAAAAACTAAATGTGGGTCACATACAGCTGATACTTTTTTCTTTTAAAGAGGAATATCTGAAGAACAAATAATGTTGAAACTCATATTTTTCTATCAACACTATTACATAGAACCTGTCTGAGTGCCATAAATATTATTTTTCCAAAGTTTGCCTGCCTGTAACTCAAGAAGTATTAAAGATGTCTTAATATCCTTAGAATCTCATTCTGAATAAACTAGATACATTTCTAGTTTCAACATTATTCATTCTTCAGACATTCTTCTTTAAACGCAATAAGAATCAGCTGTTTGAAAAGTTACCCATATTTGGTTTTCGTCTATTGAAAATGGGTCAAATTCAACAATTTGAACATGGAGCCACATTGAAATACACATATCTATGGGATTGAACCATATAGGGCCCTAAAAATAAAGATTACAAAAGAAAAGCGTATTAAGAATGAGAATCTAGATTTCTAGAAGGATATTTAGATATCTTTAATACTTTTTAGAGTTACAGTCATGCAGACTTTGGAAAAATACTGTAATGTGTGGCCCTCAGACAGGTATGTTCTATGCAACTGTTTTGATAGAAAAAAAAACAAGATACATTTCTAGTTTTAACATTATTTGTTCTTCAAATATTCTTCTTTAAAAGAAAAAGTATCAGCTGTATGCAAAGTGACCCACATTTGGTTTTTGACCACTGAAAATGTGTACAATTTACTCATGAAGCCACATTGAAATCCTCATATCTCTCAAAATGAACCATATTGGGCCTTTAAAAATAAGATACTAAAAGAAAAGTTCATTAAGAACCAGAATCTGAAAGCATATTAAAATATCTTTAATACTTCTTGAGTTACAGGCATGCAAACTTCGTGCAAAAAACAAGTGCTTATTCCCATTTTTGAACTGTCATCATTGGCATATAATGCAACAAAGATTGCTAAAGTCAACAGATTTTATTAATAGACTTACCAATCTCTGTGTAAAAATAAAATAATTATGTTGCCATCTTTCTAAAGTCATTTTTACCCCCACCCCCGGTATTTTGGCACTAAATCTCAGGTCATTTCAACCCCCTCAACAAAATAGTGGATTACTCAGTAAATATACTGTACATCCATGACATTTAATATTTTGGCTTTCATCACTACTTGTGTTTGTCTTTCTTCAGAAAAAATATTAACAAAATCAAAAAATTTTAGCTGGAGAAGTTTCTGAAATTTTCTTGATTTGACACGGGATGACCCTATTGGAATATCAAAATAAATAAATAAATAAATAAGAACCATAACTCGAAGTAGTAAATTAGTTATTGTGCTTTGAAATGATCAGATGTGCATTTTAACTAAATGGCATTTGTCCACTAAAATATTATTTAAATATTTTCTTTAAAATATTCCAAAAAACTTAAAAAAAAAACAAAAAAAAAACATGTCTTTCCATATGAATTGTCATATTAATAAATTAAAAATGTCAGACAGTATGACATGCTGTATGGCATGAACAGATGTTTAATCAATGTTTAATTCTTTAATTTGATATTCAAATACAAAAGAAAAAAATGTAAATGTAATTAAAATGAATACTGCATAAATTTAAAATATATTCTCAGTTTCTGTATGATTTGACTAGTTGATGTCACATTATGCTGCTAATGAATGTGTTTGTTAATCTTAAACACTCGTGCTTTTCTTTTGGGATTTTTAGCACTCTCTGCAACTCTGAAAGGTAAAAGCAACAAGTCACTTTTTATTATTTGAATGATTTATTAATAAAAAATAAAATAAAAAAAGAACGAGTTTAACACAATAAAATCTCTCTCTATTTTTGTGGTTCTTCTAGCCCGAGAAGTGTCCCAGACTCTGTTTTTTGGGGAAGACTTCCACATCCCCATGCCGGCAGGTAAAGCTGACGTGTCGTTCAGGCCTTCGATTGTTCCAGGACATGAGAAGTCGCTGATGAGTTCTGGTGAAGTGGTTGACCTTCGTGCCAAACTCAACATTGCTTTGACCCACCTGATCTTGGAGAATGTTGGAGAAAGTGATGAAGGAGTCTACACCATCACATCTGACCAAACCGCAGAGGATGTTACACACATCACACTCTATGTTAGAGGTACTGCATCATTTTCATGTCATAATACCAAAAAACTGTTCGCTCACTTTGAACAGCGGCTTGTACACTAAATGGGATGCACAGATTCACACTAGAATAGCTCTGAATGACTTTCATTATTATAGGAAGTCATGTGGTGAACAGTAAGGGAGGTTTAATGACCTCTTGCAGTAATTGTAGCTCTGTCAAGACACACTGGTTGCCTTCCGTTCTTCTCTCCCTAAAGATCCTTCTTTCTCTCTACCCAACTATCTATTTCTCCCATTATTAGTGGTGCTGGCTAACACTTTCCTTGTAAGCGGTACAAAATATGGCCTTTTTTCTTTCAATAATAGGTCAGAGTAAGGAAGAATTCAGGAAAGTCAAACTGAGCTGTTAATATGATCTGTTTTATTTTCTATTTATTTTGAGTGGGGTTTGCAATTATGTCTACATTTTCTATTAAACATTAAATAAAAATAAAAACAATTTAATAATAAAATTTAAAAAAGAATACTGCAAATACTGCTGAAAAATACTGAAAATACTTTTTTTACCAAATGTAGGTTTGCACTTATTGCTTATTGTATAATTGTTTCTTACAATAATGTGTGTAACAGGACTGAAGGTTCAACTTGACACATGCAGTCAACAGGGATTGAGAAAGTGGAATGAAATCACTTGTCTTCTCACCATGCTGTAGAAAATATGCAAAAGATTACAGTTCATTTTGGCTGTCAGAACTGGCTTTTGTAATTAGGGTATACATCTGGATTTTCAAATGTAATAATTAAAATGTGTTTTACCACAATTAATTGAATGTTAATTCAATAGACAATATCAAAATGATGTATGATTTTGTTGGACACAGTTGAGAACGTCTAACTGTCTACTTCTGATATGGGACAGGACATAATATACACTTTATTGGGGAACAGACATTTGATCTGTTTAGAACTAGCAGGTTTTCATCCTAGTTTAATGTTATGATAGATAATAGTTTATCTAATAGTTCTTAGAACACATTTTTAATATGCAATTCTAATGCATGGCTAGCACAACTTCTTCAGAAAATGTAAAAATCTCATGGATTCCTTTTCTTTTCTCTCGCTCTCTTACTTTTCCAGATTGCTCTAGTGAGCTCATTGTTAAGTATGGTTCAGATTTTCACGTTTCTCTCAATGATATCTCGGAGCCGGTGCGTGTGGGCTTTCGTCACAGCTCAGTGGAGGCCAATCAGACTTCACTACCAGCTGTGGATCTGCTGAAAGATGATGGATTGCCCAAGGAGAATTACCAGGAGCGCACTGAGATCACTCCTCAAAAGTTCACTCTGCATGCTGTTACAGGGGCTGATGAAGGCAGTTACACCTTCAGCGATTCCAATGGGAAAGTCAAGAAGAAGATCTGCCTGAATGTTAAAGGTGAGAGCAGGAAGCACATTTCCAATGGTTCATGACACAACAATATTATTTAAATAACATATTAATGTCCTAATCCTGACCTTCTGAATGAAGCAAGTACAGCAATTATTTACACTACATGGTAATTGAGATAACATAATAATATATGAGTAGCTATGGAAAACATTTTGAAGGAGAAATGAAATAGGATAATAAAGTCAAGTCTGCCAGTTCTTAAAATAAACATTGAGAAGGTGACTAAGACCACAATGTGAAGTGGAAGGATCTTGTATCATCCTGAAGGGATTTATTTTGCACTAATAACCGAATAGCTGAACATTTTACCGCACATTACATGGCTATAAATGAATGGAAATATTGATTTGTGGTGAAATTATTTGATTATGAGAAAAGAAAGTGGCCACAGAGTGATATGAGATATGTGAAACTAGTGCAGAAGATTGTTTGCCAGGGAAAATGGTCAAATAAACAGTTTAGAGGTCATTATACAAAAACTCCAACTGACCAATCAGAATCAAGTATCCTGGAGGCAAAGATAAAAACTGAGGTGTGAAATATAAGACTGGAGGTTGTTTTTATGGAATATACAATGCTAAAAATAAAGCTTCCAAAGGTTTTTTTTGCAGTGATCCTACAGAAGAACAATTTTCCTAAAGAATCTTTCAGTGAACAGAACTTTGTGTTTCCAGAAACCAGTGTGTTTCTTTGTGTAAAGAACATTTTAATAATCAAAATAATATTTTTCCACTATAAAGAGCCTTTCTTCATGGAACCATTGATGCCAATAAACAACCTTTATTTTTAAGAGTGTTGAGAACTCTTCAGGTACATCGTAAAACATAAAAGAAAGGATAGTAGGGTAATTACAAAGACGGGAAGAGAGACAGATGGAATGAAGTCTGTCATTCTCTGCCTGTAGCATTTATTCCCTAAAAAAATGTATGCTTTCTCCTCCCTACCGACTCTTTTTCTACTTTCTTCACTCTCAAGACATCATCTTAGAAAATAGCTGAACACCTTGGCTTCAGTAACAGCTTTCTTTCTTTCTGTCCTTCTTTTTGTCTTTCTTCCAGCACATCAGATATTTGTAACCCTTTCACGCGGTAGCACTCTGAAGATAAACCTGCACCTAAATAGCTCCTTAGCTCGCCTGTTTTACACCCCGAAGTCTGATAACAATAAGTATTTGATTATGGAGAGCGGAGAGCTCAAACTGCCTCCTAACCTGGATCTCGAAGGTCGTTTCTCTTTGGAGGATTCTATGTGTCTTCTGACAGATGTGAAGGCCAGTGATGCCGGAGTTTTCAGTGTGACTGACCACCAGGAATTCCTGGTGTCTGATGTCCACCTGGAGATGGAAAGTAAGGAGATGCAAGATGACAAAGGGAAAAGAACAGTTTATTTATTTATTTATTTTCATACTTTGCACTTAATGGTGTATCTCTTTCTCTCTCAGCATACAGACTTCCTAAACTCTACATTGCCATCCTCGCTCTGGTAGCATTATTAGTGTTGCTGCTTTTGGTGTGCTTGGTGTCATGTCTGGTGAAGATACGCCAACGTGCAGCAAAGGCCAGAGCCATTGAGGAGAAAGCCCAGAATGCAGGGAAAGTGGAGGGAGATACCTTCAGACAGGTATTTACCAACTATCTTATCACCTATGTAGGCACCAAGGACAGAAAATAAGTCAAATATAGTCAAATATATAATGGCCCTAAAAAGTATCTGGACTTAGGTCACACTTACAGATACATTAATGTCATTGCATTAGATACAAAATATCAGTCCAATCAAATTAGACTTATTTCACTTTTCATTTATTTTATTTATTATTATTTAAATCTATTTGTACCCAACACTATGAATGAGATATTTCTGTTAAATTTGTAGGGAACAAAAGTTCAAATTTACTTTTCATTTTAGAATAATTAATTAATATGGTAATTCATATGTTGATTTCCCCAAAAAGTCTACGAACTGTGGCTCTGTGGCACTATCAAAACAAAATCCTGACATGCTCAACAGAGCAACATCAGATCAACCAATGACGAAATTTGGAGGGTGGAGCTCTCTGTTTGACTAACCAATGAAAAACAGGAAAATTGTTTGGGGAAACCTGACTGAAAACTTTGCAATTCCATTAGCAATTTGACACACCTAATCTTTGAAGAAGAAAAAAAATAGAAATGTAAAGTACAAACATTTGCTTTATGTTTTACATTCTCATTTCATGTCTTCTACAACATGAAAGGAATAAGAAAATTGTTTGTCTTTCTGTATTTATATAATATGAGTATATTATAAGCCCTTTGCTCATATTTCTGCAGGTTGTGAAAGACGCCTGTACCCATCAGAATGAGGAAGCCCCGGCCCTATCGCAGAAAGAAGACATCACTGAGAAATCACAGAGCACAGAGGTCAGCATTAAGGTGAGCACCAGGAAGCTGAAAGACATTTTAATCATTAGATCTATCTTTATATCTAAACCCCAAGCATTTGCTCAGTATAAAATGCTGTATTATGTTTAATGTTGTTGAAATGCTTTAAGAATGCTAAGTTCTGACTATGTTCCTCAGGGTTTGGAGGTGTCTACTAAAGAGCCAAGCCTACAAGAGAGGAACATGGAGACCAGTGACTCTGGAGTGGGCTTTAATACCACTGGGCTCCCGCTTGACAGTGACACTGATGCCCCAACAATAGCCATAGCAGATTCTGATATATTGAGTTCCTCTGCTGCCCCTGACGTCAAAGCCATTCCCAACCAAGTTCCAGAGCTAAAGACGGCCCCTTCACCTCCAAAACCAGCACCAACTTCAGATTTAAAACCAGCAGATGTGGCCAAGTCGATGGCTCCTCCACCACCTTCTCCTGAACCCAAACCACCAGTAACACCAACACCTGAACCCAAACCTGCTGCTACACCTGAACCAAAAGTGACCATCTCACCACCTGAAACAAAACCAACCTTAAGCCTATCACCAGAACCCAAGCAACCTGTGACACCTGATCCAAAACCATTAAGTCCAGCACCTGAGGCCACATCAACTGATGTTAAACCAATTCCAAGTCCAACCCCTGAATCTCCAAAAGCATTAATACCAACTCCTGATGCGAAACCAGCCATTACTCCAGATGCCAAACCAGCAGTTTCACCTACTCCTGAACCCACACCAGCTAAAGTTGGCACCCCTGAACAGAAACCCGCCGTAAGCCCCACACCTGATCTCAAGACTCCGGATCCTAAACCGGTTTCTCCAGTCCCTGAGCCTAAACCACCAGTCTCACCGATTCTCGATTCGAAACCAACTACAAATGGTACTCCCGAATCCAAGGAGCCAAGTGCACCTTTATCTCCTGGCCTGGATGTGAAGGGCACTACCCCTCCCAAAACCCCTGATACTGGGAAAAGCTCAGTCAAAACTCCTGAGCTCATCTCCAGTGGAGGTCTAGACTCGGCTTCTCCCAATGACAGTGCACCACCTTCAAGCACTGATGGAGCTGCCACCAACTAGATTAAAACCATAGCCTCGTTCCTGCCTCCTCCTATATTAACCACCACAGACAATCTAGGCACTTGACTTAACAAAGAAGAGCTAAGTGACTTCCTAAGGGGGTGGGTTCCTCAGTATTTTGAGTCTCACTTTTAATACGATTAACATACATCAATGGAAAGATCCACTGTAAATCCACTCAGTTTACTAATATTTAATCAGCCCATAAAAGGGTTCGAATACAGAGATGAAGCACTTCAGACCTTACACCATTGGCTGATTTAATACAGAATGAGGGAGGCTATCTGGGGTATTCCAAGAAAGTGTACAAAGTCAAATCTTCCATCACAGAAGTAATACATCACTGCATGAAGATATTGAGAAAATAAACTCTATTACTGGTTCCGTAATCCAAGATTACTGTGGTTGAATTTGGAGAAAGGCACACAAGGGCGTGGGACATTAATCATTTTCAATCTTTACAAGATCATTTCTGCTCCATTTTGACAAGAAGAAGAGAGAATCTAAATTGCAGGATTGATACTGAAAAAGCGGCGAGCCAACCTTCTGCTATCTGAGGACTGGAAAATGGGAAAAATCATGCAAGTCAACATGTCATTTTGACAAAGGGGATGAACAAGGAAACTGCTGAAGTGCAGTGCAAAGCCAAAAAAAGAAAAAGAAAAACCATTTGACCAAAAAAAAATCACAAACCTTCATAGACTAATCTGTGACTCTGTGCCTGGAGGACATTTTTGAGAATCTTCTTCTATCAGTCTAACCTAAGACACTAGTCCCGCAGATGTTCTTGTCCAGAGATATGACAGTGCACATTTCCTATTCATCTAGTAACAAAAATATTGCTGTTGAAGTCTCTTTCAGTTATTTCCGTAAGCAAGAACTTTTAAAAAATATCACTTCTGACAATGGTTGAAGGCAACAGTATATGTGAACAGGTACAAGTTTGGTTCTTAGATCTCAGTAGTGAGGCTATTTCCATCATTAGCACGTGTTCTGGAGTATTGTGCTAAAAATGAGTTGACCCTACTAATAGTGCCATTTTAGCATGTGGTTCCCAAAAGGAAATATGCAAATCAGGTAATGATGCAAACACACCCGAAAAATATGCACTGAGCGCAGGTCTCCATTTTGCTGCCAGGAAGTTAGTGCTCAGTTGTGGAGGATGCAGCAGACTACTGCAATATGCCAGACTTTTACTGGCACCTTACAACATTACTCCCACATTGTGATCCAAACACTTGAATTGGCTAAAAAGTGATTGTGCAAGAGCAGTGAATTAGCCCAAGAACGTCATGTATGGTTAAATCTGCTGATTCTTGTTTGCTTGAGGAGCAAGTGGACATGGTTTATAGGAAGATCTAGATCGTTTGTGTTGCTTCTGGTTAATCTATAATGTTCCACAAGTAATTTTGGATTTCAAGTCATACAGTTGAAAGACAGTCTCACATATCAGTTTACATATATTCCAGGTGCCTCCGGTGGAGCCTGAACACCACTGCCTGTTAATGTTGTATCCGTCCAGGAACCTGCTCCTACCACACTATCTGTGGGAGCTGATGGTAAATCGCAGTGAGTAGCGGATGGAAGCTAACTCGATATGTGTATTAAGAACTTGAAGCATAGGCAGATTTGAAGGTTTGTGGGTAGATTTTCTAACTGAAGATGATCACTACCTCACATTTAATCCTGACTAAACTACTAAACCACTAACTAAACAACATTGTAACATATGTGGACATTTAAAAAAAAGATGTAGTTCTTTTGGCAAAGCACAAGGTTTGAAATACAATCAAAGGTTTACAAATCTCAATCAGATATTTGGCAATGCCTTCTCCACAAACCTCTGAAAATGGCCTTGTTCCTTCTCAGCCGTCAACAGCTGTTTTAATATCATGCAAGGAAATGACACTTACTGTCACATCTCATAATGTAAATATCACAAACCCTAGCTGTCATAACCCTATCTGCACTGTAGCATTCAAAATGATATATTCCATGACAAAACGGACTTTGTGACCAATAATGGATACATAGTAAGTAAATCTGACTCAGAATGGCTTATGAGCACATCTAAACCATGTTTTGAGATGTTAAAGATGCACTCAGTAATTTTTGTTTGTTGCGCTAGCCGACAGTGTTCTTGGACTTACACTGACACCTGGTGGTGTGGAGGCAGGGTTATGGAAAATCAATAGTTTTAGGTTACCCATTACCAAATGCACTGTTTTCTGTAAACCTTGATTAATGTATACAATGATTGAACATGTCTGTTTATAGGTGGGCCTCAGAGATAAAAGGAGTATTATTCGGCTAGTTATGTGATTTCAACATGGCAACATGAGACGACCCATTCCATGTAAAATTACTCAAAATACTCAAAACTGCTATTAATTTTTTAATGAGCCAATTTTAAATAAAATTACTGAGTCCACCTTAAAAGTTAACCTCCTCACTCTGTTTGGCGAGAGAAAGAAGAGCCGGTATTGAAGTAAGAACATCTAAGCAATATAAAAAATGTGCAGATACACACACAATCGTGTACACATGCATAATAATAACTTGTATTCAATTGCATTGTGAGGTTCTGTAGTTTGTTCTACACTTTCCAGATTCTTTAGTTTTTACAGCCATTCACAGGCAGCCACAACAGGGTTTTTAGCATCTTTTATACAATACAAAACCTATGAACATAGTGTAGCATAGCTGTCACTCTCCGATTAGCTAATCCCAATGGCTGTTAAACCTCACATACCCTTACGATCTCCAGCAAATTATGTCACAGATAAGTGCATCCCGGTAATGTACATCAAACATGTTTCCAGGCAAAATCAATATTCTTCTGGTCACTCGCTGAATCATCACAGTGTCTTAAAGCAGAAGATCATACTTAAGATATACGTTACCCTTCAGGACACTGCCACTGATAATAGTCTTGTATCATGACGTGATTATTGTCTGTTTTTGTATTTTGTGTGTTGATGCTTGTGTTGTATGTATGGTATTTATGATGAGCGATTATAGATGTTATTCACAGTTGGCAACATCAGGAGGCCTGTATGTGTTTGTACAAGTGCATGTGAGTATGTTTGTGTGTCAGTGTGTTAGCAACAATCTCCATTGGATAGCTGTCATTTCAATGCAATTAGCAATGTCCTTTTTCTCCCCGGCTGGCTGGTAATTGCTGTTACTTTTTAAGTGGTATTAAATGCAGAAGCAATTTAAAGAAGAGCACAGTGCGAGATTTTTATCAGAATGGACTCCATGCTGTTTAGTGGGACCTGACTATATCTGTTTTGATACCAAGATAGCCATGTACTACAGGTCATTTTGATTTAATTGATGCTCAAGACTACGCCAACGGAATAGTAATTTAGTTATATAGCACTTTTCCCTTGGTCAAGGTGCTTTACAAAATACAGACACTAAAGTAACGATGCATCATCATTGCAGTCTGTCATTGCATGCTATAAAGTTACTCTCCCATAGTGTCTATCTGTGCTAGTGTGGTCATGCCTATTTAGGAGGTAGTGTGTAGACGTCTAAAAGAAATACTCTGATCTTCATATATCGCACGGCTCTGCAGGCCTCTTTGTGTAAAACATCCCTTCCATGTCACTGAAACTGTTGCATTGTATGTTTCACCCTGTATCTTTCCATTCCATTGGTTAGACCCGATTGGTCGATGACATTCTAAAGTGCATTAAAGGGACAGTTCACAAGGAAAAGAAAATACTCTCATTGTTTACTCACCCTCATGTTGGTCTAAAGCTGTATGACTGGCTTACTTTTAAAATATTTTTTGTCCATACATTGTTGAGAGTTGTTTTGGACCCCGTTGACTTTCATAACACGGACAAAACAGAAATATTCTTCAAACTATCTTCTTTTGTGTCCCACAGAAGAAAGTCACAGGTTTAGAATGACATGCAGGTGAGTAAACTAAAGTAAACTTCATTTCTGGATTAACTATGCCTTTAAGTAAATATCCAGAATTCAATGGGTGTAGAATTATCTCTCAAGAGTGAGGAGAATGAGTGATGGGAATGTATAGAGCATGAGAAGTCCAAGTATCCTGTGGTGTTGTGCATCCTCCAAGTAAACTCAAAGTGCAGTTTTGTCCCACAGGTGCATGAGAGGTTTCTGCCTCTCTTTTCCTCTCCTTATTCCACCTGAGTGATGCTCTACATTTTATCAGTCCCCGTTGTTCCTTTTTGCACAAACACAACACATAAACATTTTGTAAAGAAAAGATACTTCCTTTATTTCATGCCTAGAAATAATAATAAATGATTTTAAAATGCTTGTGAGAGTCGTTGTGTTATTTTTCCTCCTCACACCTGTGACACAGCACTCTGACATGGCTCTCCTGTGACTGCGAGAAAAAATAAGGGCTTTCTGCCCTTGTAGTCAGTCACACTCAAAGTCACTCAACTGTCTCTCTAGCTTTCTCTTCCCTTCTCCCTCAGCCTGTTGCTGGCAGGGTGCAGAGTGGCCCTCCCTCTTCATTTTTCTTTTCTGCAACTCCAACAGCACATAGTTTCCAAAGTAGTTTCCGGGCATGGCTGAATGCAGCAGACATGTCTGGCTTATTTAAGGACAGGTAATGGTAAACAGTTTACTATTAATAGTCTGTAAACAGGCACAGAAATATAATTCCTTTTTTTTTATTTATAATTTTTTTTTACTACTTTCCATTTTATTGTGCCAGTGCATGCACAAAGATGATTTGCATACAGTTTTGCATGATAAATTACACATATTTTATTAATAAAGTGTATACAAATAAATCAAAATCACTCAAAAATAAAAATGCGGTCATTATTTACTCACCCTAATAAAATTCCAAACCAACTGCCCTATGTAGGGCCACAGGGATGCTGGAGCCTACTCAGCATCCTGGGCCAAATGCAGGGAAACACCCTAGACAGATGGCCAGTCCATCACAGTGCTAACACACACATTCATGCATTTTACTGTCTCCTGTTTACCTATGTCTTACCTAAAGTCCTATGTCTTTGAGGGTAAGCCACAGCAACACAGGAAGAACATGCAAACTTCACACAGAAAGGCCTCCTGGCTCAGCTGGGCCTTGAACCAAGGACCTTTTTGCTGTGAGGCAACAGTGCTACCCATTGAGCCACCCAAGATAAAGCACTTGGTATTCCCAGGCAGTCTCCCATTCAAGTTCTAAGCCAAACCCTGGTTAGCTTCTGACATTAGATGCTCATATAGCATAGCTCATATAGTCGTAATACATTGATACAGTAGTTAATTGTGACAACAGCTGTCAAGCTAAAAAAAAAAGGACAAAAAGCCCTATAAATGTTGTCCATATGTCTGTGGCTCTCAAACCAAATAAAGTGCCTATGATGCAGGCTGGACATCAATAAAATCAAAGCTCATTGGTTTTCGAGAGTCTCGTAACCAACATCGTGATGTCAAACCATATTTGCATACTGTTTTGGAACAATAATGACAGAATTAACAAGTGCAGTCATTCAATTCCATAATGTACCTCAATAACAAGTGTACAACTGATGTACACTCAACGGCTAGCCGCTACAGAATATTCATGCACTGTGAGCATTGCACAAAAATAATTCCACAGAAAATGATCGCATTCTTCATCCGAATTCACTCACTCATTTTCTTTCACTCATTCAGTGGACTATATTAGTGGAGTACTGTAGGGAATAGTGAATGAGGGTATGGCGGGAGGGGGGGGGGGGGGGGTACTCTTTATTGTTACTTAAACAGTTGATCCTAACAAAACTACACAGCAAAAACTGCTCTCTAGCTTTATAGGTATACAAACTGCAAGGTGATCAGAATTCAGCATTTCAAACTGTGTCAGCAGTAGGTGGAAAAACCAAACATCTATCTCCTATGTCAATCCCTCAGAGTGATGGATGGAAGATGGAAAGAGGAGTGCAGTTCTTTCCTTCATCTGTGTCGCATGGGTTGTAGAATGGATAGAGCGGCACTAGAACAGTCCCCATGTAGAAGGAGAAGAGTGGCGTCATGGTGACAGCGTTGTAGAAAGACACCTCCTCATTATCACAGTCCAGGAAGATGCCGATGCGGATGGGGAGGGCGTACAAGATCACCTGTGTGGGCTTTGGGTGGGTGCAGGCCATGATCGAGCCATTTCTCAGGGATAGCGTCCACAGTCCATTTAACGTGGAGGAAGAGTCCATCTCCCCACGGTGCACATCCGCTCTGGCCACACCCACTCGCCAAGCGGTCTTGCCCTTCACCTCCACCTCCCAGTAATGACGGCCATGAGTGAAGCCCTCTGAGCCCATCACACAGTAGTAGTAGTGGAAGCACTTTGGGTTCCTCTCATCTGGGTTCTCCTTGGGCAGCACCTTGTCCTCGCTGTAGGTCACTGATGTCCTCTCTTCAGACAAGGTCAAAAAGGGATGTGCCGTTTCAGGGTCAAAAGTCAACATGGATATGTCTGTGTATGAAAATGAAGTAAAGTACAAACTTATCGAAAATTCAGTAATAGTAATCAGTGATATGTAGTACAATAAATGTATTTAATGTAACAAACATCGCATCTATTAGCCTAAAGTGGTGGTGTTTCCTTCGTGAATGAGTCAGTGTTTTGAACGAATCGTTCTTGTCCACTTCTGTTAACTGACTTATACTTTTTGTCTCTCCTTTTTAAAGCGTGTGAATGCTTTTCTACTTTCAAAGACTGACTATAGCATGGAATGTCTTTCGAACATTTTGAAGAAGCATTTCATTGGATGAACTAACTGAACAAGTCAGTGAGTTGAGTCTGAACACGACTTGAACGAACACTCTGACTGCTTCTGAAATTGCATACTTCCCTAGTATAGAGTAGCCCTAGAGTAGCATGTCGAATTCACGATACTCATAAAAGAGTAGGCAAAAAGTATGCAGGTGACCTACTATGTCCAATGAGATTCTGAAGTGTACATATGATGGACACTTTACTATCCCATGAGGCAATAGGAGAGGATCTGTGAATGGCAGTGAAGCAACGTAACTGACGCTGATAGGTCACATGATAATGCCAACATGGCGAAGGTACTATTTCCGGATTACATTGATACTACACACATTCATATTATAAGAACTTACCTTTTTAGTGGTCGCAAAATAATTACTTATTTAAAATAAGTACCTACTCAGAGAGTATGCGATTGCGGACACAGCCAATGTTTTAACGAATCACCTGAATAAATTATATCAGTGTCAATCATAACACATTGACTCACCTGTCGCCACTTACTGGCAATGTAACTAACCTAATCATTTTAGTGAACGGATTCAAACGATTCGAGTCACTGGGATGAATCAAAATCCCCACCACTATAGTAAGATGATTAGCTCTTAAGTAAAGGAAATTAAAATATTTTAGTTTAGTAAAATATTTCATTTAGTATGTAATATAATAATATAATATTATTTAATATTTAGTCTCAGTACTTGGGTAGAGGGATGTTTTCATGTGTTTCCAGATCCGGTACTGAATGGGCCCCACAAACTGACCAGAGAGGATTTCACTTTCTATTGGGGCAGGGCGAATGAAATTCACCTCACATCTAATAAAGAAAAATAATGACAGATAAACAAGAAAGAAGGTAGATGATGATCAGTTTGCAATAATGAGAAAAGTTACAACAACGATTATGATAACTCTTAGAGACCAAGAGAATAGAAATAGAAAATACACTTGCCTTTTCAGAAGTTCTTTGATTTCCTAAATGGATAAAAAAAATATAGTACTTAGAGTATGAAGCTTCATATTCAAAGTCATGCCTGAATGTCAGCACTTCAGATTCCTCACTCTTTCAGTCATGTGATTGTTATAGGCACTTCATCTGAACAGTGTCAAATGGCATCTAGCATGTTCTGTGGGTGTCTATTGCACTGCATGAACTAACTATTAAAGTAATTCTGTCATAATTTTACAGTAAATATGTGATGTGGTAAACGTAGATGATGTCAAAACAGTTCAATAAAATAAACTTTAAATTAGGCAATACATAGAGGATAAGGAATTATTTCCTTGCCTGTGCAGGTCACACCAAACTATTTAAAGCTTAAAGATAAAGTCTTTCACTGCTTAGGCTGTCAGTTCATGCAATTTAAAATGGAAATCCACCTTCAGAAGTTTGGGACTGTCATCTTCCCGCAGTTTGCAATTCAGTCGCTCGATGGCTTTCTCTAGATCTCTACCCTGCATGGCAATCTTTTTCTCTCTCTCTTTTAAGATCTTCACTCGTCTCTCCCTTTCCTTCTTCAGTCGTTCCAGGTCCGTCTCCTCCTCCTCATCTAGGAAACGATGGAGGTTTTGGAACTCTGCTCGGATTTCACGCTCTATCTCTTCAAATCTGTTCTGTAAGAGAGCGGAAAAGAGAGACATTAATGACTTAATGAGAAACACAGAGGAAGAGAGACTAATAACTTAAAAGGCTAATAACTCTGGAGAAATGAGCAGGCTGACATTAGCTTTCTAATGAAGTTAGTACTCAAATTTAATGCGGAAGATTTTAGAGAAAAATGTTCAAAAAATAAAAAAGTAATAAATAAATAGACTCGTCAGAAATCATGAAATTAATCACATGACAGCCAGAGTTAGGCTATGTTTTCCCTCAGGTTTATAACAGTAATGGTTAATAGTGGATTGAAAAAAGTGTCATATTAATAGAAAGTAAATAATGTATAATATTTTATACATATTTATAATATCTTTAATTTTTACAGCTTAAACAGATCTTTATACATGAGAATATATATATAGCTTCTACATGTTTGGAAGGGGTGCGTTTATATTATGATAATGACCTTTCTCATACTTGCATATTTTGTGAGTTATCTTTGCATGTGTTAATACTCATTCAGTCACACATAAGTATTACAAAAGTAAATCAGTCAGTACCTCGACCTCCAGTGCATCCACAAAGGCGTCTTTCTCAGCTTCATAACATTCATCAATTTCATGTTTAATTTTTTTAATCGCCTGAATAAGCTTCTCCTGAATCACAAACACAGGCACAAACACAAAGCCACTTTGTAAATACACTAATTAGATTGATACAGTTTCTGCATTAACCCTAAATGTAATCCATACTTCTTAAATAACAGATTTTCTATTTATTCTTCTCAGAAAGTCCAAATAACACGCTTAAGCAGTCGTTCCACTTGGAATCTTCCAGAAATAAAAACAATTTACACTGTGTATTTCACCTTGCTATGACATATGAAGGTGACATTTTATTCTTACCTTTTGGGCGCCAAGGAGGGAGTTGTTAAAGTGGTTGTTTGTGTCCTTCATGTGACTTGTGTGCATTCCAGTTTTACTTGTCAGAACAAAGACAGAGCTCTAGGATCTCATACGTGAGAGAGAGGGGGTTAAATCAAACTGAGTGATAGGTGTGTATGAGAGTTTTAGAGAGAGAGAGAGAGAGAGAGAGAGAGAGAGAGAGAGAGAGAGAGAGAGAGAGAGAGAGAGAGAGAGAGAGAGAGAGAGAGAGAGAGAGAGAGAGAGAGAGAGAGAGAGAGAGAGAGAGAGAGGAAGGACAATATGAGGGTAATATATCAAAGGAGGGTGACAGACTGATTGGTCAGAGACTGGATGTGACCAGCACACGACCAATCTAAATCTGCAATAAACGATTTAAGTTAAAAATAAGTATAGTATAATACCTTTAATGGCTTGAGACACAATTTGACTTCACATAATAGAATGTTAACACATGAGAAGAAAGGCAGAGGGAGGTATGGGGTCCACAGCTGTCTCGCTGCACCGCATGAGCAATTTATGGAAGTGAGGGAAGAGATTTTCTATTTCTGTCTGCAACAAGAGCCAACGTCAGAGAACAGAGGCAGACTATTACAGGCAGCAAGACAGAGAGAAGGGCTATTGGGGGGCTTATGTTTCACGCTGTAAGGGGTCTGACACAAGGATTTTGTCTGTGTGTGTGCACAAATGATATATAATGGCAGACAAAGTGAGTGTGTGCCTGTGTTGTATGTGCAAACAGAGGAAGATTATGTTTCATAAAGAGCAGTCTGTCTGACAAAGATTTTTCAAATATTTCTGTGAAATAGTTGAGGGCAGAGCTGAATGACAAGAAAAAAAACCCTTTGTGGTTTACGTCACCTCTCTCTCTCTCTCTCTCTCTCTCTCTCTCTCTCTTTCTTTCTCTCTCTCTGAGACACTGTGTGTGTGTGTGTACACTGCTCAACCAAGGCAATATATTATTCATGGACCTGCCCTGTGTGTGTGACTGCTGAGACTAAGATACAGACTCAGTAAAAGGGGAGAGTGCAATCATTTTAAATGCACTGTCTACACAAGACACTTCAAAACTGTCAAATTACACAGGTTTTTTAGAACTTCATAATATTAGGCAGAGGCTCTCAGATTGTTTTGAGACCAAGGGCCCAAAGAGATTCCCTCATGGTAGGCTACTTCTATACTGCAATGATGACACAGCTGTTTGTTGTCATACATTTTTATTGAGATAACAGAAACTAGGAGTGTCAATAGCTTAAATTTTATAAAATTGTGATATTTTACACTATTCATTTATTTCAGTAGGCCTATTAATAGTAGGCCTTAGTAATTTTATTTTTTAAAAATCAATGTTATTGGGAAAGGAAAAAGTAATGTGATGTCAGTTACCTCTTGTATTTTTACGTAAAATTATTATATTACGACTTATTTTGAATCACCAACAAAATTAGTTACATTTGTTTAATGCATAAAATTAATTGATTTTAATGCATTAATATTGTTAATGTGAAATTAATTGTTTTTTATATTATATTATAATATTTTACTGTTTGGGTGTGCTCTAATAAAGTATAGTCGAGAAAGGACATTGATACTTATATGAACTTTGAAATCAGCATTTGTTTAGAGATGTAAGAGTTTTTTTATTATTAGTTCAATTACAGACAAGTATAAAACAAATATAAGACATTGTGGTACAGTTCAGAGTATGTAATAACAACATCAACTAAAATATAGAATGAACATGTAGGTAAAAATAATAATAAAATAATAAAATAAATTAAAGCTGCAAGCAGCGATGACGGGCCCAAGCCGGTGGCACCGCCACCCCGGTGGCTTCAGGGCAACTGTGCACGACAGGCAATATGCATTTAAACAGGAGAATATTTTAAAATCGCTCCAATATGCCACATTTACTGCAGGAGCTGGTGTCACTATGACCACAAGCCACACCCATGATGTCATTTAAATATAGATTAATTTTAATGTCATAGGATATAATAGGTCACTTTCAAATATGTGCAAAGTTGTCTTTTGTAGCTAAAAATTTTGTAAGTCCAGAAGGCCAGTATTTAATTCAAGGTATTTGTATAGTTTTTTTCAAACTTATTTTTCACACTAAAGTGATAGTTATTTGTGATAGCCTATGATATGCAATGCATCTAAACTCTATTGTTGTGTACGTGTAAAAATGTGTATGACAACACATATTATACGATAAAATATCTTAAGATCAATCATCATTATGTAAAGTACATTATTACAAGTTGTTTATTTGTTATTTATTTTTTGTAGTGAAAATAATGTTTTAACAATAGTGTATTTGATGTGTTTTTTTTTCACTACACAGTTTGAAAAATTACAGAATGTGGATGTGTAAAAGAAAATAATATTTTCTTGTAGGAGCTATGGAAAAGGATCTAAAATGAGTGATAGCTAATAATAACAAGCAAGTACACTGCAGGGAATCGAACTCCATCCTGGTGGGTAACCTGGAGTACCATAACCAGTGTATATTTGCTTTTTGTTATTATTTAGGGAAAAGCAAAAACTTGTATTAGCAACAGCATGGTATGTGCAAATTGATCTAGTTAGATTAGCATGAGATTAGGCAACCGTTAAGTATAGCATGTATCATATTATTATTTCAGTGGCAACGTATACATTTTTCATTATACAGATTGAAATCACAATAGCACAATTATGTATTGTTTATGTATTAATAGTTATGTATTGATTATAATTATTTTTATGCAGAATATCCACAGATAGGTTAATTAGAAAGTAGTTAAATGTGTAAGTAAATGTATTTTGTGTTGTAAATACCTTTTAAAATTTGATCAGTGAGCTATAACAAACTATAAGTATCGGTATGTGTATTTATGCTATAATATAGTCAAGTTGCCTGAATTTTTTAAATGTACATGTAAAGTAGAACTATAGATATATGTGTTAACACATGCTGTTGCAATTCAAGAAAAACAAAACCTTTTTTTGGTTAAAATGTGTTTTAATGAAAAAAATGTAACGGTTTGTTTAGAAATAGTTAATTTTAAATGCTTGGAGAACATAATTTTTGAGAGCATTTTTAAAATGAAGGGTTTAATTAATGTGCATGTAAACTATTTATATAAGTAAATTAAGAGGTTCATATAAGAATTAAGGTGTAATACCATAACATTGTCATTAATTACGCACATTAAAATACACTGAGCAGAACAGTGTGATTGTGTAAATCTAATACTGGATGGTTTGTACAGCCCACTCATCCAGTTATACGTAGCACACACATTAATAGCACATAAGAGTATAATATCATAACATTGTCATTAATTACGCACATTAAAATACACTGAGCAGAAAAGTGTGATTGTGAATCTTGCAGCCGACGAGCTCTCACGACAGCAAGTGCTCCCGGGAGAGTGGAGACTCCATCCCCAGGTGGTCCAGCTGATCTGGAGACGCTTCGGGACCACACAGGTAGACCTGTTTGCCGCCCCGGACACGTCACACTGCCAGTTGTTTTACTCCCTGACCGAGGGAACCCTCGGCACGGACGCACTGGCTCACAGCTGGCCCCGGGGCCTGCGAAAGTATGCGTTTCCCCCAGTGAGCCTTCTAGCACAGACTCTGTGCAAAGTCAGGGAGGACGAGGAGCAGGTCTTGTTAGTTGCGCTGTACTGGCCCAACCGGACCTGGTTCCTGGAACTAGTGCTCCTCGCGACAGCCCCTCCCTGGCCCATTCCTCTGAGGAAGGACCTCCTGACTGAGACGGGGCACTCTGCGGAGGTTGTAGGTGGCCTACCACAGGCTGTGGTAGACACCATCACTTCTGCTAGAGCCCCCTCTACGAGGCGCCTCTATGCTTTTAAGTGGAACCTGTTCGTCGAATGGTGTTCTTCTCGCTTGATCGTCAGGTTCCCGAGGGGAGCGAGGAGAATAAATCCACCTCGCTCTCACTCTATACCCTCTTGGGACTTATCTCTGGTGCTAGCCGCACTGCAGAGAGCACCCTTTGAGCCCCTAGCCCCTGCAGTCAGCTGAGTTAAAGATGTTGTCTTGGAAGACGCTGCTCCTGATTGCATTGGCCTCTATCAAGAGGGTAGGGGACCTGCAGGCATTTTCGGTCGACGAATCGTGCCTGGAATTCGGACCGGCTAACTCTCACGTGATCCTGAGACCCCGGCCCGGATATGTGCCCAAGGTTCCCACCACTCCCTTCCGGGACCAGGTGGTGAACCTGCAAGCACTGCCCCCGGAGGAGGCAGACCCAGCCCTGGCTTTTCTCTGTCCCGTCCGCGCTCTGCGGTTATACGTGGACAGAACGCAAAGCTTTAGGACCTCAGAGCAGCTCTTCATCTGTTACGGAGGCCAGCAGAAGGGAAAGGCTGTCTCCAAGCAGCCCACTGGATAGTGGATGCCATCGCCTTGGCGTACCAAACCCAAGGCGTGCCTTGCCCGCTCAGGTTGAGGGCTCACTCCACTAGGAGTGTTGCCTCATCCTGGGCGCTGGCGCACGGTGCCTCGCTGACAGATATATGTAGAGCTGCGGGCTGGGTGACACCTAACACGTTCACTAGATTCTATAGCCTCCGTGTAGAGCCTGTATCTTCCCGTGTGCTCGCTTCAACCAGCCAGTAACACCGAAGTGCCCGTTCTTGTGTCGGCTTGCTGCGCCATTCCCCTCCTCATGGACTGGATAAGTGCGCATTTCTGCTCCAGTAGAGTTCCCCAGCTAGGCGAACCCTGTGAGTTCCTCTGCCACCATACGGCGCTCAGATGTGGCGGAGCATCTGACGCCAGACTCAGTAAGGTAAAGCTCACCCCAGTGCTGCGCCCCCTGCTGGGCTAGGTGCCATATGTTGTGACCCCTACGGCGGTCCCATATGTGTCTTTTCCACGGTACGGCTCCCTACGGCGAGCCCGTGTCTTTCCCTCGGCAGAACCCGCTCTGCCGTCTCTCTCCGGTGCAGTATCCCGCCAGTATCCCGGGGCCACCCCAGAGACATTCCGTATGTTGCACTGCCCAGTTGGCCAGTCCATATGTTTATCTTCCACATGTTACCTCCCTACGGGCAGGATGTGGACTCCGCAGCGTCCCTCCGGGCACGCTTTCCCAGTGTTATCCAATACCTGCTGAATGGGTCTTGCGGATCAGCAGCGTGACTTCCCCGCCCCAAAAGGTGAGGGTCCAAAGGGGCTCACGCAGGGCGCTGGAAGTGGCAACAGCCGTGGCGTTTTCCATAGGGATCCCAATTCGTCAGATACATACGTCGAACATGACCGACTGAAAGGGAACGGAGACGTACGTCCCATCGCCATGGTTGCTGTACCATCACTACAGGGCCGAGTCACTAATTCGGCTCCTCAGTGAAAAACGAATGTGCGCTGCATCCGCTTCCGTATTTATACCCGCGCTGCGGGGCGGAGCGTGAGATGCAAATCTCACACGCCAATGGCCATTGGCCTGTTCTGTATACACTCGAAGCTGATAGGGGCTCCCAGAAGTGATTTCAATTTGTCGGATACGTCCGACGTACGTCTCCGTTACCTTCTTTTTTTTCCTTCAACAATAATCTGCCAAGGGTCTTCTTTAAAATGAGACCAAACTTAAGACTTAAATTTTTTATGATAGTTTTTTAACATGGACATTTTTGTCCACTATTGACCTATGTGTAACTTTTTTTATTTTGTTAACGCCAACTGCATAAATTTTGGCACAGGTGTGTATTTTTATTGGAATTTTACTATTTCACCCCCATTGCCATTAAAAAATAAATTTTGCACTAGGTACACAAAATACCTCCTCTCAGCGCCTTTTGGACAAAAATGTCCCCATTGAAACCCATTAAAACTGCAATTTTTAATCCCATTGCCATTTAACTATAAAAAGTTGCAGTCTTTGTTAATAGGCTTTCATTCTGTTGGCAAGGCTTCAAAATAAAAATTTTTACTATTTTTCACCAGATGGTGCCATTTTCTCAGGTTTGGCCTCTAAAGCAAATACTCACTTTATTCCTGTTTTCTGTTTATGCATATTATAAAGCCAATTGGATAAATTATGCAGCTATAACTGTGTGGGTGGGTTGGTATGGATATTAAAGTGTGGTGTGGATGTATCTAATAAAAAAAATTGTGTGTGGGTGTGTGTGTGTGTGCTTGTAATATGAGAGAGAAAAACTCAACTGCAAATAACAAATCCAACTGCTGTGTGCACCAGTAGAGTTTTGCTGGCATCTAATGGGGAAAAGTTGGCACTGCGCCCAAACAAAATCTTACTGAGAGCTCATTTTTTGAGATATCAACCTCAAATTTGGAACACAGCTTTTTTAGATTTATGGCTTTGATTTTCTAGCAGTTTTAGAGTTCAACATGTTTCATAAAATATATATTTTTTATAAAATATTATTCATAAATCATTTTCATAAACTTAAACCTCTATAACTTTTTTTTTTGGTTTCACTTTTTAAACTTTTTTGACTTCAACAATAATCTGCCAAGGGTCTTCTTTAAAATGAGACCAAACTTAAGTCTGTGCTCCCAATATTCATTTTTTTATGACAGTTTTTTGACATGGACATTTTTGTCCTCTATGGACCTATGTGTAACTTTTTTTAATTGATGCACAAGGGCTAAAGCTTGTCTTGCCCAAATTCACGTTGGGCATTAACTAACAACAAACCCATTTCCCTTTCAGATTTTGAAATGTAGGAAATGATATAAACTATGCAGGCATAAGCATCTGTTACATATTGAATGTCCATATTAGCATTTCAGCACTGAAGGCTGAAACCAAACTTATTATATTGATTAACCCACACTTCATTTAATTGTCGTTTCAAGACAATGTGTGTAGAATTATTTATGCGCTTGTATGCCATTTCAAACAAATCTTGATTTATTTCAACACTATCAAACAAACTTCAGACAGAATTTATCTTCTCTTCTAAAACAGCTGTCTTAACTGCTGTCATTATGTCACGAGCATATTCTACACTTACGTTATCATTTAGACTTCCACTTTTACTTTTATCTTGACGACTATTAGTACAAATGTCTTTATCAGGCTTGTCTTCCTCAGACACATCTTCTACTTTTCTCCTCGGCATACAGTGGGGAGAACAAGTATTTGATACACTGCCGATTTTGCAGGTTTGCCCACTTACAAAGCATGTAGAGGTTTGTAATTTTTATCATAGGTACACTTCAACTGTGAGAGACAGAATCTAAAACAAAAATCCAGAAAATCACATTGTATGATTTTTAAATAATTAATTTGCATTTTATTGCATGACATAAGTATTTGATCACCTACCAACCAGTAAGAATTCCGGCTCTCACAGACCTGTTAGTTTTTCTTTAAGAAGCCCTCCTGTTCTCCACTCATTACCTTTATTAACTGCACCTGTTTGAACTCGTTACCTGTATACAAGACACCTGTCCACACACTCAATCAAACAGACTCCAACCTCTCCACAATGGCCAAGACCAGAGAGGTGTGTAAGGACATCAGGGATAAAATTGTAGACCTGCACAAGGCTGGGATGGGCTACAGGACAATAGGCAAGCAGCTTGGTGAGAAGGCAACAACTGTTGGCGCAATTATTAGAAAATGGAAGAAGTTCAAGATGACGGTCAATCTCCCTCGGTCTGGGGCACCATGCAAGATCTCACCCCGTGGGGCATCAATGATCATGAGGAAGGTGAGGGATCAGCCCAGAACTACACGGCAGGACAATGACCTGAAGAGAGCTGGGACCACAGTCTCAAAGAAAACCATTAGTAACACACTACGCCGTCATGGATTAAAATCCTGCAGCACACGCAAGGTCACCCTGCTCAAGCCAGCGCATGTCCAGACCCGTCTGAAGTTTGCCAATGACCATCTGGATGATCCAGAGGAGGAATGGGAGAAGGTCATGTGGTCTGATGAGACAAAAATAGAGCTTTTTAGTCTAAACTCCACTCACCGTGTTTGGAGGAAGAAGAAGGATGAATACAACCCCAAGAACACCATCCCAACCGTGAAGCATGGAGGTGGAAACATCATTCTTTGGGGATGCTTTTCTGCAAAGGGGACAGGACGACTGCACCGTATTGAGGGGAGGATGGATGGAGCCATGTATCGCGAGATCTTGGCCAACAACCTCCTTCCCTCAGTAAGAGCATTGAAGATGGGTCGTTGCTGGGTCTTCCAGCATGACAACGACCCGAAACACACAGCCAGGGCAACTAAGGAGTGGCTCCGTAAGAAGCATCTCAAGGTCCTGGTGTGGCCTAGCCACTCTCCAGACCTGAACCCAATAGAAAATCTTTGGAGGGAGCTGAAAGTCCGTATTGCCCAGTGACAGCCCTGAAACCTGAAGGATCTGGAGAAGGTCTGTATGGAGGAGTGGGCCAAAATCCCTGCTGCAGTGTGTGCAAACCTGGTCAAAAACTACAGGAAACGTATGATCTCTGTAATTGCAAACAAAGGTTTCTGTACCAAATATTAAGTTCTGCTATTCTGATGTATCAAATACTTATGTCATGCAATAAAATGCAAATTAATTACTTAAAAATCATACAATGTGATTTTCTGGATTTTTGTTTTAGATTCTGTCTCTCACAGTTGAAGAGTACCTATGATAAAAATTACAGACTTCTACATGCTTTGTAAGTGGGCAAACCTGCAAAATCGGCAGTGTATCAAATACTTGTTCTCCCCACTGTATAAACGTTCGCATTGACGGTGGTTTAGGAAAGTTAAAACGACAAACAGTGTTTTTCTTTTTGCATGTTTTTGAGTGACGTTTACTGTGAATTTGTACAGATGTGACAATGCTGTGCAGCTCCTCATCTTCACTGGGCACTTCACAAGTAACATATCTGTCTATAAAGTCAACAACTTCCTCATCAGAATTTGTATCTATTTGTGGAGCATTTTTGATCCAAAACAAACAATGAACATGGGGAGAACCACGTTGTTGAAATTCAACCCTATAAAAATAATCTACAATTTCTCCTATGGGTTGGACAGGTGACATAAGCACCTCTTTCAGAAAACAATGCCACCTGAAATCAAACATGCGAGCTGCAGTAACAGGATTATGACGCAAAAGCTCACATTTGTCAGCCCATTCAAGCTGATCTAAAGTTTCCTGTCTACCTTCATGTTTTAAAATACTTGACATCAAATTTGTCCATCTCACGTCAGCAGATAAAAAAGAGCAAAACCAAGTGGAAATGCCCAACTGTCTGACCATTGCAAATAAATCTTTTTGCACAACTTGCCAGAATGACGGAGTGCCGCGGATGGGCTTCAAAAACCTATACCCTTTCATCAAAATTAAGAACTTGCCTCAAGGCAAGTGTCTTTAAACATGTCACTGGGTATGGATTTACTACTCCCATGCCCTTTCCTTAGAACGACAGATACACTAGACACTACCTGTTCACATCCACACATCCATCTGCATGCAAAATTCTAGTATTAAAATAGCATGACAATGTTAATCTCTGTGCCCTTTTGTCACGATAAGATGAACAACCATCTGGAAATAAAACAGGAAAACATTTTGCCTCGTTTGTTTCATCTGCAAGCATTTTCACTGGATTATTCCCTTCAGCAGGAGCAACATTCACAACGCCATCAAAGTAATGATCAAGAACTTATTGCCCAATATCTACAGGCTGTAAACATGTGTCCATGAACACACAGTGCTGTTGTCTATCATGTAACTCCTCATCAACATTTCCACTTCATTCTCCTCAATGTTATCTTTATCATCATCATCATCATTTTCTTGCCTAGTAAACTCATTAAACCAATCATCATTAAAAACTATATCGGAATAAAACTTGTTGCATTGTGTTAAGTAACACAATGCCTGTTTAATTTTATTTGTATCAACATACTGATACTTATAATGACCTTTATATATCAATTTGCGCTTTAACTTCACACATACAAAAGACCCTTCAGGGAAAACATTTGTTGTGTGTTTAACATTAGCTGGCACGCAAGTCACAGGACCATGAACTCCATTTTGACCGCCTTTTGGCAAAGCCAACATTTTCATAAATGGAATATGCAGTGAAATTAAATGTTGCTCTAAGTTATTAAGGCAACTCATCTCTTCTGGTATTGGTTGCAATTCCAGATTGTTAACAGCACTATCTGCTGACATTTCACCTTTTTTCAACTTAGAATGACAAGTAAAGCAAATCCAAAGCTGACCTTTACATGAATTCGCCAAATCAAAGGAAATATCACATTGCTCACCACACCTGTGCAAAAAACGATCTGTTGGCTACCAACGACATCGCAGAATTGTTATTGTAATATTCTTTTCTACAACATAATACCTGCTGTTTAAACAACAATCTATGGCAAACACAACAAACTCTAACCCAGAACTAACTCTATCTTCAAACTGTTTTCTGACAAAATTAGAATGCTGCTGATTTTGTTGCAATTGTTTCCTTCCCATCTTGTTAATTCTTTTTACATTTTCTTTATGCAATGCATTGTTGTGATACTTTAGCGTACTCCCTTCCTTTACTGTATTTCTATGCTTTTCATTATTATGGTATTTCACCCTGCTGTATTTCTTCACTTTATCATTATGTTGCTCATTGTCATGGTATTTCACCCTGTTGTACTCCTTTACTTTACACTTATATTGCTCATTGTCACAATATTTCATCCTGCTGTATTCATTCACTTTACACTTATATTGCTCATTTTCATAGTATTTCACTCTGTTGTACTCATTCACTTTATGCTTATGTTGCTTGTTTTTAGAATATTTCGTCTTACTTGCTTGTTTTAATGACTCATTATATAAAACATTTCTATAATATCTTGTCCTACTGACAGTTTTCACATGTTGCTGAAACGCAGCATTGCTATAATACAACTCCAAAATACGTTGTTTGATATGGTCTTTATGTGAATGCATTCGTACATTAATTTTACTTTTAACTCTTTTTAATGAATAATATTTTTCCACATATCTCCTCCTATTAACAGATAAATCATTATTTGTTATCTCGACCAACAGAAACAGGCTCCTCATGTTGAACATTAACTTCATTCTGTGGCTTTACACATTTTATCTTGTGCGCATTTTTCTATCATCGTTTTCATTTTGACACAATTTATAACATATCTGGTTATCAGGTTGTCTCACACAAATCATAACTTCACAGTGATTCTCATTACAGTGTTTCAAATATATCCTTTGATTACACATCCTTCTATGCATACAACTGTACTTTAACCATTTTTCATTATGATATGTATAAATATCAACTCCTAAATAATTTGCTGTCGATTTAATTTCCACTTATGTGGCCCATGATCTTACAAACTTCATTTTTGAACTTGACAAATAATCTTCCATAGATGTATACTGACATCTTAAGAGATTCCTGTATTCCACACTATGCAATTCCATGTGTTTTACAATTGCAAGTCTAACTGCTTTGTGAGTTTTTTGTGTCCCACACATTGCTTGTGCCACTGCCCTGAAGAAACAGTTCCCATCACCTACAATACTAACTGTTTTACAAGGACAGCCCATTGGTCCGATGACTGTTGGTAAAAGTACCTTTTCACCATGAAGCTCTACATGAAGTTTATTACTTAATTTTTGCTTAACTTCATGACACAGCGGACTGAAATCAAACATTCTATTAGTTCCATTTCCCAAACAAACTACATCTGAATTAACATCACTTTTAGAAATTGTTTCACTTATCTCAGAGTTGTCCTTGAAATGCTGTTTCTGTTTCTTCACAACCACACATTTTTTCTTTTCTTCCAAAGTCAGATTTGAACACTGAAATCTCCTTTTCTTGACAACACACTCTGGTTTTCCTAACTCAGTGACAGCTGCTTTATTGCTTTTAACTTGATGTACACAAACACCACATTTCAAAAACCTTTAGGTTTCCGCCAATGCATGCAGCCAAAATTTAAATGTGCCTTCAAACACAGCTCAGTGAATTGTAATATACAACCACACTAAACCCATCACCATCTTCAATACCAGTACTGCTACGGGCATGAGAATCAACTATAGCAAACTGCCCATTTTGCTTAATAATAGCACAGGTTCTACCATTTAAGGTTAAAAAGCATGTATCATATTTGTCAAACATTGATTGCAAACCATCAAGCAATCTCACACATGCACCAGACATAATAAATTCTCCTTCAACCACATCTACAAATCCAGAAACAAAGTCCCTATATTCAAATGTAAATGCATTTGAATTAAAAGTGTACTGCTGAGGAAGATCTGGAATGCATAACAACTTTTCCTCCATTGGATCAGTGATTGAACCACTTTGACGCAAACTAGAATACAAGCTGTCACCAACAGTTACAACGCTATTTAAATCTTTAGTTTCCTATGAGAACACACTACGCACACTGTGCATTGCCACTGCAGCCAAACTGATCGCAACACACTGTTTTCCATTTCGATGTAGACGGTAAGCTTTGTTCAGTATCTTTGACTGTACACATACTAATTTCTCCAACAATATCAGTATTTCCCAAGGATGGCATATCTGATGAGATGTTGTCTACATTAATACCACAGATACTAAAGTTATCTGCACTCAGGCTTGTCATTAAATTATCAATGTGTAAAACCAGGTCTTGCCAGTTTGTGTTAAAAATAACAACTGATGTACCAATGTCTGATCCCAAACCACATGCGTTACGGACATTACAGTCTATAACGACATAGAAATGTCTCCATTTATGTTCATCAAACAATATTCATGACTGAACAGCATCTCTTGTAATTTCTCATACAACTCAATATTTGTTCCACGTAATGCTTGTCCTACTGTTACTTTCCATGTTTTATTGAAAACACTATATTGGCCACCAAACATGAGGAAACTGACAGTCTCCATTGCCTTTAGCTTTCATGTCCTTAACCAGTTTACTTCCCTCGCTATGAATGTCCTGAAGATCTGATTTCTGCCAGGTACACACATTATGTATCTTATGTCTGACTATTGAAACTACACTGCAGGCTACACCTACAAGCTCCTCATTCACCTCTGCAGACTGCAATCTAACCTCATTGCTTGCAACAATGCCAGACACATCTGGACACACAGCGGAATTAGAGACAGGAGTCTTACTTTTGTTGATCAATGGCTTGCGCCGCATTCGAAATCTCTTCAGCTTAGGCATCTAAGGAAAAATGTAAGATCACATTAAAATCACAGAAATGATAATAAAATTTACTATTACACATACATTAACATTCTAATAATACATCAACATCTTTATACATTAAAATTATAAACATTTATATTTGCATGAAATAATGACTGATATAATTTTAAGTAGTTATACTGAATAATTGTATCTTAATCTTAATTTTTGTATCTTAACTTTCTCTTGAACTTAGTCAATGTAAACAGTAATACCTTAGTAAACAGAAATACCCTTTTTTAAAGAATTTAGTACTTTTATTAAGCAAGAATGGATTACGTTGCTTAAAATTATCTGTAAAGACTTTTATATTACAAACGATTTTTAAAATACATGCTGTTCTTCTGAACTTTCTGTTTATCAAACATCCTGAAAAATCTCACTTTCCACAGAAATACGAAGCAGCACAACCTGTTCAGCAAATCAGCATATTAGAATGATTTTTGAAAGATCATGTGACACTGAAGACTTAAGTAACAATGCTGAAAATTCAGCTTTAGCATTACAGGAATACATTTTAAATGTAAAATATAGAAAAATTAAATTCTAATAATATTTCACAATATTACTTTGCTGGTTATTTTGGTAAAATAAACACAACCTTTGTAAGCATAAGGGACTTCTTTAAAAAAAAAAAAATTAACAAAAACTTTAAAATAGTAGTATACACTGAAAAGAGTTTTAGTAGCTTGCTTAGAAAGTATATAGTATACACTACATTCTTCATTCATGGAGCCACTCACAAGCTAACAACACACTCTACTCTACTCTGCACCAAAATGTTAACCACAAATAATTAAATTCATTAAAAAAAAATTAAATGTTAACTAACTGGACATTAACCACAAAAAATTGTCATTTTAAAACACAACACTTATTTTCACAATTTACTCTACACTACATACTGGGAACTAAAAATCCACTGCCTATAATTTAAATTCATGCAACAAACATTTTCCTCATAACAAAAAACATTTACATTTAGCTGTATGATTATGTCACACTCTGACCATTGTAATAGAAGTAGTGCATTTGTACGCATCAAAGAATTGCTCATAACATGGCCTTCATTCATTGACATAACCCCATAAAAGTATTGTTGCCACATACCTTAGCGTTTGCTGATAGTCTGACCTGTTTGTTAAAATCACCTCTTTTCTCACACAACAGTCCTCCTTTTGACCAATAGAGGACAATTTCACCTCCACCCCCTTCCTCACACCTTTTCAAACTATCCACAGAACAGCTTCTTCATCTGCACAGCTACAGTGCTTAACTCACAGAGGCAGATACAATCTATTTTACAATCTATTACAACAGAAACAACAGAAAACAGAACATTTAAATTCTAATAATATTTCACAATATTACTTTACTGTGTTTTTTTTTGTTTGTTGATAAAATAAACACGGCCTTGGTGAGCGAAAGAGACTTTCAAAAACAAATATATTACCAACCCCAACTTGGAAAATCATTAAAATAAAGTACTCAAAAAATATATTACCAGCCCCAAAATTTTCACAGCCTCAAACATTAACAGCAGCACAACTATTGCTCATTAAGAGACAAAAGTATACACCACTTTATTCATTCAAGTAGCCTCTCACACCAAGCATAACTATGCACAACAATATTAACTACAAAACTCCAAACACATCTGATAGATTTTATGTTGGTCTCAGCATGGAAGGAAAGTGAACAGAGGGTCTTTTGCCCTGGGTTGAAGCTATACTCTATGTTTTAACATATGGTTTCTTTATGTACCGGAACCGTTTCCAAGGAACAAGGCTCTACTAGGATTGAAGGGGAGACAGGAAATGGTCCCTGCTTTTGTATTGCAAGTATAGGATAAGGTCTTTGGGCTCCCTAGGAAAGCCTGGGTACCTGACCGGAAGATGACCATATGTAGACTTGTTTTTCTATATGTATCCCATTCCTATACCATGAGCTATATGATGTATTCTCTCTCTCATTGGTTAAAACCATACTACACCCCTTGTACTCTTTCTATATAATCTCTTCCCCTGCTAAATAAAAATGAGACTTTATACTCTCCCTCAGCGCTGAGAAATTGTTCATTCAATTGCCAATTAAGAGGACTGGGATGAGGCACGCAAAAGGGGCAATAATCTAACAATTTGGGGGCTCGTCCGGGATTTCTCCAGACAGGTAAGAAATAAAATCCTTAAGTGCATCTTACTGTCTGTTGAGAAATTGATCCTTGTATTTTCGTGCCGCACTTTTTCATATTTGTTAAAAGTGGATATCCTCGTATTTTGATAAATGCGGGAAGAGTGAAAGAGGACTGATCACCCTTTCATTTTTTGGTGTTATCCTCACGGATTTTATGCGTGGGAAGGGAATAGATGAGTTTGAGTTGAAGATTTTCTCTCTCTCTCATAAGTCTATTTCATTGTGATATCCTCGGTTCTTGTTGGCAGTTGAATGAATAATATTGAATTACATTTTTTTTCTTTTGGCCAAAAATACCAAAAAGTTAATATAAAGCTGCAGACTTTTATTTGTATTTTATTTTGTCATTCTCTAAAATTGTAAGGTTTGCATTCAAGCAGAGGAGAGATCTTTGTTGGCTGTTTCAAATGGGTGAAATGATTAGTCGACCGTTAATGGGGGAAACCCCCAAGGATTTCATGAATCGCAATAATAAAGCGTTTTTCACGGAACCCTATCTCTCTAATCTCGCGGGATGGTCAGAAGGAAAAATACAATTAGATCCGTTTCCCCGCGATGGTTCTTTTAAAGATGAAGATATGCGTGCTGCAAAAGAGATGGTCCTTGGTTCTTGGGGTGACCCAGAATGGCCAATTGATTATATGAAAGATGCGTATAAAGCTTGGCTGAAGATGAAAACTTACTGGTATAAGGGTCCAGGGTTAAAAAAACAAGATAGCTCTTTCTCTCAGCTGAAACCTGATGCGTCCCTCCCCCCGTATGAATGTGTTGTTTCGGCTGAAGTTCCAAAGCCCTTGACTAATCGATTATATCCGCAATTGGCCAACCACAACTGAAGTTTGTACAGCTTCCAGATGGTTACAAAATTACTCCTCTGAGTGTTACTGAAGCAGTGGCTATTTGTAAAGATCTGCCTGATCCAGCTAAGTCACCACATCAATTTGTGGCAGTACTGCAACGGTTAACAGCCTACAGTCAACTGACGGGGCGAGATTATCGTTTTATTTTGACTAAAACACTGCCTGCGGAAATCACAGAGGAGGAAATGATTGAAGAAGTTGATTACTTAAACCCCATATACGATACACCGCCTATTCATCGTGTTGTGTCTCGGAAAGCTGGAGATTCTAAGCCCCTTGATTTGTCTAAACCATCACGAGTGCTTCTAATTGATGATTCCGATGACGATGATGAAGATGACGCTGGGTGGGTATGGGCCAGCTCAGGTAAACTCAAAGTTTTTTTCAAGCAATTGACTGTTTTGTTGTTAAAAGTGTCTTCTGCTAAATAAGACATCTCGCATGCAGCCAATACCAAACAGAGAACTGGTGAAAGCCCTGTTGCATTCTTTAACAGATTTAGGCATGCATAGGTTGAGGAGTCTGCGATTCCTATTGATCAGAATTGTCCATTGTTCTTAAATACGTTCCTAAATAATATGAACAAAGACACTGCACAGTTAATTCGCATAACTACTCCAAACATTACGACAATTTCTGTTGATGAATTGGGACGACGCTTGCGTGAGCTTTCCTCCGCTGGAGCCTTTGATGTCTCCAGGGGCAAAACTCCTGCAATGCTTCAAGTTAATGCTGGGGTGAATCCTCGCCCGCAACAGTCTGGAAATGTGAGACGTTGTTTTTATTGTGGCAAGCCAGGTCATCTGGAACGTGACTGTAGGAAAAAGGCTTGGGATTTGAGGCAGAGGTCAGAAAAGCAGAGGAAGAGGGGCTCTGGTGGCTCTAAGCAAAGGCCCCCACTAGCGCTCCCTTCTGCAAAGACTGACAAACAAAATCCGGTCTATCCCATATCCTGGCCACAATGACTCAGCTCCAGTGCGACTAAGCCCTCTTTTGATAATTTTTCACTGATTGCTTTGAGTTATCCGAATGTGTCAACTGTTTTGCCATTTATTGAGTTAAACGTTGACCATAAACCCTATGTCTTTCTCATTGACAGTGGTGCAACCATCTCATCTTTATCTTCTCTTGTTTATGAGGGCTTGATTACAGGAAAACATGTCAACTCTGTAGGAATCAACGGTGCACCTGTAAAATGTGAAATGACACCAACATTTCCGGTTACTTCTAATGATAGCCCATCATTGTTTAAAATGCATGCTTTTGCAATTATACCTGATTCTCCATTCTGCCTTTTGGGTAGAGATTTGATGCATAAATTGGGTATTCAACTTCACTTTGATGCTGACTCTCTACAACTTATGTTTCCTGCAGCCTACTCTCTTACTGTTGATACAGGAAATGCTCTCCTCGAAGACGAGTCTGCAACTGAGCTCAAACAGGAAATTGGGGGCGTCAACCCCAAGTTTTGGGCAGCCCATAAGGATGACGCAGGATTTGTTGATGTCCAGCCCTATGTTGCTAAGCTAATAACAGACAAGCCTGTGTATCAAAAACAATACCCCCTCTCAAAAGAAAAGGTGGAGGGTATTCTTCCTGTTATTGATAAACTACTGGCCCAAGGCATCCTGGTGCACACTCACTCACCTTATAATACCCCCAATTAATCCAATTAAGAAAGCAAATGGTTCTTGGCGTTTAACTCAAGATTTGAGAAAAGTTAATGAGTTAGTAACACCATTGTCTCCTATTGTACCTGATGTGCAAACTATAATCAATTCTATTCCTTCTGAACATTCATTTTTTACTGTTTTAGATATTTCTAGTGCCTTCTTCAGCATTCCTGTTGATCGCCGAACTCAGCCATTGTTTGCTTTTACCCTGGAAAATTCACAATTAACGTGGACAAGACTCCCACAAGGGTTCAGAGATTCTCCGGCTGTTTTCTCTGCTGTAGTGCACGCAACGCTGAAAGATGCCAAACTTCCTCCAAACACCTGTCTGCTTCAATACGCAGATGACATCCTCATCACAGGTGCATCTGAGGACATGTGTGCTGCTGCCTCTAAAATTGTCTGCAACATTTTGGCAGAAGACGGTTTCAAGGCATCTAGAGAGAAACTACAGTGGGTACAGAGGAGGGTCGAATACCTTGGACATGAACTGTCACAGGGCAAGGTGCAATTGTCTGCTGACAGAGTGAAAGTTATTGCTACCTTCAAGCACCCATCGACACGGAAGCAAATGCAAAGCTTCCTGGGACTGGTTAATTATTGCCGATCATGGGTGCCCAACTGTTCCATGTATGATAAAATCCTACGAACTGCTACTCTGGGGGACACAGAGGACATTACATGGACAGCTGAGATGGACCAAGCATTCAGACATTTGAAATCCTCCCTTATGAGACCTCCTCCACTCGGCCTCCCAAGTTACACTCAAGAGTTTCACCTGTACGTGCATGAAAGTGGAGGCACAGCTGCTGCAATCCTGGCCCAGGAGCATGGGGGTACTTTTCGTCCCATAGCTCATTTGTCTAAAACTCTTGATTCAGTAGCCAGGGGACTCCCTGCTTGTTTGCGTGCAGTGGCTGCCACGGCGATCATGGTGCAAGATGCTGAAAAAATTGTGTTATCACATAAATTGATAGTGCACATCTCTCATCAGGTAGGAGTCATTATGAGTAATATTTCTACTCAACATATGACTGCTCAACGCCGCTCTGGCTATGAGGCTATATTATTAGCTACTGCTATTTTGATTCTGAAACCAACTTCTGTTATTCATGGCCCTACTGTACATTTGCACAGGTTGCTGACGCAAGGTGAATTTGAGAGTGACGACCACGATTGCCTGACCAGAATCCAGATTTCGACTGCCTGCAGGCCAGATGTTTCTACATCTGTCCTGGAGGGGGGGAAGAATTGGTATATTGATGGATCCTGTTTCAAGCCAAATGATAATGTATACTTGTGTGGGTATGCTATTGTTGAATTACCTGATCGTGTAGTTGAGGCATACTCTTTGCCATACAAGTCAGCACAAGTTGCAGAATTAATTGCTTTAACGAGAGCTTGTCAATTGGCAAAAGATCAGTGTGTTAATATATACACTGACTCCAAATATGCATATACCATAGTCCATGATTTTGCTAAATTGTGGGAAGAAAGAAATTTTAAAACCTCAGATGGAAAGCCAATTGCTCATTAGAGCATTGTAGTGGAGCTCATTAACGCAGCACAACAACCATCAAAACTTGCTGTTATCAAAGTAGCAGGACATGCGTCAGGAGAAACAGATGAGGCCAAAGGAAACAGATTTGTAGATGAAATAGCGAAATGGGCTGCTAAAGAAGTGATATTAAGTCCACATGTAAGCGAAAGGGGCACAGATGTGCCTATGATGAATTCATCATTGACTAATGATTTGGACATTAAAATATTACAAGCTAACCCTACGCAAGCGGATTTGACTCATTGGTCAGACAATGAAGTAAAACCAGATCAAGCTGGAATTTTAAGAGACAAACAGGGTAGACTTGCACTACCTGCATCTACGATTGTTATGCTATGTAGACATTATCATGGTGTATCACGTGTCAAAAAAAAGAAAGTGATACAAATGTTGAATCGATCTTACTGCATAGCAAATGTTCGAAGAAATACTCTGTTGATATTGGATGCTTGCCTGGTGTGTGCTCAAACAAACAAGCACAAGGCAACTAAACATGACTCTTTACCACATCCCGAGCTACCATTCCAACACTTGCAAATTGATTTTACGCACATGCCTCCTTGCGGAAATAATAAATATTTGCTTGTGATTGTTGACCGATTTTCTAAATGGCCTGAAGCTTTTCCGTGTGGAAGAGAAAATGCACAGACGGTAGTTAAAGCTCTGGCTAAAGACATTATACCGTGTTTTGGCATACCATTGGTCATAGACAGTGATAATGGAACACCGTTCGCTTCCAAAGTCACACAATTGTTAGCCAAAGAGCTTAATATTACCTGGAAATTTCACATACCCTATACTCCACAATCAAGTGGACAGGTCGAGAATCTGAATCGTATTATCAAAGATCAGAGAAGAAAAGCCCACTCATCCTTTCGTTCCAGGACAACAGGTGCTGATAAAGTGTCTGAAGCCCACAAAACTGGGAGAGCCGAAGTATCTGGGGCCCGCCACGGTGATTGCTGTGACGAGAACAGGAGTGCTGACTGACTTCCAGCCGCAGTGGATCCATGCCAGTCGACTGAAAGCAGCTCCATCCCAAGGGAACGTTCTGGTCGATGCGGAGGTGGAAGCCAGTGAGCCAAGGAAAGATCCGACGGAAGGTGAACCAAGACGTTCGAAGAGGAGAAGAAGAAAGAAATTGCTAGAGATCTAGAACCAGCAATAATTATATTGCATATATTGTAATATTTTAATAATTATCATTGAAGCTCTCAAGCCATGATTGCTAAATTGATATTTTACCTGGTTGTGCTGACAAATGTATTTATTCATATACAAGCTGCTGTTAGCACTGGTAATGAAACTTGGGTACATTATGAAGAAGAACCACATGCTTTCGCAACTAATATGTGGTGGCGATTAGCCAACTACACTGCCAAATATGAAGGAAAAACAGGTGACTTATGTTTGCACAAAAATGCCACATAGTGCTTCTGGACCACATGTAGAGGTTAAATCACCAATAACAGAAGAAGAATTAGAATGCCCTCTTTTTGTTAGCATTACTGGAATGATGGCTCCAAATAGAACCGCAATATGGAGTTGTGGAAAAGGTAGAATAATGAGGCTTGCAACGCAAGTACAGGCTAAAGTGACAACCATTGGCTCTATTCCAGACTCACTGTTGTGTATGGGAAGAGAAACTGGAACAGTGAGACTGGGGGTAATTCCTAAAAGTAAATGTAATCGAACATACCATCATTGTGAGATAAAAAATATGCCATGTTGTATGGGTTGTCTTTTGCATTATGGAAAATCTAACATGACTGAGTGTTCTAAAGAAACACCACGTCCTATATCTACTATAATTGTTTATGGATGGGCTAATCCTTTTATCCAGGACGTATGTTATAGTTCTTGTGCACTTAAGCCAGGTCAAAATTGCCATAGATATGCTCCTGCTTCACGGGGAACTAGAGCTGTCAAAGATTGGTTTTGGCTGTGTGGACATAGAGTCTACACTATTCTTCCAGAAGATTGGAGTGGAAGATGTGCTCTAGTAACTTTGGAAGAATATTCCATGGTTATTAGACCACACAAACCTCACGTTATGATAAAACAAAAACATAAAAAGAAACGCTCCCTCTCTGACCGCAGTTCAACTGGTAGTTTGAGCAGAGATAATCCAGTACCAATGCAACATCGATTTTGGACTGGTACTGAAAGATTCTTTGAAGCAATGCTCCCAGGGGTAGGTGTTTCTAGTCTTCAGATTGAAGTAGAGGTTTCAAGATATGAATTAATTTCATTTATCAATACTACAAGAGACACATTGGCTGGTGTCTAACAGGAACTTCGAGGGCTCCATTTAACTGCCCTGCAAAACAGGCTGGTTTTAGATCAGTTAACTGCGGCGAGAGGAGGAGTGTGTGTTATGGTTGGAACCTTTTGTTGTACCTATATTCCTGAGAATGACGCAGATGGTCATTTAATTTCAGAGGGTTTAAAAAATATGACTAGAATTGCTCAAGAATTACAAGGACGAGAGGTTGATGATAATCAAAGTGGGTTCTTAGCATGGCTCACAGGATGGCAACAAATGCTTGTATCTGCCTTAATTCCTATAGGTGTAATCCTATTAATTATCGCATTTATTATCTGTTGTATTATTCCATTTATTAGAGCTTTGATTAATCGTGCTATGAATAACTTTGTATCCTCTCAATATGCTTTGATGAATAGAACTGTCAAGTGTTAGTACTTTCGAAGGAAAATGATGAAAAAAAAATGAAGGAAATGTTTGCTGAAGAATATTATGAAGGTCAAGAAAGTGATTGTATTTGTGTATAAGAAAAGTAATGCTGAGATTTGGGTGTGGCAATTTTATTGCCAAAAGGGGCAACTGATAGATTTTATGTTGGTCTCAGCATGGAAGGAAAGTAAGGAAGGAAGGGTACCTGACCGGAAGATGACCATATGTAGACTTGTTTTTCTATATGTATCCCATTCCTATACCATGAGCTATATGATGTATTCTCTCTCTCATTGGTTAAAACCATACTACACCCCTTGTACTCTTTCTATATAATCTCTTCCCCTGCTAAATAAAAATGAGACTTTATACTCTTCCTCAGCGCTGAGAAATTGTTCATTCAATTGCCAATTAAGAGGACTGGGATGAGGCACGCAAAAGGGGCAATCATCTAACAACATCAAACACAATTGTATGTGTCAACTAACTGAACATTAGTCACTAACAAGTCTTTCCATTCAAAACCAAATCATTTTCACCATTTACTGTCCACTACATACTGGGAACTAAAACCCTACTGCCTACAGTTTAAATATGTAACAAACTTTTCCCTCTATAACATCTACAATTATATCAGTAAATTTAAAGACATATGTGACACGTCATACGCGATGCTGGCAAACACAGCACATGACCTTTTATTTAACACAATTATTAAACCAATAAAAAATGTTAATTACAAAATTAATAAATGGAGCCAAATCACGGAAACTGCAAAGATGATTTTATTATCAGTGTCAGGTAAGAGTAAGATGCATGTCTAAATTTTTTGGAAGTTTATTATAAACAGCCACTTTTATAAAATCATGTGAAATTTACTTTTAATAAATTTGAATTATATCATAAATAATTAATTTAAAGACATGTGTCATACGTGATCTATGCAAACACAGCACATGACCTTCTGTAAAGCCCATGTATAGAAAACACACACGCCCTCCTCTGTAAAAAAAAAAAAAAAAAAAAAAGTACTGTCTGAATGAGTATATGAAATCACAGATGTCAGGTGATAAGAATTGTAACTCAAATTTCATTTAGCCACATTTACTGCAGCAAATATGATCGTGACCCCCCTCCACACACACACACACACACACACACACACACACACACACACACACACACACAAAGAGATTTTCTAACCCTGTTGTTTAAAAATAATGCAATGCTGCTCTCCTCTGGTGAGTGATGGGAGAGCAGACAGAGAAAGAGAGTGAGATTCAGAGGAAATATTTTAAATAAAATAAATATATTGATCTGAAAAATAGTACATTAATTTTAAATTCATCCAGGTTCAATTACCGAACATACAATCTTAATTTAATTTAAATCAAACAATGATTTTACAAGAAGTTAGACATTTTCTGTTTTCCTTTTTTGTCCTTCGTTTAATCCCTCGCCATAGCAGCACCGTTTGAGATATCCTATAATCGTTCGCAATACAGCATCTTCAGTGTCTTTGTTTCATGTTGACCGAGTTTGGTGTCGATTTCATGCATCTCCTACGAGGAGTTTATAAAAACTCAGAGCCTGTTTATTCAAAAATTCCACATTCAAACCAAAATATCTGACTTCCTGTTGGTCAGAGCTAATGACTGTAAATTAGAAAGTTGTCCGGCTTGAAGAGAACAATATATGTACCGAGTTTTGGTGCCATGGCAACAATATTTACGATATCAAGAAGTGCTTACCAGGTTTACATCTGCTATGTTTTGACATTATACTGATGAAGTTTGAAGCAAATTGGGTAAAAATAAGATGGTGATTTTTAAAGCATCTTGAAAGTGACACACTTCCTGCTGCCAGTTGGTGGCGCTATGACTGAAGTTCAAAATTAATTAAATCAAAATTAATCAATGGATGCAGAAATTATAACACACTTCCTGTTTCCCTTTTCTCGCCATAAATTCGTCTCCTCGCCATGGCCAAACCATTCGAGATATCAAAAATTCGCTCGCAATTTAGCATCCTCAATGCCTTGACTTCATGCTGACTGAGTTTGGCACTGATCGGAACAATGGCCTAGGAGGAGTATATCAAATTCCAGAGCATGCGTTTTCCGAACAACCCATAATAGCCGACTTCCTGTTGGGAGAAGCTTATAACTATGAGTGCGGAAGTTGTTTGGCCCGATGAGCTCTATATTTGTACCGAGTTTCATAAATGTACGTGCAAGTGTGTTTGATATATGGACCAAGTTTTCGGACCCCGCTTAAGGGGGCGCTGTCGAGCCCCCATGCCACGCCCGGGTACCCACTTTGGCCCGGCCCTGATGGCCGCACATTCCGACGTGTGTGCAAAGAGTTTTCGAGGATGTTAAGGGTCACTGTATAAAAGTGACCAGTACAGTAATGCTTGTTTGTGATAATTGGCCAAAGCAATAGGAAGTTAGAATACCAGTTATATAAGGACATTGCAACAAAAAATTTAATCCCCAAGTTTTTCAAATAAAAAATATGGGACGATATTAAAAATATTTGTTTGATTTTTTAAAAAAGTTTTTAAACCAATTAATTTTTAAAATTTGGTTGAAAGTAGTCAAATCAAGAACATTTAACCCACCATCAGACAATTTATTAACACTTTTCTTAATTTTATGAGGTTTGTTTTTCCATATGAAATTAAAGAGTAATTTATCCATTTGTGAGCTTATATCCTTTGGGGCACTAAGATGTAAGAGATTTGCCTACATTACCCACTTCCTGTACGTATTACGTTGACAGCGGAAGTAAACAAAGAGCACGTCGCAGATTTGTACCTGACTTGCGAGAGATAGGTCCTTTTTATCATTGTCAAATGTCCTGTAATTTTGTTTGGCATAGTAGATTATTACATTGTCTTCGTCTTTGTTAGACTCAGACTCGTCAAATACATAATTTGTTAATTCTTTATCTTGTTGGTTATGTAGCGGTAGCTTGGCTAACAGAACAGCAGTAACGTTAGTTTCTTTAAATCGTTTTGAGTCTCTTAAATCTTTCTGGATAAACATAGACATTAACATTTGGACAGTTTCGGTCTCGAATCAATATAAAGTAACAAAACCATCTGAAAACGACGGTATATCTCCATTAAAGCATCAAACATGAACGGACAAGCTGAAGTAGAGGTGGACTACAAGAGAAAATACAAAAATCTCAAACGCAAGTTGAAGTTTATAGTATATGTGAGTATCTTTTTCTTCAGTGTTCGGTTTTTTAATTTGTCGTTTTGAAATGCTTGTTAATCCTCTGTCTTTATTTCTCTGTTCAGGAGCAAGAGTGTTTTCAGGAGGAGCTGAGAAGAGCTCAGAGGAAACTATTAAAAGTTTCCAGAGACAAAAGGTAGAACTCTTCTTATCAACGTTATCAAACGCTTTACATTTGCTTGACCCACAGATTCATGCACAGAATTGAACGCTTTTGTTTGCGTCAGTTTTCTGTTGGACAGGCTGTTGCAGTATGAAAGAGTGGATGAAGAGTCTTCTGGTAGGTCTCTAAAGAAAATGCTTATCTGATTACCTCTGAAACTTCCAGGGATTCTGCGTGCTGAGAGTGTTTTTGTTTTCAGACTCTGATGCGACAGTCTCCTCAGACAGCGATGGAGAGGGAGCCAGAGAGAGAGACAGGGATGCAGGGAAAAAGTGAGTCTGCAGCAAGTGGATTGTGGTTTGGATTTCACAGATGTAAAACATTAGATATGTAACTGGTAAAGTTGAACGCTTTCATTTTTACATTAAATAAAATGTATCAATACCGTTCAAAAGTTTAGGCACAGTAAGATTTAGATTTTTAGATTTTTAAGGAATTCATGCTTTTATCCAACAAGGATGCTGTTGAATAATTGATCAATAAACGTTGTTCTTATTAAATCTTGATTTCCATAGAGACATTAAGCGACACAACTGTTTTCAACATTGATAATAATACAAAATATTTCTTGAGCATCAAATCAGCATATTGAATGCTTCTGAAGGATCATGTGACACTGAAGACTGGAGTAATGATGCTGAAAATTCAGCTTTCCCATCACAGGAATAAATTACATTTCAAAATATATTTAAATAGAAAACATTTTAAATTGTAATAATATTTCACTAGATTACAGTTTTATTGTATTTTTGGTCAAATAAATGCCGCCTTGGTGAGCATAAGAAACATTTTAAAAATCTTACCGACCCCAAACCTAGTATAGGTACCCTTTATGGGTTGTTGGCATTTTACGGATGTATGCCTTTAGAATTTTGCAGCAGTTAGAATTGCATGAGCACATTGCTTTGCACAAACACTAATCTGTGGCTGCTTAAAAGAAATAAACATCTGATAGGAAAAGATTTGTAAAAACTCATGATTGTATATGCACTTCTATAGTAACTCATAGGCAATGACAGATGATTTGCTTTTGAATAGCTTTGAATAAATATAATTTGAAACATTATAATTCTCCTAAATAAAAAAATGTAAATTTAAAATTACTTAAATACACCTTAAAATGAATGAAATTCGCCTGAAATAACTAATTTGGGTGTGATTAAAGTTTTTTTTTTTTGTGCTATTCCTGATTTTATCAAGATGACATGTTTTATGCATAAGCCACTTCTGCTGTTGCATATGTTTTAATCTTTTTGCAGTAGCTCTGTGTCTTCAATAGTTTTATTGATTTGTTTTTTTCAGGAGGAGAAGTCCTGGAGTTCCTCCCGTCCCGTCGTCCTCATCTCCTCATCTCTCACTCCTGTCCCGCTCTGGTGCGGTTCCTCTCCAGTCATCTACTCCAGCACAGTACCTCAATACTGTGAGTACATCACACCTCCATGAGCACTCCACAGGTCTCATACATACTGCACTCATGCTTTTCAGTTACTTACATTAGCTTTGTTTCCATCGAAAGTTGTGAATTTAACTACTGCACAAAATTGGGATATCACATGAAACATTTACGAATAAAGTACCGTTTCCATCCCATTTGTTCAAGAGAACAAAAGCTGTCACTTTCTGGGAAATTGGTGCAAAATATCTGTAATAAAAAGGAAAGTTGCTGCAATCAGGGAACCCACTGTGGTTCTTTTTTATACATAATTTACTTGCGCCATGTTATCTTGCATTCAGATGCTGTGCAATCATGTGAGACAGTTCTGGGAGGTAATTATACCCAACCATTTTGATGACAGACTTTGGCTCAGGCATTTCAAAATGCCCAAAACAACATTTGAGATGGTGTGCAATGAAATTGGTCTGCTGGTTAGTCCAGTTATCCAATCACATCCTCTGTTGAGGATCAAGTCATGTCAGTTTTTTTTGTTGTGCATCAAGTGATTTATTCGGTAAATGTTTTTCCATCGTAGTTTATGAGCATGTTTTCTTAATGGATAAAAAAATTATCCGCCTTAATTGATTGCATACGTTTTAGAATTTATGTGCATCTTACCTGTTCCGTCCAGCAATTTTATGCAATATCCCAAAATTCACATAAAAATATGTGGATGGAAACTTAGCTAGTGTTTTACATTATGTTTTTGTGACCTGTTAATTTGTCATTTTATTCATTTTCTTCTCTCTTTTTGTCTTTTATCACCTCACCTGGTTTATGTGGACTTCACACACATCTCTCTGGGCACTCTGGGTGTGTGTGTGTGTGTGTGTGTGTGTGTGTGTGGGCATGACTGTTATTCTTTGGTGCCTTGTGTGTGTGTGTGTGTGTGTGTGTGGGAATGACTGTTATTCTTTGGTGCCTTGTGTGTGTGTGTGTGTGTGTGGGAATGACTGTTATTCTTTGGTGCCTTGTGTGTGTGTGTGTGTGTGTGTGTGTGTGTGTGTGTGTGTGTGTGATTGATTGTGGGTGAGCAGTTACCCTTCCCTCCTGAGTATTTGGCTCCCTCTGCTGAGCGTGTGAAGAAAGAGAGAAAAACAAAACTGGCCAAACACAGGAAAGACGGTTCAGGGAAGGTGAGAGAGGGACAGAGAGTTTGATGCTGGAAACACAATGGCCTAGATTCATGTGGCCATTATTGTTACACTGTTTGTCATGTCTTTTAATAATTTTGCAGTTACAGTAATACATTTCTCTTCATGCATTTTAGTTCTATTTTTCTGATATGCAGTCTAATAACAAACATTTCTCTGCTTCTCCCTCTCATTCAGGTGGTTGGCCCACTCACATCCAGTTACCCTGCAGGCAGTGGTGCAGCTGGGGGTGCGAGTGGGCCGTTCAGCTGGGTCCCACAGCAGATGCTGAGTGAGGATGCAGTCGAGGAAGAGGGAGAAAGCGAGGGAGATAGTGACCAAGGAGAGGAGGAGAGAGGAGAGGGTGACGAGGCAGAGCTGGTCATTGACATACCCAATGAGTGAAGGTAACAGTCAAATACAGGCCTCTGTGAGCATTTAGCAGCAGCTACAACTACTGAAAAATCTTTCTCCATCTAGAGGACTTTTCATCATTATGGATTATATATTATTATTAAATCCAGCTTAAAACTAAGACCTTATCATCAGGCAGTATCATGCTAAATCTGGTATTACTGTTGAAGAGATCTTGCAACAAATTGAATCCAAAACCAAGTTGCTTTTACTGGGCTCAACAATAAGAATGGCATGATAATGTTATCTAGTTGGCTAACATGCACTACTGTTTAAAAGTTTGGGGTTGATAATGTTTTTCAATGTATTTAAAAGAAGGCTGTGTTTGTTTAATCAAAAATATAGTAAAAACAGTAACATCGTGAAATATTATTGCTATATATAATAACTGTTTTCTATTTTAATATTTAAATGTCATTTATTCCTGTGATGCAAAGCTTCAGTGTCACATGATCCTTCAGAAGTCATTCTAATATGATGATTTGTTGCTCAATAATTTTTTTTTATTATTATTATCAATGTTGAAAACAGTTGTGCTGCTTAATATTTTTGTGGAAACCATATTTCTTTTTTTTTTAGGATTCTTTAATGAATAGATGGTTCAAAAGAACAGCATTTATTTTTAATAAAAAATCCTTTGTAACAATGTAAAAGTCATTACTGTCACTTTTGATTAAAGTAATGCATCCTTGCTGAAAATTTGATTTAGTTTCTTTAAAATAAAACAATCTTACTGACCCTAAACATATGAACATATGTGGTTTTGTTAATTTGCAAAATTGACTTGAAAGTTTTGGTAAATTGTGTTTATGGATTTATGGAGTTACATTATAACTGTAACATTTCTTTTTACATTTTTAATTGAAAATATAAATATTTCTAGAAAATTAAAAAAAATATATATTTTTTTGTGGTGGGGCCAGTGATAGTGCTGACAGGACAACCAGAATATTCGTTATTGATATTGCTGAGGCCTGTTTTCTGAACCTGTTCTACACACCTTATATTGTTAGAGATCATTCAGATCTTTCCAGATAGATACCATATTTATCCCATGTGGGAAATTGTAGATTGACCAAGTTACCAGGATTTTGTGATACGCCATTAAGAAATCTGGATTTGTGTTGTTAAGGTTGGCGTTTGGTTGTGCAGCAGATTGAGTTACCAAAAATCCCCTGACTCATCGTGGATACTGGATAGGCTCATTCTTTAAAGACTGCTGAGCTGCAATACATTACCTGTAAGCATGCAGTAAATGTAGAGTTGTGTGACAGAATTTAGACAAGAAGGGAGGGAAAGAGAGTGAGAAGAACAAAGAGGAAAAACAGAGATTGAGAGAGCCACACCCATTTTACCCAGGAGCACATCAACACTAGTCCAGGCAAGTTGCTATGGGATTATTAATCATGCACACACACCAGCTGAACATGAACTAGACACGGCAGTATCTCTAACAGTTTAACACAATTCTTTATGTCTTTAATAAAAGATATTAAATGAATGCAATTAAATTCTCATTTTTTTTCTTCACACAGGTGCCAAATGAAACTGCAAGCAAAACATTTCTGTTTTTCAAAATCACTTTTTGTTTAATGTCCTTTTAATGTCCTCTGCTGTTTTTTTTTTATTAAATATTTAAAATCTGTTCCCCTGTGTTTGTCTATACTTTCTTTATGCTGAATAAATTTTTTTGAGTCCGTACACCAGCACCTGTTTTCATACACCACCTGATTTGTGGGTGCCAAATAAAATTCCAAATTTATGACTGAACATTTTTCCTGTTTGGCATGTAGACAATGTCAGATTGTTTTTTTTTTTGGCCATAAAAAAAATGACTTTAACTGCAAAAATGGCATGTTTGCTAGTGTGGATGTTGGGGAATGCTGACACACAGGTAGTCATTAAGGCGTGTGAGAGGTGTGTGTACTGGTTTGTGTGCATTATAGCAATACTAAGATGAGGTGTAGTCAGAAAGTGTGATTTAGAAAGGGAGGGATGGATGAAAGTGAGTGAGAGAGAAAGAAAGGGGGAGGGATGAAGAAGGTTAGATTGTGCCCAGACTCTTTCTGCATTGCCGGAGAGAGAGGGAGAGAGAGAGTCTAGCTGGATCTTGTTTTGTGTAGCTGCTAGTTCAGCACTGTTCGCTGCAGTCTCTGCTTCGCTGTACTAAGGGTTTTGGCCATGCTGTTTGCTCTGCCCAGACTCGCTGTGTTTATCTCTGCAGTGCTGTTCAATGGTGTTGTAGTCTGGGCAAGTACACACACGGATCTTGATCCAGGGTTCCTCCAGTGTCAAGAGTGTTTCTTCAAAGGCACACCTCCACAATCACTGTCTGAGCTGGGTTTGGAGCAGAGGTGTCACAGACATCTGACCGGACGGCCTTTTGCATCGCTCTATAACACCAATTGCCAGACCACCGTCTATACAGCCCTTCACCTCAGCCTGAATAATGGATGGGGCAGAGGAGAGCACAGCATGGTGAGACACAGTGTTTTTCTCTTCCTTAGTCACTGGAGCTTTGTACAGACTTGACTTGAGCATGCTTATCTACTGAAAAGGCGTTGTGATTGTAGTGTTGGCTGTTATTATCTTACAGCCACAGATTTTGTACTAAATGAGTACTAAAGCACTAAAGTACTGTATTAAAGCACAGGTTATAGATGTCTGAGTTTTCGACCAGAGAGTCTTGCTAAACGACATTCATTACGGTTTCTGCTGACATGCAAATGTACAAGGCTGTCAAGTGGAAAAGAAAAATTGCACCATTTCCTATCATATTAGTAGGGTCAATATGAAAATAAGAAACATGATTCTTATTTGTGTCCTTTCCGTAAATGTATTCAACACTTTAAAAAATGCAATTCATACACTCTGTGACTTGAATACAGTTCTTCTATGGTGAGAATGTTTTTAATTTGTGTATTAAAAGTATTTTTATTTTTAATACACAAATTAAAAACACTCATCTTACATGAGTAGTATTCAAGTCACTTTGTGAAGGAATTGTTTTTTTTTTTTTAGTATTTTTATACCTAACTATACATATATATATATATATATGTAAAATATATTTATAATGTTTTATCAAAATTGCTTCATTTGAAAAACATGTCTGCAAAATCAGTAATGTGGTGTAACCAACATGCAGAAAACAAACAGGAAGTGATGTCATAGAAGGATTTCTGCTGTCTTTGTGTCAAAGCCAGTAAGTCTCTTAAAATATCAGATAATTGGACCTTTTTATGACAAGGCAGGGTTAATTTTGACTGTAAAATGTTTTGCAATTACCCAAAGTCCTAATGACATGTATGAATATTGTATGAATTACTTAAAAAATGCAATTTAAAACCTTTTGAAATAACAATTAATAATGATAGATGATTTGTGAGAGATAGATGATATAGATGAGATATATATATATATATATATATATATATATACATACATACATACATACAAACATATGTGTATATATATACATACATACATACATACATATAAACATACAAACATATGTGTATATATATACATACATATAAACATACAAACATATGTGTGTATATATATATATATATATATTATAGTAACATCACTTGACATTTTTTTTTGTTTAATTTATAACATTTTTAAAATGTTTCTTTAAAAATTGTATACAAATTTTTCACGAAACCAGCTCAAAATTTCTAAAAACTTTTCTAAGATTTTCCTTTTCTTTACCATGTACAGTTCTTTAAAATGTGCAGTAAAATGAAGTTAAAACTACAATATGTAAAGTAACCCTTTAAGGCAGTCTGATTGCATTTAATTAATAAGGGCTATTCATGAACTGATTCAGAACAGGTTGTTTCATTCCGTCACACCTCAAAACAAACATCTCATTTGTCTCTGTCAACCATTAATCTCTCAATTTCTTGGTGGAAAAATTATGTAATTATTTACTCGACCCCAAGCCTTTCTTCTGCGGAACACAAATTTGGAAAAATGTCTCAATGTTTTTGTCTATACAATGAAGGCCAATGAAGGACCCCACCATTCTTCAAAATATCTTCTTATATGTTCTGCAGAAGAAAATACAGGTTTGGAATGACATTAAGTTGAGTACTAAAAATGATGTAAATCACGATTGTGCATTTTTGTTCATTTATAGTGTGGAGAAATACATTGTATACTTTTGCAATTAAACAAGTAATTACATTGTACCTGTCTCTCTCAACACATCAGCAGGATGCCAAAGAAGAAATCAATGACGATTCCCATGTGGCCATCCCAGCTCTTTACAGAGGAACCACCAATATGACCCCATCACCCTCAAACTCCCCTCTCCTGAAATGGGATGCTCTGACAGCAGAGCTGATACGGAGCTCCATCGTACCGATGTGTTCAGAGACAAGCGGGGAAATTTATTTGCAGATTGGTGTAGGCGGGTTTAATGAGTGTGGGGGAAAATTATTGTGGTCAGCACTGTGTTGTGCTGCTTCAGATGGAGATGGTAGTTTCAGTGTTGGGCTAGTGAAGGAGGGGGGTGTGAGAGTGCTCAGCATTAAGGCGTTAGAGGAGCTGATAGGAGTTACAAGCCTGTTTTCAGGAGGATGTGGTGAAATGGGACATCAGAAAGAAGGACTTACGTTGCTCTTGAAAAAGCAGCTGAATGACATCAAAACACCCAACTCTAATGCACAAAGTGAAGAACACATTGGCGTACGTAACACTCAGGAAGCAGGAACATCAGATTCAGAAAACGAGGAAGTGACAGAGCATGTTAATGACGAAGCCTCAAGTTACACATCTTCCTTTAGCTCAGACATGGACGTTGAGGAGAGCACCAATGAGACAGAGAGCTCAGGGTCTGCTCTACTCTACATTTTGTCTTCCACCATCTCTCTCCTTTATGCCCCTTTTTCTCCTATCGTAAACAAGGTCACTAACTTTCCCTTCCAGCTCACCTACGTTCTTCAGGAAGATCTGGCCGTTCTGGCCTCGGTTCCTGGTGACAGCTACACTTTGGTCAACAACTTGTGCTCAGGAGTGTCTTCTGGAGTTACATGCATGTTGAGCACCTTGTACCAGACAGGAGAAACAAGCGTGTGCACGGTTTACTCCTGCCTCAGTCCATTAGCCAGCAGCCTGGGTCAGGCATTCCAGGAGGGATTCACAGGGACGGGCACTCTGGCGTCGGATGCCTTAGGGATCGTGACAGGAACAGTGGGGAATGGGTTTAGGATAATCAAGATGGTTTTTGGGTCTGTCTGTGATCAGATGGTAGATTACCTGTGTGCTGTATCCTCTGAAATGGGCCACCAGGTGTCAACAGTAGGTAGTGGGATTGGAAAACTTACTTGGAGAAGTGGAAGAGGGGTGGGCCACCTACTAAACATCGTTGCGTCCATCATGTGCGGAGTGGTGGAGAATACAATAACCAATGTTCAGGAAGCTTTCGGAGAGAGCTCAGGGGAATCATCCAAATCGCAAATGTCTGAATTGCTGACATCTGAAGTGGTCGGTGAATAGATTTAAAACAAAAAAATCTGTATATGCCTGTGTTAGATACCTTATTTGCATATTACACTACAAATAGAGTTCAACAGTTCCGCAGAGTTGATTCTGGAAGTATTTTTCCCATTCATTTCAATAGGGATTTGTAAAAAAGCAAAGCAAACCAAACAAGGTAAATCACAAAATTACAAAATTTGATTTAAAGCAAAAGTATTTGATAATCAAACAAAAAGACAACTTAACTACAATCCCAAGAATTGCATTGGGACACAATTGAAATGAATTAAAATTGACTATATATATATATATATATATATATATATATATATATATATATATATATATATATATATATATATATATATATATATATATACACGCACGCACGCACACACAAAGAAATATTTAAGTAGTTTGAGAGTGTAAGGAAAGTGACTATTGTTCTTTAAAGTTGGTGCAATTTGCTTGTTTCAGTGCTCTGATTGGTGGAGATTTCTAGCAGTATCATGGGTAATGTAGTTTTTAACACAAATTCAGCTGACAAACACAATTCTTTGAAAATAAAAAAATAAGTTGAAGTAATGCTGACTGAAGACTTTTACAAAATACCATCGATAAGCAAACTCATAGCTCACAGTAGGTCTGTCTTAGTTATCGTTAAAAATCAATTCCCTGGTGAAATTGAATAGGATTTTTACTGCCATGAACCCAACTGTCACACTATATAGTGTCTTGTAGACTGGACAATGAATATTGACCATGGCATGTGGATATGAATCATGAAACCTCTATTTTACAGTCTGCTTTAAAAGGAGGAAGCGAATGGTGCACTGCAGGGTGGTTTGAACCCATTTCAAGGTTCTGAGCAATGTTTATTAAGTGACGAACAAGTGATGTAATTGTTGTGAGATATTTATGTCATTGCATCTGACATAAAGGCCTTTGCTGTGTCATGGTTTATATGCTGCAATAAAACCTCTTCTCTGTGAGTCATGCTCTCTGTCATTTATAGGCCAATCTATAGTAAAAGACCTTCGTCAAGCCAGGAAATCTACATACATGTGTCTATACTGGAATCTGAATAAGACTTTAAACAACAAAGGTGCATAGCTGAGGAAAATATATTTGTATTAATATATTAATACTTATAAATCAGTGTATAATGGATTATGATCATGTGCATTGAAAAGGCAAATGCACATTATAAAAATAATAAAAATTTAATTATAACTGTTCTTATAATGCAGTATAGGTCTTAAATATATTTATAGAATAGTGATGTTTATAAATAAGTATAAATGGGGCTATAATTCATTATAAACATGGGCTTCATAGAAAGTGTTACCAATATTTTTAATGTACCAGTCATTATAAAGTGATTATAAAGTGGAACCTTTATGAAGTGATAAAAAAAAAAAAAAAGTATTCTTAATAATTTTTTTTTACAAAAACATAGCACCAAATACCAATTTGTAAAATTTTACTATAGCCATAATTTTTACAATCTTGATTATTTAAGTCAGGGTTTTTCTGCCACAGACCCCCAAATATAATATACAGTCCTTCGTGTGAGGGACTCCCATCTTAAAATTAAATGGTATCTATATAAATTCTTGTATAGAGATCCAATACTGTGAAATTATATTAAATATATTGTTTCTATGAAGTTTTATTATGTTGTTCTCTGCTCATTACAATACTGTATAATACTGTAGTGTTATATTTATTTATTCATTTACTCATTTATTTATTCTAATCTTATTTTTTTTATTATTAATTTTTTTTTTACATTTTTACATTGTTTTTCTCGGAACTTTTCCATGGACCGCTAACTCTCTTGTGGCGCCCTAGGAGTCTCTGGAGACCAGTTTGAAAACCCCTGATTTAAATTAATATATTAAAGAGGCAAGATCATTACAAAAAGCCTTATGAGATGAGATTAAAAAAAAAAAACTTCCATCCTACATTTGTGAATATATAATTTGAACTTTAAAATGATAAAGTTTAAAATGTTGTCAATACATATTTTTATATTCAAAATAACAAATAATGTCCTTAACAGGCAACATTACACTTAAGTTATTAAAACAAAATGATGCAATTTCCATAATTTCATTTGAAAACTGCCTTATCAGTTCTTTTTTCAGTGCCTTGCATCATAACGTTTAGTGTTTCATGTTAATGCACTTCATTAGCGCCTCTATTGGGCACTGGTCTGTTTTACACATTTATTGCGTCAGACGGATGCGCTTTACGACGGTTATTATGACTTTACGGCAGCGCCTGTGAAGCACCGGATTCTGTGCATGCTGGATTTAGGCTGACGTTTCCCCACTGCTGCCTACAGGTGAGTTATTATTGATCTTCAGTGAGACTTTAACAAATACAGATACTGCCGTATTTGTGCTGATTAATAAAACTAAAAGTGTGCTTGTCTTATATGTGATTTCTTGACTTCATAGCTCTGCTGAAATGAACAGATCATGCGTTTAGCAAATTAGCCAGTCTATCTTTAGATTTACAATTACTCAAGTTATTACTGAAGCATTACATTATAATATAAATACAAACGGTTACTGAGTAAAATAGTTTATTGTGATCCTAATATGACTAAAAGTATTTATGGAAATCCTAAATCAAGGAGATCATATTCTGAATATGATCTGACAGTAATATTGTCAAGTCCAGTTTATTTGTTCATTTACACAGTTGACACAAAAGTTCTTATGACGAGGCTCAAATCACTCACAAATTAAATGTGTATAAGAAAAGTGTGATATGCAATAACTGTAAATATTAATATCTTAAAAGTTTTATTGAATATTGACTACTGCATCTGATACTTTTGCTTTCATTTATGTACTGAAGGGCTGTAGTCGAACGATATGACGTTTTCAATGACATCTATCTATACAGTTTAATAATAGTCATTGCTCCATACACAAAACTGTTGAAATTAAATACAATTTTAAATTCAATTTAAAGAGACACACATTACACATTATTTATTAATTTTCTGAAAATGTACAAAATGTGAATTATTAATTGACATGACTCATATCTCTCTGTCAGATGGACACTCTTTACATCTCTTCCCACCCTGATGACTTCAGAAGTTTGTTGCCCTTGATCGCTGCTGAATTCTGTCAATCTCCTCCACGAATAGTCCATGAGGACCCTCCGGCTGAGGTGGCCAGATCTCGGCCTGCTCTAGTCTTAGAGGGTGTGGGCGGCACGGTGCTCACCAGTGCCAATGCTGTGAGCTGGTACCTGGCAGCAGCAGGCAAACGGACAGGCAATGATAAAAAGCAGGAAAGTCAGGTGTGGCAATGGCTGAGCTTTGCTGAAAACGAGCTGATGCCAGTGGCCTGCTCTGTGGCATTCCCTCTGCTGGGGATCATGGTAGTCGATAAGAAGGTATGTCTTTTGTGTGTGCCTTGATGGTCTGATTGTCTGTGTATGTCATGTGTTGATTGATAGGCAGACACATTCTGAGTGTACAGCTACGGCTCCTCATTTTTAGACCTTTTTATTCTTCTAAACTGTTCCTGGTTGAGAAGCTGCACTATCTTTGATTATTAATTTTTGATGTAATATGATCTTTAATTTTAGCTTCAGCAGAGTTCCAGAGCAGAGCTGCTGCGTGTTCTCAAAGCTCTAGATGAGACTCTAGCACCGCGGACATTCCTGGTAGGAGAGGGTATGACTCTGGCGGATATGGCTGTTGCTATGGCAACACTGCTGCCATTCAAATATGTGAGTGCACATCTGTAATCTTAAACCACTTGAATTCTTTTATCACGACAGCTTGTATTATTAAAAGGGGTAATTCACGCAAAAATATTGGATTTCTCTTATAATTTACTCGCCTTCATGTCGTTCCATACCTGTATGACTTACTTTCTTCTGTGGTGCATAAAGAAGATATTTTGAAGAATGTTTCAGCTGTTTTTATCCATACAATGAAAGTCAATGGGGTCCAAAAACAATGTTGCATGCCATTGACTTTTATTTTATAGGCAAAAACCGAAAAAGACGTTTTTCCAAAATATCTTCTTTTGTGCTTCACACAGTTCACAGAAGAAAGGAATTGGTGTTATTTTAGTATTATTTATGTATTGTTATAGTATCTTTATTAAGTTTATTATTATTATTATTTATTTTATTATTTTTATTAAGCAGGTTAGACACTGGTAAATTTTCTGCTTTCATTTGATATATTTCTATATGGCATTCATTTATTTTTATTTAAATTTTAGTAATTTTAGTACTAAAACTTATTTCAGTTAGTAGCCAATTAAGGCAACTAATGTAATATTTATGTAATATTTATATTTTATTTCAACTTTATTTCAATAACGAGTTTTAAATAGTTTTTTGTTCTAGTTTTAGTTAACAATAATAACACTGATACATGTTTTGAATGACATGAGCGTGAGTAAATGATGAACGAATTTTCATTTTTGGATCAACTTTCAGTTGTTGTTATTGGTGTCAAAGAATGATTCCTCGTTATAGTTATTTTTTTTATTATTATTATTTTTTTTTTTAAAGGCATTGGAGCCTGCAGACAGGAAGTCATTGGTGAATGTGACCAGATGGTTTAATACCTGTGTGAACCAGCCACAGTTCCTGAAGGTGTTGGGTAAAATCTCACTGTGTGAAAAAATGGGGTCCGTGACCCCCAAACCCAGCGCTGCCGCCAATGCCACATCAACTGCTGCTTCTGACGCTGCTACACCAGACAGCACACCTGGTAACGGTAAGGATGTGTGTATTTGGAAGGTTTTTTTTTTTACTTTAGAAATGTGTCATAGCATTTTGAGGGAATTTTATGACCATTATAAACTAGTAGATTGAAGCATGATGCTTCAGATATATTTTAGTCCTATCAGAGTCTGAAGGCATTTTAGAAGTCTATGTTGCCCCTGAATAATTAGTTTGTCCTCTTGTCCTTATTATTCTCAGGTCCTCCTAAGACAGAGGCTCAGCTGAAGAAAGAGGCCAAGAAGCGAGAAAAGATGGAGAAGTTTCAACAAAAGAAAGAGATGGAGGAGAAGAAGAAGATGCAGCCTCAGACAGAGGTAGAGTGATGATCTCAGCATCTTATTCTCTTATTGACATTGACATAAGCAGTAGGGATGTAACGATATTCAAACCGAACCGAAAAACTACGATACACCACCCACGGTACGAACCGCGATACTCTCATGTTGAACCGAACGTGCCGCGCCCCCTGCTGCCCCGGCCAAGCTCTTACTTCACCTTATGCCACAACATTTTTTTTTTTCTTCCTTGACATTTGATTAAATAGTAATTAGTACACTTTTAACAACTAATAAGAGCTGTATTTTTACTAAACAATATTATAATAATATTATTTACTAAATATACACTAAGTGCATGTCACGTGACTTGGGTGATCGCTCAAGTTGCATGGTGGAAGGACAAAGAGAGCCAGTTTCCTTATTTAGCCAGGCAGGCTAAATGCTACCTTGGAGTCCCAGCAACATCGTCATTTTCGTAGCTTAAGAAATAAAAAATCTCTCTCACCTCAGAAAACTGCTTTCCTGTCATGTCAGCCGTTATACTGTGCTTGTAGCACACACTCTTCAATTACGCGCGCTGTATATCACTTCATATATAAAGCGCAAGAGAAACTACGAGCATGCAACGTTACGTTGTCAATTCGTAAGTCATGAAATAAAAGTAAAATACCAATAAATCACGTAACTGGTACGATGTGTGTTAGCTGGGAAGGCATGCAGGTATGATGTTCATTCTGTTCATCAGGAGCAGTTTTCATGTTTCATTAACAGTTCATGTTGGTCTTGTGTATTCGCCATGGTAACTGTTGTTTCCATAACCCCAAAATGCTACTTTATTTTCACTTTATGTTATTTTGTATATTTTTAAATTAGTATTAAACAAAATTAAAAAATTTAAATTAAACAAAAACTGCTATTTAATAGCTTTAACTTATAGGCCTATTTATTCATCAGTATTAGTCATATTCATACAATTTATGTGTTTAAGTGGGCTAAAGTGGGACATTACTTGTGTGTGTGTCATCAGTTTTTATTAAATACATTTTCTTGTTTTTAAAAAAAAAAAAAAAAAAAAAAAAAAACAATGGTAAAATGAGTAGATTATTTCTGACTAGTCTACAGTGGAGGCATTTATTTCATTTTAGTTTACTCAGGTATGCTAACTGCTCTAAAGAAAACGTGAAGCCAATGTATAAAGTTAATAAAGATAAAGTTAATAAGTTAAATTATTGTTGTTGTTATTAAGTTAAAAGTGAATCTAGTGTTATTATTGCTTGTGCCCTGCCATGAACCCTGCTTCCACAGCAAACAGAACCGAACCGAACCGTGGCTCCAAAACCGTGATATGAACCGAACCGTGGCATAGGTGTATCGTTACACCCCTAATAAGCAGCGATAGAAAGAAAGCAGAACGCTGAACTTGCCATATTGTTTATTCTTCCTCCCCCCTCCAACAGAAAAAGGCCAAACCTGAGAAGAAGGAACTGGGTGTGATAAGCTACAACATACCCACGCCTTCTGGGGAGAAAAAAGGTGTGTTTTTGCTTCCATTAGCAGTAATTGTATTTTTCAGATTTGTCACGCACCCATCTAGTCATTTATGTGTCTCTCTTCATGTGTCTCAGATGTCCTGAGTCCTCTGCCTGATTCTTACAGTCCTCAGTATGTGGAAGCGGCCTGGTACTCCTGGTGGGAGAAACAGGGATTTTTCAAGCCTGAATATGGGGTATGACATGAAAATAATAATGTATCCTTATACTCTAATTCAATAAACACTGTAGGTACACTAACATTCAGATGTTTATATTCTTTTAAGAAATTAATACTTTTATTCAGCAAGGATGCATTAAATTGATCAAAAATTACAGTAAAGACATTTACATATTTTTATTTCAAATAAATGCTGTTCTTTTGAACTTTATCAAAAAATCCTGAAAAAAATTACATTTTCCACAAAAATATTAAGCAGCACAACTGTTTTCAACATTGATAATAATAAGAAATGTTTCACCAAATCAGCATATTAGAATAATTTCTGAAGGATCATGTGACACTGAAGACTGGAGTAATGATGCTGAAAATTCAGCTTTGCCATCACAGGAATAAAATTTTTAAAATATATTAAAATAGAAAACAGTTATTTTAAATTGTAATGATATTTCAAAATATTACTGTTTTTACTGTATTTTTGATTAAATAAATGCAGCCTTGGTGAGCATAAGAGACTTCTTTTGAACGATAGTGTATATTCATTAAATGATATTTTCTACTGTTTATTATCCAGAGAAAGAATGTAAGTGAGCCAAACCCACGTGGCGTGTTCATGATGTGTATTCCTCCACCTAATGTGACTGGATCCCTCCACCTTGGTCACGCCTTGACTAATGCAATTCAGGACTGCCTGACAAGATGGTAACCGGTTATAATTGTTATAAATGATTAATGTAATGTTATAAGCCATAATATTAATTTTATGCTTTATTAGCTGTAATAAAAATTTTTTAGCATATAAAGCATATAAAAAGTCAAGACAACATACTTTGTAGCTGATTGTTAATGTTAGGATAACTTTAGATATGGAGCCTGTGACATCATGTGTCAGAAATAATGATATGTTTAATCATTGGTTTGCTTTGATGTGGTAATGCAGGCACAGGATGAGAGGAGAGACCACACTGTGGAATCCCGGCTGTGATCATGCTGGTATCGCCACACAGGTGGTGGTGGAGAAGAAACTGATGAGAGAGCGAAAGATGACCAGACATGATCTCGGGAGAGAGAAATTCATCCAGGAGGTCTGGAAGTGGAAGAACGAGTGAGTGTGTGAGGTTGAGGAGAACTCTCGAATGGGGATGGATCCAAGATCATTAAATTGTTATTTTAACTCAAATTATATGAACACATTTCTCTTCCTTTTGGCGTCAAACAGAAAGGGAGATCGCATCTATCACCAGCTGAAGAAGCTGGGCTCCTCTCTGGACTGGGACAGAGCTTGTTTTACCATGGATACTGTGAGTACAATGCACAAAAAACCCAAGCATAGTATAGACTTGGTATAAAACTACCCAGGTGTTGCCCAAATGCCTGCCAAAAATTCTTATTGGCAAGCTTCTCATTACTAAGCTTTAAATTGTCATTATTTAATAATGGATAATCTAAGTAATCATTTGTAATACCTTCTGCTTGCAGAAACTGTCGTTTGCAGTCCAGGAGGCATTTATACGTATGCATGAGGAAGGTGTGATTTACAGGAGTAAGAGACTCGTCAACTGGTCCTGCACCCTCAACTCCGCCATCTCTGACATAGAGGTACATTCATACCATATATAGGGCCAGTTTTGGAGTCAAGACTTTTTTTTTTTTTAAGAAATGAATACTATTAATTAGCAAGGATGCATTAAATATATCAAAAGTGACGGTAAAGACTTTTATAATAATATTATCATGGTTTCTACAAAAATGTTAAGTAGCACAACTGTTTTCCAACTGCCTTCCAATTGCCAGCAGCCATATCACCCTGTAGCCCAAGACTGGTTTCCCACTGAAGCTAAGCAGGGCTGAGCCTGGTCAGTACCTGGATTGGAGACCTCCTGGGAAAATAGGTTGCTGCTGGTAGAGGTGTTAGTGAGGCCGGCAGGGGGTGCTCACCCTGTGGTCTGTGTGGCTCCTAACACCCCAGTATAGTGATGGGGACACTATGCTGTCAAAGAGCACCGTCCTTCGGATGAGACGTTAAACTGAGGTCCTGACTCTCTGTGGTCATTAAAAATCCCAGGATGTCCAGGAAAAAGAGTAGGGGTGTAACCCCGGCATCCTGGCCAAATTTGCCCATTGGGCTCTGTCCATCATGGCCTCCTAATCATCCCCATATACTGATTGGCTTCATCACTCTGTCTCCTCTCCACCAATAAGCTGGTGTGTGGTGGGCGTTCTGGCGCAATATGGCTGCCGTCGCATCATCCAGGTGGATGCTGCACATTGGTGGTGGTTGAGGAGATTCCCCCCTTCCATGTAAAAGCGCTTTGAGTACCCAGAAAAGCGCTATATAAATGTAACAAATAATTATAAATTATAATTATTTTCAACATTGGTAATAATAATAAATAAAAGCAAATTTTTAGAATTAGAATGATTTCTGAAGGATCATGTGACACTGAAGACTGGAGTAATGATGATGAAAATTCAGCTTTGCCATCACAGGAATAAATTACATTTTAAAATATATGAATAGAAATAGAATAGAAAAGTAATTTAACACTATTTCACAATATTGTTGTTTTGACTGTATTTTTGATCAAATAAATGCAGATTTGGTGAGCAGTCTGTTAGTACTTCTTTCAAAAACATAAAAAAAAAATCTTTCCAACCTCAAACTTTTAAACAGTAGTGTATAATATTGATACAAGGTGACAGCAACGTTTTATAAATAGTTTTTTTGGATAACTTTCATAAAATTGAGTTTTAAACTATCCAAACACATAGTAAAAGCTAGTCTGAGAAAATGTATCCATCAATTTTTTGACAGTTTAACTACATTTATGTCGGAAAGTAGCTGATGACTGAAGTTACATCTTCACTAACAGTCTCAGAGTCTCTGTTTTCTGAGGTCACCTGATGAATTTTGTGTTCTAGGTCGATAAAAAAGAGCTGACAGGGCGAACCCTTCTTCCTGTGCCGGGTTATAATGAGAAGGTTGAGTTTGGCGTGCTGGTGTCTTTCTCTTACAAGATTGAAGGATCAGGTAAGGGTTGTGTCTGGAGAAATTAGGTTAAAAGTACTGACAAGACATACAGAGGTTTATAAAATGAAATGTTCTCCTGTAGATGAGGAGGTGGTAGTGGCCACCACACGTATTGAGACCATGCTTGGAGACACAGCTGTGGCTGTCCACCCTAATGACCCCAGATATCAGGTGATGCCAAAGTTTCCTTTTCATAATTCTTGTGTTTAAGAAATGGTCTTGAGAATGTGTTTGAGTTAAATGAACTCTTTACTGTCCAGCATCTCAAAGGAAAGATGGTCGTTCACCCATTCTGTGACCGAAAGATGCCCATCGTGTTTGATGACTTTGTTGATATGAACTTTGGAACAGGTAATAAGCGTATATTTTCTGTAAGTTTGTCTTTGACGCTGCCGTTTTCTGGGTCCATGTGCAATTTACAGGGCAGTGTTGTTGTTGTACAGGTGCTGTGAAGATCACTCCTGCTCATGACCATAATGATTATGAGGTGGGAGAGAGACACAAACTGCCCTTCATCAACATCCTGGATGAAAATGGCCTACTAATCAATGTTCCTCCTCCATTCCTGGTAGGCACACACATATTGTGATATCTTTGACCCTGTTAACATCAGGAATTATTTTAATCTCGCCACAAATATGATGGAAGTGTGACATATTGTTCTCTGGTGTTTTAGGGGATGAAGCGCTTTGAGGCGAGGAAAACTGTGCTCCAGGCTCTGAAAGATAGAGGCCAGTTTAAGGAGGTCAAAGACAATCCAATGGTGGTGCCTGTCTGCAGGTTAGACACTGACTTCCACTTAAATCCTTAAAGGCACAATATGTAAGATTTTTGGATTAAAATATCCAAAAACCACTGGAACAATGTTACATATTTTGTTGACTTGTGTACTTACATTATCCCAAATGTTTCCAAGAATGTTTAAATCCAGAGAAATAAGCAATTTTAACCAGGACACGGACTGTGTCCGTGCGTCGCCTGTCAATGACATCATACCCGCGTTACCCTTGGTTTTTTATTTTGTAGAAACCTTGGAAACACCAAAGACGCTTTAATATATTGTATGTTTTATTAGACAGGTGAGCAACTGTTTGGATACATTCATCAACAGAAGACTAATAATTGTTATATAGCTCAGCACAGTTAGTCTTATTGTTTAAATCTCGTTTTCATTATTTACCGTGAGTACCATGTTTTACCATGCCTAATATCGATCTAGCTTACTGCAGTGTGAAATAAGTGTCTCATAGTAGCCACAGAGCTAACGCACAGAGTAGCATTATAACATAACTTTCAACACACTCAAATAATGTATCTAATATGATAAAACAGTGCTGTGTTACCCAACATACGCATGATCGGAAAAAGTGGAAGTGCTCGTCTGCGGCATAATAAAAGCTCAGCGAAATCAAGGCGTCATCAAGCTACGCCTTTGTTTTGAATAAGCGACCTCTAGTGGCGAAAAATTACATATTGTGGCTTCAACTTTCAGTTGTTTTCAACTGGTAGATCGCTGGTTTGATAAGGTTGTGGACAGCAGGGAAAAATCTGTGCTAAAATCAGAAATAATTGACTAAATGCCCCTTACATTCCCAGAAAGTGTCATATAGCTTGCAAATCTTTATTTGCAATAATTTATAGTAAATCAATGGCATAAAGTAACTAAGGTAATTTTCACAGCCAGTGTCATAGAAAGTGAGTGTCTATCACCAGATGTGAACCGCAGGTGCCTCCTAGTGGAATAACAAAGAAATTAATCCACCGTTAAAAAATACAAAAAAATGTTGGAGAGAGAGGAAGAAATACATTTTCAAAAAATTTAAAAAGTACGTTTTTCAAGCTTGTCATGCAATAACAAGCCACACCTCACCTCAGTAATCCTTGCAAAACACAATTCTGAGTGTTGTTTCAAGTATACCAGTTGATCAGACAGTTGTTTAAAAATGTCTGACTAAAGTTTTATAAACAGGAATTTTTTTTTCAATTTTGTGGAAACCGTGTGTGATAGAGACCCGATTGGTCACAAGGCGAATTGCACCATGAAGTAAAAAAATGTATTACAAGCAGATGTGCAAAAATGTGCAAATAAATATGGTTAAGAGAAATTAAGAGAAAGCGAAAGCAGGTTATTAATAAAAACAGTCTAAAAACTAGAACTGCTGCTAGGTACTAAAACAGTACCAACTCCCCTCTTCATCTATTGAGGTCAGAGTTTCAGTGCGCTTAAGCAGCACTTCAATAACCTTGTTCACAATCCCTCAAAAAACATGATCCGTCGTCCAATCCCCCTTCCACTAGTGACGGCTGCCTTAAATACATACATTTTCCCACTTGATAATTAGAGCATACCATTTTTATTAAATGAACTCTTGCCTCACCATATGATTAAGAAATGGATACACAAGATGATTAAGAACAAGAGTTAAAACAAGTCAATAAATAGGATGGATAAAACCAACACATACATAACATTTCCATAATTAGCTAAAATGAGCGCTTCCATTCAGTTCCCACTCTAAGGCCACGCCCACTTAGCTAAAACAGGAAATATAAAATGGCAAACCCCACTTAAATATTATAAAATGCTTAGGAACTGTAAGAACACAGTAAAAACAGTAATGGAAGATAAATTCAAGGTCTATCCATCACACAGTGCTAATTTTTTTTTTAAAGATTCTTTGATGAAAGTTCAAATAAAATAGCATTTGTTTGAAATGGAAATATTTTGTAACATAAAACGTCTTTACTCTCACTTTTGATCAATTCAATGCATCTTTGCTGGATATAAGTATTAATTTCTTTAAACAAATACTCACTGATCCCAAACTTTTGAACAGGAACAGTCTAATTGTGTATGGCTAGGTTAGAGAAATAAATGGGCTTAGGTTTTGAATGAGAGGATAAAACATTTCCTTTTTTTTCCCTGTTCGCTCAGTCAATATATGCATATTATGCAGATGCCAACGTGGTCAGGTTGCCTGACATCCCCTTATCCATAGACCATAAACAAAAATCCTACAAAAATTCTATATTAACTACAAATTAATTAGTAATTTATAATTTATTTATAATGTATTTTAATTTATTATTACTATAATTTGATAATTTTTTGTGCAGTAAATGGTTGCCTATGAGAGCATGAAACTATTGTAATTTAAAATTGTACAGTAAACAATTCTCATACTTGATGTCTAAAGTCCTGAAGCAATACCACATGAGAAGCACCTCTTTGATTTATACAGAAGTGCCATCCAGTCTTGGAATAGACCTTTAACCTCCTGGGTGCCACTGTCCACATACGAGGACATTTATATTTTAGTGAATTTCTCTGACACTATACATGTCACAGTTTTAAGTCTGGATGTCCTGTAAAGAGCATTTCAGAGATACCAATTGTTTTGAGGTTTCACCAGGACAACAACTTCTCCTTGGTCTTTAAAAATGACTGAATGATCAAATTTAGCACTCTTATGGAAATATTTTGTAATATTTTATCTCAGGAAAATGTTATGGGGTTTCTAATCAAAATATGACTTTCTGTTACAAAACAGGGCATTGATTTCATACATGTCCACTATAGAGGACACCAGGACTTAAATCATGTTTATCAGGCATTTTAGGAGACACAACAAGTGAATAGGAAAAGAAATTACATATTCCTATGTAACAATATACCTATGAAATATTACATATTATTATGAAAATGTTGCCATCTATTACTCCCATTTTTACACTATTACACCTCCAAGAACACATTTATTTGCAAATTAGAGACAGTGTATAGATACATTGCATTGAATGGGAAAACCCATGTATGGCCATTTTACCCACATATTGCATAAAGTATAATGGTATATCAATTCATTCTGTTATATCTTTCATAACATTGTTGAGAATCATCTTTCCCCGCCAGCGTTTTTAAAAAAAGTTTCCAGCCACCGCCAGGGTTTTTGATCATTTTCACAAAAATGTAATGGCCCATAGAATATTTTGTTGTATGAATATCTGAGCATGCAATATATCAAAAGAAAGAGCAGACCCTCTGCTTTTAAACAACAACAAAAAATCGTCCTTTTTTATCAACACTTAAATATGGGTAAGTTTCATAAAAAAAAGCAACATTTTGAACAAAAAGCTGAGAAAATCACGTTTTTGTCAAAGACAACATCCAGATCAGATTCAGAGCGATGATCAAACACAGATGGAGTAGATCGAGTCCATCAACACCCCTAATGCTTGCACAGTCCTATAGCTCTTTCTGGGTCGACATTTCATTCAGTAACATTAGGCAGTTTTGATTTATATGATGTTTAATGTTGATGATCACGTTATTTTATATATGCATCTGCTTACATACGATCGCTTGTTTTTTTGCGTCTTCTTCGCCTGTGTTTTGATCAGTTGATTCTGTACTCATTCAGAAGATGCGTAGTAGCGCCCCCTAGCGTATAAAAGTGAAAACACGGAAACCTGGAAAATTCCGTATTCGGCAGGGAAGCGTTTTCTCACAAATAACGGAAAATTCCGTGTTTGGCGGGGAAAGAGTTAAACAAAGTTTAAAAAAATCATGAAACCTAAAAATTGATTAGTGAATGAAAAAAAAAAAATCCCATTGTTTTTGCCTATACATGTCATTCCATGTCATTTTATTTTTTAAACAACTGAGTCCTGGTGTCGACTTACGAGGACATAGCATAACATGAATAAAATACATTGTTTAGAGCATTTGAATAATGATAATGACATAAAAAAATACTAAATTCAAAAAACTTTTTTAGGAGGTTAAAGTCGGTATGAAATGAAATTGCAGTAGTCTTTTCTTCCCTGTTGTGACATATCTCCAAGTGGAAACGACTTATCGAACAACAAAAAATGTAGTGCAGGACTTTAGTTTTTTTTCCAACAGGATTTGATTGGTTCATTGGATGGTTGTGGTTTGCTAGTGTGATCTCATGTGAGTGACAGGTTGTCCCGTCCTCGCGGCAATAAACACATCATCAGGGAAGAGAAGTTATTTTGGTTAAAGATTACGAGGACACATGAATTTATAAAAATAATAAAAATGATGCGCATGGATAAATCATTTATAATAAGCACTGCAATATTCCATAAAAAATAAGAATTGTCAATTGTGATTTTAATTCCATTACAGCTGTTATGTTAACATGCACAAAGCAATTGATGAGTGTATGTGTGTTTCTCAGCCGTTCTAAGGACATAGTGGAGCCTCTGCTGAAGCCTCAGTGGTACGTGGACTGCAGAGAGATGGGAAAGCAGGCTGCAGATGTCGTCAGAAATGGAGAGCTCAAGATCATCCCTGACCACCACCTTAAAACCTGGTTCAACTGGATGGACAACATCAGGTGACCCTTCTGTCTCAGCTCAGATGTTGTCTGCTGGAGTCACTGTATGTGTGTAGTAACACTCTATGGGTATCAGGGACTGGTGCATCTCACGGCAGTTGTGGTGGGGCCACAGGATACCAGCGTACTTTGTGACTGTGAAGGATCCGTCAGTCAAACCAGGCGAGGTAAGCAGAGACACAGCAAAATGCATCCTGCAGTATGTGCTGTGGATACACAGGGATGGTGGGAATTAAGATACAGTATTGTTTGCATTTAGGATGTGGACGGACATTATTGGGTCAGCGGGAGGACAGAGGAGGAAGCCAGAGAAAAAGCTGCCAAACGCTTCAATGTCACTCCAGACAAAATCTCTCTACGCCAGGGTGCGAGTCTAACATACACATACTCTCATTACCACTGAGTCATTTTATCCTTCTGTTTTGTTTGTGTCAGTTTTTACCCTCTGGCATCAATAAAGCATCTTTCTTTCTGTCTGTTTGTGTTTCAGATGAGGATGTGTTGGACACTTGGTTCTCCTCAGGGATCTTCCCCTTCTCCATCTTTGGCTGGCCCAATGAGGTCAGATATTAATACAGAATACACACACACACACATGTGCAGTAGGCAGCATGGCAAGACTGTAATGGCAATATTTAGCCTAAACTCAGTCTAAATTTGCTGACTTGTGTAGGGCTGATTTTTACTTGTCTAATACCAGATTTGTATTAAATTATTGATTGTTAATTTTATTTTGTTGTAATATATTTTTGTATTAATAGTATAGGTCTAATACCAGATTTATTTTTTAATTTTCCTTTTTTTTTTTTTTAAATATATGTAATACATTTTGTTTTTTATTTACATTATTTTTTTTAATGTAATATATAAATAAAACATGAAATATTGTAATTATATTTCTAATTATATATTATGATTATATACACATTATATAATGCAATTATGTCAGTTAATGTTTTCAATTAAAGTTATTATAAAGTGTTACAGAGAAAGTCTAGGTTATGTCCCTGGGTCTCTGCAAAAAGTAGAGAGTATTATTATTTGTGCTAATATGTAATATTGTCAATAATATATACAGAGACTACAGTGATTGTCTAATTTTGCAATATTTGTGTGTTAGTCAGAGGACCTGAGAGTCTTCTACCCAGGAACGCTGTTAGAGACGGGCCACGATATCCTGTTCTTCTGGGTGGCTCGTATGGTCATGATGGGCCTCAAACTTACTGGAAAACTACCTTTCAAAGAGGTGGGTGTGTTGTTTTTTTATATATATTTTCTATATTTTATATTTTATTTTTGGAGCTTCTGGGCCTGCAAAATTTAAAAGTGAGTGTCTAACAGACTGTTAAACTTCCTCTCAGATGTATCAGCATGTGTCAATTAATTCAAAGCTAGTGTAACTTGTGTTTCATAACTTCTGGTGTAAATCTGGTGTGTTCTTTTAGGTGTACCTGCATGCAGTGGTACGAGATGCCCATGGCAGGAAAATGAGCAAGTCTCTCGGTAACGTCATCGACCCTCTGGACGTCATCACTGGCATTTCACTGGAGGTAGCTAAACTACTGACTCTTGCATTAACACTACGTGGCTACATAAGGTGAATTTATGTGAAAATGAAAATGAATTTGAGGCTTGTGTGTGTGTGTGTGTGTGTGTGTGTGTGTGTGTGTGTGTGTGTGTGTGTGTAGGGTCTTCACGCTCAGCTAACAGACAGTAATCTGGATCCTCTGGAGGTTGAGAAGGCCAAACAGGGACAGGTATAACCCGTTTTCTATGAGCTCTTGTAATCTCTTGTTTTTGTACCTTTTAGCTGCTGCTATGCTTTCCTATTACATTCTGTTTGTGCATGTGTCCTCTCTCTAGAAATCCGACTATCCCAGTGGAATTCCAGAATGCGGGACTGACGCGCTCAGATTTGCTTTATGTGCTTATACCAGTCAAGGTAAAAAAAAAAAAATGTATCAGTCATATCTACATTGATCTGCCAGTTATTGCAGTACACAAAAAGTAGAAATATTATCATAAAGGCCCCAATATATTCATGGCGAAGTTTTTTCATTCTTTGCTTAGGAGTAAAATGAAGATCAAAATACCTTTGCAGGGATATACTGTTAGTGAACTTCCCAACGCCACCCATGCTGCTGGGAGCAGCGTTTAGATGAATATGTAAATTTGTGCTGCGTGCTTTCCTCTCAATAACAAAATAAACACACAACAAAAATTACAGCGGTGAGAAAACAGCACTTAAAGAGATAGTTCACCCAAAAATGAAAATTATCCCACAATTTACTCACCCTCAAGCCATCCTAGGTGTACATGACTTTCTTCTTTCAGCCAAACACAATCGGAGTTATATAAAAAAAATATCCTGGCTCTTCTAAGCTTTATAATGAGAGCGAATAGAGTTTTTGAAGCTCCAAAAAGCGCATCCATCCATCATAAAAGTAATCCATACGGCTCCAGGGGGTTAATAAAGGTCTTCTGAAGCGAAGCAATGCGTTTTTGTAACTATAATCACTGGCTTCTGGTAATGGCCGTACGCGAATCAAGGTCCGGCAGAACAGGGAAGAGTGAAATATGACCCGACGTAGGAGTAGCATAAGCTTAGGTGAGAGTAGACGCCTCTCTTGGTTCAAACAAATAGGGCTGGGTAACAAGCTCCTCTGACATTTCTCGTTAAAAAAATCTCATTTTAGACTTCTAATTCGTGACCGGTGTTTTGTTTTGCTCTATCCTTCCGTGTTCATTAATACGTCAGGTCAGAGCTCACTCTTCTGCCGGAACTTGACACGCGTATGGAAGCCAATGATTATAGTTTATAAAGTTATAAATATGGATATTTTTCTTACAAAAACACATCGCTTTGCTTCAGAAGGCCTTTATTAGCCCCCTGGAGACGCATGGATTACTTTTATGATGGATGGATGCACTTTTTGGAGCTTCAAAAACTCTACTCACTCCCATTATAAAGCTTAGAAGAGCCAGGATATTAACATGACAAAAAAGGTTGAACGTCACTTTCGATTAGATAAAACTTCAATTTCTACTATAAAAGAAGCTCTCTGGTGTATTCATGCGTCTGACCTCAACTGACTGAACAGAAGGAATGAACCGGAGAAGAGTTTCAGCTCAAATCGAGAGCAAACTTTTCTAGAAAGTTCACTTTGGCAAGATGTTTCGAACTCCCATAACAAACACCAAACAAACTTAGTTTTGGCCTGATTAGATTAAGGTATGATAAGGTACATGGATGTAACCATCATCACTGACAAACCTGTATTGATATATCAGTATTCTGAATATTCAGGTGGATGATAATAATAATAATAATAAAACATGTCCTGATAAAGTATGACTTTGTGCTTTTTTTTTTTTTTTTTATTTCTCCCAGGCCGAGACATTAATCTGGACGTGAACAGGATTCTGGGATATAGGCATTTCTGTAACAAGCTGTGGAACGCAGTGAAGTTTGCCATGAGGACCCTGGGAGAGGAATTTGTTCCCTGCAAAAAAGCTCAGGTGAGAGAAAGAGATGGACAGGCGGACGTGATGGATAGATGGACGATGTGTCAGGACGCTTTGTGGTGTATTGTGGGGTGATTTCCCTCTCAGTTAATTTCTAAACATGTGATTCTGTGTCTCTCAGCTGTGTGGCAGTGAAAGTGTGTCTGATCGCTGGATTCTGTCCCGTCTGAGCGCGGCAGTAGCGCTGTGTGATAACGGATTTCAGGCCTACGATTTTCCGGCAATCACCACTGCCATCTACAATTTCTGGCTGTATGAGCTCTGTGATGTTTATCTGGTAATGAATACACACACCACCTACACACACTTACTTTTGGCCTCTAAATTAAATATACTCATTTGTATATTTAATTTAGTCTCTGAACACATTTCTAAATAAGCTTTAGAGTTTTGTTGGTAAGTTTAACTTTAAAAGTTTAACTGCTCGTATAGGAAAGTGTGAAGCCGGTGTTAAGCAGGACAGATTCAGAAGGACAAAAACAGGCAGACATCTGCAGACAAACTCTCTACACCTGTCTGGAGGTGGGACTCCGCCTCCTGTCTCCCATCATGCCTTTTGTTACTGAAGAGCTCTTCCAGCGGTTGCCAAGGAGACGGCCTCAGGACAGCCCCCTTAGCATCTGTGTCACACCTTATCCAAACACTTCAGAGGTGAGCAGGGATGACCAAAGCTAAGGCTCAGTAGGGCCTAGTGGTTCCCAAACTGGGGTAACACGTACCCCTGGGGTACAAACAATATTTTCCATTCATTTAATTCCACCCCACCTTAAAATAACATCAAAACCGTGCATGTATTTCTAACGGGCAAAATGCCATAAAAGGTTAAATAGATGACATCCAATCAAATGACCTCATCTTTTTCGGTAGAGGTTGCATGCAGAGTATGCGGCCTTAGCAAATTGCGCTACATTACTGCCGTTCTTGACAATGTACCTTTGTAAAATGTAGCACTTATTAGCATAAAGAACAAATATAGACACAGATTGTGCATAGAAATTAAGACTCAAACGCTCTTCGATACAAAAACATAACCCGTGCGAGTTCTTGTTTTTAATGTTGATAATATATGAGCAATTATATAATACAAATCGTGCAGCTCTTGTCAAAGGTCAGGGGTCAAGGCAGTGTGTCCTAGTAGTTACGTATCTGGTCTGGTAAATTTTTTTATTCTATTCTGATAAGGAATGTGTCGAAACAGTCATCATGCTGTTGGCAGGAAATCCATGTGCTTTACTTCAGCCAATGATGCAAAAATGATCCATCATTTATTGAGGGGAATGTTGTTGAATGTGAAGTTGACTGGAATAAAAACTGCCTTTGGAACTTCAATGACATAAAGTTTATATTACATGAAGAGTGGAGAGAGGAAATAATCTGAAACAAATGCATCCTGTGTTGGTTTCTAGTATAAATGGTGTTTTGTTTGGTTGTAGTTCTGTTGGTACAGCGAGGAGGTCGACCGTCAGATGGAGTTTGTCATGTCTGTGGTCAGAACCATCCGATCACTCAGGGCCGATTACAACCTGACCAAGACCCGCGCTGACTGTAAGATGTCACACAGTACACTGCACACTCATTTCACACTGACTAGATTCAACTAGGGATGCACCAATCCAAGGCCTGGGTCAATATTGCCACCTATACGGACCATTTTAAACAGATTGGTCCGATGTGACTGATCCAAATCCAATGCTGGTCATTAAAAAAGGAATGCACAATATGTTGGTATATCTATCTATCTATCTATCTATCTATCTATCTATCTATCTATCTATCTATCTATCTCTCTCTATCTATCTAATCTATATAAAACAATATAAAACAATTCCATCATATATATACACTCACCTAAAGGATTATTAGGAACACCTGTTCAATTTCTCATTAATGCAATTATCTAAATCAACCAATCACATGGCAGTTGCTTCAATGCATTTAGGGGTGTGGTCCTGGTCAAGACAATCTCCTGAACTCCAAACTGAATGTCAGAATGGGAAAGAAAGGTGATTTAAGCAATTTTGAGTGTGGCATGGTTGTTGGTGCCAGACGGGCCGGTCTGAGTATTTCACAATCTGCTCAGTTACTGGGATTTTCACGCACAACCATTTCTAGAGTTTACAAAGAATGGTGTGAAAAGGGAAAAACATCCAGTATGCAGCAGTCCTGTGGGCGAAAATGCCTTGTTGATGCTAGAGGTCAGAGGAGAATGGGCCGACTGATTCAAGCCGATAGAAGAGCAACTTTGACTGAAATAACCACTCGTTACAACCGAGGTATGCAGCAAAGCATTTGTGAAGCCACAACACGCACAACCTTGAGGCGGGTGGGCTACAACAGCAGAAGACCCCACCGGGTACCACTCATCTCCACTACAAATAGGAAAAAGAGGCTACAATTTGCACGAGCTCACCAAAATTGGACAGTTGAAGACTGGAAAAATGTTGCCTGGTCTGATGAGTCTCGATTTCTGTTGAGACATTCAGATGGTAGAGTCAGAATTTGGCGTAAACAGAATGAGAACATGGATCCATCATGCCTTGTTACCACTGTGCAGGCTGGTGGTGGTGGTGTAATGGTGTGGGGGATGTTTTCTTGGCACACTTTAGGCCCCTTAGTGCCAATTGGGCATCGTTTAAATGCCACGGCCTACCTGAGCATTGTTTCTGACCATGTCCATCCCTTTATGACCACCATGTACCCATCCTCTGATGGCTACTTCCAGCAGGATAATGCACCATGTCACAAAGCTCGAATCATTTCAAATTGGTTTCTTGAACATGACAATGAGTTCACTGTACTAAAATGGCCCCCACAGTCACCAGATCTCAACCCAATAGAGCATCTTTGGGATGTGGTGGAACGGGAGCTTCGTGCCCTGGATGTGCATCCCACAAATCTCCATCAACTGCAAGATGCTATCCTATCAATATGGGCCAACATTTCTAAAGAATGCTTTCAGCACCTTGTTGAATCAATGCCACGTAGAATTAAGGTAGTTCTGAAGGCGAAAGGGGGTCAAACACAGTATTAGTATGGTGTTCCTAATAATCCTTTAGGTGAGTGTATATGTAATTGTTTTAACCCTCCTAATGCATTAAAAAAAACTGTATACGCCCTTTTGCATTCCAGGGTCTTTTTGGCCCTGGTGGAACATAATGTTATAAAACAGTCATAACTTAATATTTAGTTTTTTTTTTTATTGTATCTAATCGGTAACTGAATACATAGAAGTTTTGTTTTGAAAGTAACAATGTTTTTACCAGGCTATTAATTAATTTACCTGATTTTTATTAATTAAAAAATTGAGAAATTCTTTGAAATTTCCAATTTTTAAAGAACTACAGCAAAACCAGTGTGATGCAAGAAAATATATATTTTTTATCAATGTATAAGAACATATAATGAGAATTACCAGTGTGAACTCCATTGACTTGCTCAAAACATTTATGAAACTACATATTCTTTTTCTAACAAAATAACACCAAAACATCAATATTAATCTGATGTTTTCAAACTAAATATATTACTTTTTCTTGCATAAACTTTTACTTTCATATTAAAAAATGATGAAAAACGGCTTGAATCTCCTTTTCATGCTGCAGTGGTTCATCAATAGGTGGCAGCAAAGTGATATGTCCAAACCCTCTTTCCTTTTTCAAATGTAGACTATTTGGTGTATGAACTTTTGCTCTACAAGCACATTGACTATTTGTTTTTGTCATTTTATTTTAATTTCAGAATTTTTGTATGTGCATGTTTATGAACAAAATGAGGAAAGAGGCTAAATGTATTTTACAGAAGTAATTTCAGTTTGTGAGCTTCATTATATAATCAAATGTTGGTGCATCCCTAGTCTCAACATTAACCACATCACACACACAGGCTGAAGTTTACACACAACCCTACTGACCATAAAAAGGTATCATCAGTTGAGAACCTCAGAACTTTTATTAGCAGACACAAATGTAACTGTGTTTTATGTCTGTCTCAGGCTACCTGCAGTGCATCGACTCTGATACTGCGGCTCTGGTCCAGACATACAATCTTCAGATCCAGACACTGTCGTACTCTCAGACTATTCACCCAGTGGTTGGAGGCGACAACACTATCCCACAAGGCTGTGCGGTGGCCATCGCCTCGGATAAATGCACTGTTCACCTCATGCTGAAGGTAAAAATGCGTTTTGGCTTGCACTTATATACCACTTATATTCTGGTTGTCATAATCCCCACCACAGCTGCCAAATACAATAATTAAATTAATCAGCCGGAAATGAGGAGATAAAGTGAATTTAACTGTGATTCTCCAAAAATAACATGAGCACATGTTTAACACCCAATAATCTGGTTTGGCTTCGCATCAAGAATTCATTTCCTGCTCCTACAGCGTCACATTTGAATGTGTAATGAGCTTTCTGTGTCTGTAAACACGCCAGTTTCGAAATCCTTTTCTCCGACTCAGGGTTTGATTGACTTGGAAAAGGAGGTCACTAAATTGACAGCAAAGAAAGGGGAGCTGGAGAAACAGTTGGAAAAGCTGAAGGAAAAGATGGCCAAGAACGACTACAAGGAGAAAGTTCCTGTTAAAGTGCAGGAGGCAGATGCTGAGAAGGTAAGTAGGATAGAGGGGAAGCAATTTGTCTGAGAAAATGGTCTTAAATCACAGTTCTCTACAGGTTCTTGTCTTGAAGAAAAGTGCAACATTTTTTGTTCTTTCCAGCTGAGGCAGAATGAAACTGAACTGCAGAAAGTGAAGGAAGCCATCGAGAACTTCAGAAAAATGATGTAACAGCTCACCATGATCATGTTTTTTCTATTGTTTATGAACATTGAGATCCTTTCCTTTGTTTAATGTCATTCAGTCCTGTCTACTGAACAATAATGTGGAGAAGCTTGAATAAAAATCAACCTTAGATTAAATATCATCAAAAATGGTCTCATTTGTGTAATATTTCCAATATAAAATATCTCAAACTATATATTATCAATATTTTCAAGAAACATACAACCATACAATTTCAAGTACAATAACAAACTTTTATTTTGTGTTAAACACAAATAATACATGTTTGAAGACCACAAAAAAAAAAAAAAAGTATCCCGTTTTTATTTAATATTCATATACAATATAACATTCAGGACATTTAACGATGCGATTTGTTCATAATTACAGTGCTCCACAAAATAGAGGATAAAAATAAAAACAGATTGAGAAAGAAGCAAGAGATCTTTGAGTCCCATCACTGAGTCTCTTAAAAGAAACAAACGTCCAGACGGTGATGACAAACCTGAGCGTCAACATTTCCAACCCTCATTTTCATGTTTAATACCCACTGCGATGGAGGCATGGCACAACCAATAATTTAAAACGCCTCTGTCAAACCATGTGAACAAACAAAAACTAGTAGCCTTGTCACCTTTAGATGAACAACTAATTCTAAACGCCTCCCTGCCATCCCACAGAGCTGACTCAAATGTACCGGTATGTGATTCCCTTTGACCTCTGGCCTCCAGTGCTCTCTTCCTGTCGCTCATTGGCTCTCTACAGTATCGAGGGAGGCCTTGAACTCAGAAATGGGGAGTGGAGTGCAGTGTGTCGTATCAAAATTTTGCATGTACTTTCGTGCCTGAGAGAAAAATGACCAGTTACCACAAAAACTTAAAAGCCTTTAATAGCTTAAATACTACATATAAATACAGCAATTATTGCACGCTGATGTGCAAGATTGTGGGAAGCTACAATATACTACACTACAGTATAACAAGGTGTATACTCTGATATTTTTGTAACATACCAAGAATAGAGCAAGCTGTCTTCTGCCTTCGAGTGCCATGTCTTCACCTGAAACAGAAGACAGAAGATCAGATCACCAACAGTCAAATGTCTGTGCTGTTTTAAACAGAAGCTGTAGCCATGGTAAATGGAAATCATTGCGGAACGTCTTGTTTCTACCACACTGGAAGTGAGTATGTCTACTGTGTATGAAGCACGTACCAACGCTCCAGGGGAACAGGGTCTCTCGGTCTGTCTTATAGGACTGCAGCACAGACAAGCACCAATCATCATCCACCTCATAGCCGGTGTACACAGATTCTGAGGAACAGGGAAAGAGTGACATTCTGCTTAATACAGCCAAATCAAACAAAGGAAACACGGGAAAAAACGCCAGATATTATGGAATAAACCCATCTAGAAATTCTGTCTGATACCGACAGTTCTTTACATATTAGGGTTCATAACCGGTGTTATGGCCAGTATTCTAATCCATGAGTTTTCAAACTTTCTGATGCCACTGACCGCTAAATGATTAAATGACTCCCTTTCAAACATATACAAAAATTATTTTATATATAAAGACCAAATTTATACTGTACAAAATAAAAATATCTGGAAAATATTTGGTCCCCATTAAATGGATAGTTCACCCAAAAACTTAAATTCTGAAGATAAGATATTTTGAAGAATATGGTTAATCAAACAGTTGATGGACCCAATTGACTTCCATAGTATTTTTTTTTTTCTTTTTTTCATTCTATGGAAGTCAATGGGGTCCATCAACTGTTTGATTAACCATATTCTTCAAAATATCTTCTTTTGTGTTCAGCAGAAGAAAGAAGTTCATACAGGTTTGAAACAACTAGAAGATGAGTAAATCATGACAGAATTTCATTTTGGGGTGAACTATCCCTTTAAACGGACACTCTGTTTTCTATCCACCATTAACCATTACTGTTAAATGTAAGCATGAAGAAAAACAACTGAACTGTCAACTGAATAAAATATAAATAATGATTAAATCACATAATTTCTGACCAGTCTTTACATAGCAAAATGAATCCATAAAGTCATCATTTTGTACAGTTTATTTTTACACTTTTTTCTCTAATAGTGTGCCACTCACTGGAACCCAGTTTGACAACCTTTTCTAAGCTATAATATTTTAGATAAAAATAAAAAAAACACTAAAACCATAAGCCATGCTATAGTTCAGGCATTTATTTCACATAGCACAGAAAAGGAGAAATTATTTTTACCTTAGTAAAAATTATATTAATATTAATAACTATATAAATAAGTAATATTATCAACTTCTAATAGACCAAGAAATATTAATAAAATAAAAATCTGTAATATTTTATTAAAATATGTAATAAAAAAAAAAACTGATAATATTAATAAAAATGAATCAATAACTATAAAAACACACCTCCTTCAACCTGTGTCCCTGCTGCGAGCCACTGCCTGACAGCCCTGATAGCATCATCTGTCATGACCTTAGGATACCTGAGGGACAGAGAGACTGAGAGATGAAAGCAACTGAAGGAGCCGAGTCAGATTAAGCCGCTTGTGTGAATGCTGTCTGACCTGTACTGGAGTAGTTTGAGTAACAGGTCATTTCCTCTGTTGGACATGATGTCTTCTGGACCCCTGTATCAATACACAAAAAGGCCACGTCAAGATCAGGAGCAATTCATGTTTCACATTTGTGTCCTGAATAACTCACGTGGTAGTGATGATTTCATCTTTGGTTCTTCTGATCAATAACACTGGACCCTGGTACCTGAAATGAGAGCCAAAGTATTTAAATGGAGCTTATGTTGTAAATTTTTCACATGATTCATTTAAAGTCACAATGAAATCAAAATTAACCTTTCTTATTAAATGATTTATCGGTGCACATCATTTTTTTTAATCAAAATAACTTCCCCTCCCTCTTGCAGCGAAATCCCTTCTCTGATGATGTTACTGGCGCAACAATCAAATCAATTCCCAATTAACAAAATTAAGTCCCGTCCTACTTTTTTTCTCATTCAAGAAGCTGTTTCACTCAAATGTACATCACAGAGAAGAAAAGTCTGTCGCAATGTCTATTTCATGTTGAATTTAATAGTAAAAAACAAAGATGACTAACTTGCAAAGCTGTTCAGCGTTGTTCAGGTTCATGTACTGCCTCACCGTATGGGTGACCAAGGGTCCTGAGGAAATAGAAACAAACGGATTCATCAGTGAATTGTTTGGGTCACTCTTTAGAAAGGAGTAGAGATGAAGAGAGTACAACACTCACTCCAGCTTTCTGGCATGACCTTCAGCGCAAGGGGTAAAAGGTCATCAAATGAGGCATCTAGAACCAGAGCTCGGATCTCTGGGTATGACATCACAGCCCAACTGGCTAAAATAGAGCAAGACGTTAAGAATTATAGTAAAACAAATTCATCATTTTGTCCGTTGTCTGGTCTGTGATGGTTTACCTGTGAAGCCCCCTATTGACCAGGCGTACACAATAATGTCACTCAACTGGAAGCCCAGTTTGTGCACGGCAAACTGAATGACGACGTCCATCGCATTGGCCTCATTTTGAGGAAATGGAACTCCCTGAAAAAGCAGAAGAGAAAAAAAAGTACACTTTTCATCCATTTTGCATTTTAGATAATACATACAAATACTCTCATGTAACCAGTGTACACTACATTAGCTGTGTGCTGTTATGACAAGGTCAGTGTGAGGAACAGATGGTGTGATGTTCACTTACTGTACTGCCGCCAAACCCTGGGTGATTCCAGCCCAACACTGAGTATCCACCTATAAACACAACAGAGGAAACAGTTTCACACCCATCTAGTGCATGAATGTTGAAAATACAACACAGACACACTGAGGTGAACACACTTACCTTCCAGTGGCGTATTCATGCAGCCGACCTCATAGAATCCTGCGTTTCCCTCACAGCAGATCACCTGTGATACTCATTATATCAGTATTGGAATGTGGCTCGAGGTAATTCTACTACTTTCTTTCTCCGAAGCTTCTCTATTATGATTTCTTCTGCTCTCTTCTAATGGCACATTTACTTTATTTACACTATTCAGATTCTTACCAGAGTTTTTCCAGATGGTCCTCCATCTCTCCTCCGATCTACAAACATGGTGTCAATCTCATTCCCATCACAAGCTACCAGTTTGTTCCGCTGACCGTCATACTGAACACAACAAGGCAAATATGGGGTTATGACCTTTATTCAGGGTTTTTCCCCACACAAATTTCCACATAATTTCTTGGATACACACTACTGTACAAAAGTTGATCAAAAGATTATTATTTCAAATAAATGCTGTTCTTTTGATTAATCAAAAAATCCTGAAAAACTGGAAACTTAAGAAATTTTTCTTGAGCAACAAATCGTCTCGGTTACGTATGTAACCCTCGTTCCCTGAGGAGGGAACGGAGACGTAACGTCAGTGACTGACGAATGGGGGTTTCGCTTAGAAGCCTATCATCTTCGAGATCTAGAAAACGCCCAATGGCAGCGCCAATGCCATGGGCATGCGGAATTTGCATAGCGTAACTCCGCCCCACAGCGTGGGTATATAAGGAAGTACGCTGGCAACATCGCATTATGTTTACCTGCTGAGGAGCCAAGACTGAACTCCCGGCTGTTCCAGCGGTACAGCGGAAGTGGCAGAGGGACGTTACGTCTCCGTTCCCTCCTCAGGGAACGAGGGTTACATACGTAACCGAGACGTTCCCTTTCGTTCAGTCACTCCGAGTAACGTCAGTGACTGACGAATGGGGGTCCCAATATAATCACGCCACTCGGCTGTCATCCAGTGCCCTGCGTAAGCGTGAGCTCCCTGTCGTAAGCTAGTACGGACGAAGGACTCCCACTTAACACAGGAATACCAAGGTACACTGGGAAGCATATTCCAGGTGGAAGTATGCGCCAAATGCCTACCCGTAGGGAGGACTTAAGAACACATATGACCCGCTCAGGGCTACATATGGGAACTCTGGGGTAACCAGCCGAAGGTGGAAGAATTTTACCCCCAGGGGTGGCAAGGGGCTTGCCAAGGGAAAGACACCTGCTCAGGGAGACTTACAGTGGGAATACACATGTGGGGGTCGCCCAACGGGGGAACCATGCACACGGTGGCACCTAGCCAACACGAGGGCCTGAGCGAGTGGGCAGACGTACTGGTGTCGGCATCAGCAGTGCTGGAGGAACTCAGGGCTTCAGGGAAACTACCTGAGGAAAATATCGCACATATCCAGTCCGTGGAGTGGAATGGCGAGCAAGCGAAGACACCTGAGCCTAGTCCATTACCGGCCACTAGTAGAGGCGAGTACAAGAGAGGACACTGGCTCCACTCGGAGATTATAGAATCTGGCGAATGTGTTGGGTGTCGCCCAGCCTGCAGCTCTGCAATGTCTGTTAGCGAGGCGCCATGCGCTAGAGCCCAAGAGTGAGCCCTGACCCCTAGGGGGCATGGACGCCCCTGCGTCAGGTAAGCCAAAACAATGGCGTCCACTATCCAGTGAGACAACCTTGCTTGGAGAGAGCCTTTCCCTTCAGCTTCCCACCATAACAGACAAAGAGCTGGTCTGAGGTCCTGAACACTGCGTTCTGTCTACGTAAGCACGGAGGGCGCGTACTGGACAGAGCAGTGCCAAGGCTGGGTCTGCCTCCTCCAAAGGCAGCGCTTGCAGGTTCACCACCTGGAACGGAGTGGTGGGAACCTTGGGCACATATCCAGGCCGGGGTCTCAGGATCACGTGAGAGTAGGCCGGCCCGAATTCCAGGCACGCTTCGTCAACCGAAAATGCCTGCAGGTCCCCTACCCTCTAGATGGAGGCCAAGGCGATCAGGAGCTCTGTCTTTTCATAGACAGGAACTTAAGCTCGCTGACCGCAATGGCTCGAAGGGAGCCCTCTACAGAGCACTTAAGACTACTGAGAGGTCCCAAGAGGGTACGAGGGGAGCGCGAGGAGGATTCAGTCTCCTCGCTCCCCTCAGGAACCTGATGACCAGGTCGTGCTGACTTACCTTTTTCGTCTCCACAAGGTCGTGGTAGGCTGATATAGCGGCCACATAAACCTAGAGGGTGGAAGGAGACAGCCTTCGTTCCAACCCTTCTGGAGGAATGCGAGCACGGACCCGATCGGGCATTTTCAGGGGTCTTCTTGGCGAGAAGAACACCAGTGACGAAGAGGTTCCACTTCAACGCATAGGCGTGTCATTTCTGTAGACAGGGCCCTAGCGGAAGTGATGGTAGCCACCACCTGAGGTAGTAGGGTACTCAAACCTGCCACGTCCCATCCAGGAGCCACACGTGGAGGTTCCAAAGATCGGGACGCGGGTGCCAAAGGGTGCCCCGTCTCTGAGAAAGGAGGTCCTTCCTCAGAGGAATCGACCAGGGAGGGGCTGTCGCAAGGAGTACAAGTTCGGAGAACCAGGTCCGGCCGGACCAATACGGGGCGACCAAAAGGACCTGCTCCTTGTCCTCCCTGATCTTGCACAGAACCTGTGCAAGAAGGCTCACTGGGGGAAACGCATACTTGCGGAGGCCCCGCGGCCAGCTGTGCGCCAGAGCGTCCGTGCCGAGGGGGCCCTCGGTCAGGGAATAAAACAGGCGGCAATGGGAAGAGTCGTGGGAGGCAAACAGATCTACCTGTGCGTCGCCGAACTGTTCCCAAATCAGCTGAACCGTCTGGGGATGGAGTCTCCATTCTCCAGGAAGTGGCTGAAGCCGTGAGAGCTCGTCGGCTGCACGGTTCAGGACTCCCGGGATATGGATGGCACGAAGGGACCTCAGGTGCTTCTGACTCCATAAGACGAGATGGCGGGCGAGTTGAGACATGCGGCGGGAACGCAGACCACCCTGGTGGTTGATGTACGCTACTGTGGCCGTGTTGTCTGACCGGACTAGCACGTGTTGACCCTTGAGCAGCGCTCGGAAGCGGTGCAGGGCGAACCGTACTGCCAGCAACTCGAGGCAATTGACATGCAGGAGGCGCTGGGGTCCTGTCCAGGAGCCCGCGGCAGCATGTCCATTGCACATGGCACCCCAGCCCGTGGTGGAGGCATCTGTTGACACAACAATATGCCTGGAAACTCGTTCTAAGGACACACCGGCCCGTAGAAAACTGAGGTTCGACCACGGGGTGAGGGTCTGCAGGCAGGCCCGAGTCACTGGGACCGGAGCGTGCCCGACTGCCATGCCCATCTCGGGACTCGATCGCGAAGCCAGTGCTGAAGCGGTCTCATATGAAGCAATCTGAGCGGCGTTACCGCGGCTGCAGATGCCATATGCCCCAGGAGCCTCTGAAATAACTTCAGTGGAACCGCACTCTTGCTCCTGATTTGACGGAGGCAAGTCAGCAGTGACTGCGCGCGCTCGCTCGTAAGCTGCGCGCACCTGGCGACCGAGTCGATACTGAGAAAAGAGATCCTCTGGACTGGCAGAGTTTGCTCTTTTCTCAGTTGACCCGAAGGCCCAGACGAGCTAAGTGCTGGAGCACCAGGTCTCTGTGTTCGCACACCTGCTCTCGAGAGTGACTCAGGAACAGCCAGTCATCGAGGAAGTTCAGGATGCGAACCCCGTGTTGCCTGAGTGGCACAAGGGCTGCCTCGACAATCTTCGTAAAGACGAGAGGGGACAGAGCTAGCCCGAATGGGAGGACCGCGTACTGATATGGAAGTAGGCGTCCTTCAGGTCGATCGCTGCAACCCAATCTACTGGATGAACGCATTCGAAAAGGCGCTTCGCTGTCAACATCCTGAACGGAAGCCTGTGAAGGGATCGGTTCAGGACGCGCAGGTCCAGGATCGGTCGTAACCCACCGGTTTTCTTGGGTACAATGAAGTAAGGACTGTAGAAGCCGGACTTCATCTCGGCTGGAGGGACAGGCTCGATCGCACCCTTCGCCAGCAAGGTAGCAACCTCCGCACGCATGACAGGGGCGTTGGGCCCCCCATGGTGTGGCGGACTCCCCGGAGCGGGGAGGAGCCTGAGCGAACTGAATCGCATAGCCGAGCCTGATGGTCTTCTCGACCCAGCGGAACAGTCCGGGAAGCTCTAGCCAGGCTCCCAAAAACTGCACCAGCGGGGTCGTGCGGACCACAGACGTACCCCGGGTGGGGCAGCGAGGCGGCGTGACCGGCGTCGCGTCCCGGTGTGGGGGCACGGTCATCAGCCGCGTCCTGACAGAGGAGACCAGGGAAGGACGCGCGTTCCACTGGGGTCTGCTCTGAGAGGAGACTGGCGTTAGAGAGGGACGAGAGTGGCGTGGCCCGGGGGCGGCGCACACTGCCATCGGTCTCTGGGTGCTCAGGGATGGGTGAGTTAGTTCTTCCACATAGGGTGCTGCTGACCTGGGGGCCAGCAGCTGAACAGAAGATTCTCCCCCGGCCCTCCACCGGGGGAAGGAGTGGCCCTGCTACCAACTCCTTGGAAGAACTGCCCATCCCTGAGCTGTCCGCGTCAGGAGCGCCGCTAGCCTGGCGTAGGCGGGCTGCGGGGCTGGGAGCGGACGGGGGCGCCTTCCTGCGACCATCCCTACGGCGCGGCCCGGAAAGGGCGGCGGGAGGGTCGAAGCCGCAGGAGGGCGCCCTCGGCGGCAAGCAGACTGAGGCGACTGAGCCTGCGGCTGAGTAACAGCCGCCGGGGCAGTACGTTTAATGGCCTTAGTCTGCTACTGGACGGCCGAGAACTGTTGGGCGCAGTTCTTGGCCGTGCCGCCGAAGAGGCCGGCCTGGGATATGTGAGCGTTGAGGAACCGGGTTCGCTCAGCCTCTCTCATATCGACCAGGCTGAGCCTCGTCTCTCCTGGACCACAGCTGTGGACATCACCTGACCCAGGGAGCGCACGGTCACCTTCGTCACCCGGAGGGCGAGGTCGGTGGCGGCACGCGGCTCATTAAGAGCCCTGGGACAGCTCTACCCTCGTGCATGCCACGAGCATCCTGGCCTGGAAGACCTGAAGGATGGCCATGGCGTGCTGAGAGGCGGCGGCCTGCCCCGCAGCTCTGCAGTCCCTCGCCACCAGAGTAGACGAGAACTACAGGCCTTGGAGGGGTGCTTAGGATCACCGCGCCACATTGAAGCACTCTGTGCAAGAGGGGGGGGTGTGGCCCGAGGAATACTCGTCGGGGTTTATGCCACACCGCAGCCCTCAGGTCACCCTGGCCACCAGCCAAACATCCCGTCACGTGGAGAGGATAACTGGGGTGTGGCAGAGGGGACTCTCCCTCCATACGGGGGTCATTGAGTCTCGACCGTGATTGCAACTGAGCGTCAACAGGGGGGACCCCAGTGTACCCTTGGCCGCGGCCCCATCGAGGGCAGAGAAGGCGGAGGAGGCCGCCGAACGGTCGCGGGAAGACAACGGGGACTTCCAGGACCACGTGACCTCCTCATGTATCCCGGGAGAGAAAGTAATTGGGGGCGGGGCCCAACAGCTGTCAGGACGCGTCACACCCAAAGACCAAACATCCCCCGAGATGACATGGCTGTCAACTCCGGGTCGGACTCGGGCAATGCTGGCACGCCCGAAGGCAGCAGCATAGCCGAATCTTCATCCCCAGAGGACTCCAGCCCACCTTGAGATGCGGCGATCGACATCTCATCACCAACTGGAGCGCCGAACGAAACACACGGGGCGTCCGCAGACGGTCCCGCTGCTTCAGTCCGATCACTCGCGGGTAGCGATGTGCGAGAGGGGGGTGTGGCCCGAGGAATGATCGTCGGGGTTATGCCACACCGTAACCCTCAGGTCACCCTGGCCACCAGCCAAAGTACCATCTCTCTCGGAGACGGTAGATTGGGGTGTGGCAGAGGGGACTCTCTTTCCTTGCGGAGGTCATTGAGTCTCGACCGCAACATCGCGATGGTCATGTTCCCGCAGTGAGAACATGACGCATCCACAAACGCTGCTTGAACGTGCTGAAGCCCAAACACGTCACGCAGCGATTGTGCCCATCAGATGGCAACAGAGATCGACCGCACCCAGAAGTGCACGGGCAAACCGTCTTTAAAAAGACGTGCCACATGCGAGCTCTTTTGTGAGAGGGAGCTTCACAGCGATGCCGAAGCGCCCAGGGAACGAATACCAGCTGGATGCAGATCACTGCACAGATCAGCAGGCAGGAAGTAAACACTCGCTGGAACGCGCCGTAACACCAACACCGACTGGAAAGCTGTTCGTCTCGAAGAAGCTTGACGATATACTCAAAAAGGCTTAAGGAGTGAAGAGATAGATGCTCTTGGCTCCGAAGCAGAAACATAATGCGATGTTGCCAGCGTACTTCCTTATATACCCACGCTGTGGGGCGGAGTTACGCTATGCAAATTCCGCATGCCCATGGCATTGGCGCTGCCATTGGGCGTTTTCTAGATCTCGAAGATGATAGGCTTCTAAGCGAAACCCCCATTCGTCAGTCACTGACGTTACTCGGAGTGACTGAACGAAAGGGAACAGCATATTGGAATGATTTCTGAAGAATCATGTGACACTGAAGAATGAAGTAATGATGCTAAAAATTCAGCTTTGCCATCAAAGGAGTAAATTACATTTTTAAATGTATTCAAATGAAACATTTTTTTTTTTTATATTGTGATAATATTTCACAATATTACTATTTTTAACTGTATTTTTGTTCAAATAAATATAGCCTTAGTGAGCATTAGAGACTTCTTCCTTACTGACTGAACATATTCTCGGTTTTGGTTTTAAATATATACGCAGGGTTCCCACGGGTCCTTGAAATCCTTGAAAGTTTGTGAATCTGAAAAAAAAAAAATTTCAAGGCCCTGGAAAGTTTTTGAAAATAAACATACATGGATGGATACAGGTCCTTGAAAGTGCTTGAATTTATTTTGTGCAAGAAGTTTTCTGGAAAACATTCCATATTATTCCCTCTATATATATATATATATATATATATATATAAAATTACTGTGCTTACTTGCAAATACATGGTCACTTCATGGTCACTTTGACAAAGGTATGTGCATTTAACCATTCAAGCCCATTTAGGCAGCAAAAAGCACTCGGTTCAGTTCTTACGAGCTCTATGAGGAGGGTTTCATGTCATGTGTCTCTCAGGCAAACAGTCTCTCAGAGAGCGTGCGCATATAGCGAAATTAGTTGTCTTTCACTGTTAATACGCTTAAGCATTTTAAAATCACTTGTTTTTAACCGCAATGCTTGAAAACGCATGCAAATAATAAGCTTTCGTGACCACGCAGCACAGCAACGTCACATGAGTGTAACTGTGATAGAGACAATAGTCCAAAATCTCAACAGGTTGACAAATTTCTACCAGTTAATCGTGTCTACTGGTATATCCCTCACCCCAATATATAAATATATATATTTTACAACAACATATAGGATTCAACTAATTTTAAATATTTTTCTATGAAATGGACAAGCATAAGCACAGAAATTTCAATATTGAACAGAAATTTTCATTCCATTTTAGGATTTAATTATTTTGTATTGCTAATTCCTTTTTTTTCATTGCTAATTACATTTTGTTTTTTAAATCCTCGATATTTC